>SPJY01025686.1:1786448-1928619 GCA_005191435.1 Raddia distichophylla | reverse complement strand
CGACCAACACCTGCCAGGATGCGCTTGCCGGGGAGCACGCTGTCGCAGATCAGGACGCGCTCGCCGGGGAGCCTTGCAGGTGAGCTCAAGGGTCTCCCAAACGCCATGGCGTGCGCAACCTAGTCACTCCCGTCGCTTTGCTGGCTAGCTGGGACAGCTTGCCGCGACGGAATCCCGATCGAACGGTGGTGTGGGTCTGGAGAGAGCGAGAGGCGGTGGTGGAGGGGCGCAAGCGGCAGCGGTGGTGGGGAGCGAACGGCAGCAGGGGATGGGAGCAGCGACGTGGAAGGGCACAAGCGACGGCATGTGGAGGGCCATGAGAGGCCGTGCCGGAGGGGAGCGAGCTGTGGCGGTCGGAAGCAGGCGTGGGGAGGCGGCGGAAGGCGCACGAGCGGCGTGTGGAGGGACACAAGCAGCGCGGCGCTGGAGGTGAGCGAGCGGCAACGCCGGAGGGAAGCAGGCGGCGGCGGTCGGGAGCGAGCGTGGGGAGGCAGCGAAGAGGCGCTAGCGGTGGCGCCGGAGAGGAGCAAGCCGAGGCGGAGAATTTTGGAATTTGGAATCCCGCCCGTGATTTTTTGGGGATTGGAGAGGGGATCGGACGGATGTGCATAAGCAAATCCAAGGACTGAGAACGTGGGAGTACTTTAGTTAGAGTACTCCTAAGAGTACTGTAGTCTTTATCTATATATATATATACACACACATATATATCCCCGTATCGGTGTTTTAGAGAGATTGCGGTATCGCCGTATCCGCGTATCTGGGCAACATAGATGCCAGCTTTCTGTCTGTCCGATCCTCCGGTGTGGATGATTTTTGTTTCCACTTGTTAGGATTTTCTAGGGGTGAGGATCTGAGGGATAAAGGCTCTTGGACGCTTGGTGCTTTGTTCTTTTGAAGAAGCAAGGTGCTGGATGCAACCATCTTGACTGCTTTTTATGAAAAGAACTTCGTTAAAAAGTGGGGATCCAAGTCCAACAAATGGTGGAGCTGATAGTAGAAAAAAGAAGGCCTTCGTTGAAGAGTGGGGATCCAAGTCCAACGAGTAGTTGCGTTGATGGGTTGGAGCTAATAGTTGTTTGAATTAGGGTTAACTGGGGTTTCTGGAGGTGCTTTGACATATATGGCTATAATCTTCTTTGCTCACTCTGCGTGGTAGCTCAAATCAACATTTTCTTTTTTGAGGGGAACGGATCAACATTGTCATGTTCTGCATTCACTAACTAGTCTTTTTTTTTAGTTTCTCATGCCACAACCATTGATATGGATTTTTTTTAAAGCAATTGCCATGAATAATTGGATGGGATAGATGTCTTAGATATTAGTCCAGTCTTTAGAAGGAAGGAAAGGCGTGTTCGGCACTAGTCAGGAAAAAATTATCGCCTAATCGCATTGTAGGTTCCTAGGCAGGCTAGGTGAGTTTTGCCTAGGCGGGATAAACCAGGATATTGGCGAAGGAAGGAGGGTGCCGCCTAGGGGAACTGTAATGAGTACACATCTGATTTATGGGTGCAAAAGATAAGTGTCTACCATGTTTAATGGTTATTAATAACATGTTATATTATTGATGCATTGCATATTTGCATGCATGTTATATTGTTAAAATGTATGGCATCTGTTATTTGCAGAAGAATTTCATATTCTATAGATGTTCACAGGCGACATGTATTTTTTTTAAAAATCTTTTAGCTACTTCTATTAATTCGTAATTTTATCCCATTTTTTGTTGTATCTCATAGAAAACATAACAGGGCTGCAGTTTAAATCATCAAAGCATGTCACTCCTTTCAAAATTACGTTTGATCACTGTGGATGTGACGGGTACTCTGATTGCTTACAAAGGGCAACTTGGGGATTACTACTGTATGGCAGCTAAATCTGCTGGGATGCCATGTCCTGACTATAAGCGCATGCACGAAGGCTTCAAGCTTGCATATACTGAGATGGCAAGACAGTACCCGTGCTTTGGATTTGCAGCAAAGATGCCAAATGTCGAGTGGTGGAGGATGTGTGTTAAAGATTCATTTGTGAAGGTAAGATCCTTTTGTAAATGCAAACCTTTTAAGGAAGCGCTGGTGCCTTTTGTCGTATGCAAATGATGGAGATACTTAATTATTTGGTGCTCAAAATATACTGTAGGCTGGCTATGATTATGATGATGAAAAATTTGAGAAGGTCTTCAAACGCATTTATTCTGCTTTTGGATCCTCTGCGCCATACTCGGTATTTCCTGATGCGCAGCCCTTCCTGAGGTGGCTGCGGGGAAAAGGACTCACAGTCGGAATTGTTAGCAATGCAGAGTACCGCTATAAAGATGTCATCTTGCCTGCTTTAGGATTGAATCAGGTTTGATAACATTAAGCATGAAAGTTACAATCCTGCATAATCACTTGCTTTTGTTTTCATTTGGAAATGCAGTGATCTAATTTGTGTAAATGGTTTTACAACTAGGGCTCAGAATGGGACTTTGGGGTGTTCTCAGGCATTGTTGGTGTTGAGAAGCCTGATACAAGAATCTACAAGATCGCACTGGAAATGGCAGGGAGCGTTGCACCAGAAGCAGCACTCCACATAGGTGATAGCATGCGCAAAGACTACATTCCTGCACGGAGCATTGGGATGCATGGTCTGCTTCTGGACCGATTTAAGACCACTGATGCTGAGAGCTGGCGGCAGTCTGGTGCGCCAGTGTTCCCTGACCTAGTTGCTGCTCAGGAGTGGCTCACCAAGAATCGGAAGGAAGAACCAGTAGCAGCTGGGCAGAATGTCTGAAAAACTTGATGTGCACTTTGCCCCTGGGAGAAGCTCCTTTTATTTAGTTAAGGGAGCCAAAGTAACAACTTATTGTTGTATTGTACCAATGGGAGGGAGATAGTGTAATTAGCCTGAGCTCCTGGCAGGTTTTAGTATCTGGGGATGATGCTGATTGCTGAGCAGGGAAAGCAAATCAGCGTGCCATGTATGAAGTTTCTATCAGCTGAACATGCAAGCAAATCAGCGTGTCATGTCGCAAGTTTCAACGAAGAATTCTAGTTCTGTTGTGCATCCTTCACCTGTCAGAAACACTGAAGAAACATGGTATGGAATTGACCTATGTATCTCATGTAACGTTAAATGGCTAATTGATTTTATGGCTTGAACTTCCAAGCGGAATTAGACATCAGCAGAAGACTGCGGCATATAAACGTAGTTTACATACAAGGTGCTGAAAATCGAACCTATGCAGACAAGGAAGAGTTGCTCGATAATTTGGATAGTCTATTACGCACTGAAAGTGGTTTATCAATTCCCTCATCAGAGGTTTACAGTCAATACGTATCAGATCTCCAGCTACTAGTAGCTGCTGTATGCGCTCTGATAGGGGAAGTGAAATATTACAGAGGAAACCCTTTTTGAGTATTCAAGATTCCATATTACGAAATAGGCATTGCACAATCACCGAGATTCCCTTAAATCACTGCTATATGCAGCTCCAAAAAGAACAAAAGAAACAAAAAAGCAAAACACCGTAGTTTCTTCTCTTTGGTTAAAATGTACATGAAGGCCTACTCCGGAACGAAGACCTGCTGACGTCTACTGGCAATCTCAAATATACCATTTAGTACACGAAATATCCCAGGTAACTGAACCATTTAAAGCAGTTTGGAGTTCTAGAACATCTTATCGGCCTGCAGGCTGTCTGTTCCAGGACAATAAGTTGTGATCTCCCAATTTCCTGCAAAAGACCATAAATTACTATGCTAAAAAGATAATCTACATTCAGATATGTCAAGAAAAAGAAATATTGGTGTAATTTTATCAGAGACAATGTGGTGGTAGGCTCCACAAAGATAATTCTTGTGATTAAAAAATGCTTACTCATGTCAGGGCATGCATGAACAAAATTGAATTGAAACGGGATGTCACAACCTCAAAGCATAACACCAGGGTAAACCAACCAGTGGTGTAAAAAATCAATGTAAAATTTGTAATACAAGAGATGATTATATCCATCTCTTTCAACAAAACAATACATTATGTACAACATGATCCTATCATACAAACGATGAAGCCCAGTGCCACATATATTCTAGGGCAAACTAGGAGATCTGCGATATAATGAAGACAACAATATACAACTTCTCCACAAACTTGATAGGCTAAATCCAGAAAATTTGTTGCGTGCTAAAAATAATGCTAACGAGATGAATGAATCATAGATATCATCAGCATATACTATTCTACACAGCGTACTTTAACAGATCAAATTTAGAAGGTTAACTGTGTGTATCATGCTTGTCATACAAATATACCAAGTACATGCAAATTGCAGCGAATATGAGCTCAGAAGTTACTAACCTTGGTTTTATCACATATAGCAATAAGAATGCAAATGCGAAGAAAAAGCAGAGCCCCCCGACTATTAAGTAAGCAAAGCCAAGAAAATCATTCTTCCCTCCAAGCCAGGTTGCAGTGGAAAGGACCAACTTTTTCTTGCCACCAAAGCTATATGTATTGTAGTTGTTACTCAGCCTCACTGTTATGGTATCATTCTCCTTGAGATCAATGTATATCCTCCCATACAACTTTCTAAATGTCGGAAGAGCCGCAGTGCGCATCCAAACAATAAGGTCCTCTTGCTCACTCAGCTGTCACATAAAATGCCAATTAACATGAATAACTCCAACAGATATTCCACCCGGAGAACTTTTCTTTATTCATGCGAATTAAAAAAAAAACTCAAAAGAAACAGTCCATCTTCAGAAAACAAAGATGCCATAGGTAGATAGATAGGTACACTAAATGAACTGTTTTCTCCTACTCCCTACTCACATATAGTACACAACAATGTGATGGCATACATCAAGAATTCACATACCGGGATCTTTGGGTCAAGTATTGCTCCACCTTTGAGTGTGCCATTCTGAAAATTGCTTGGATATACATCTTTGCCAAATTTATGCTCCCTATCACTCTTCCAGGAGATGTCCTTCTTGTCTACTGTCAAGCTCTCGTTACCACGACTGAAGCTATATGTATCATTGAACAAGCTCCAAGCAATCAGACCACAAGGAACAATTGGTTCTCCATTTGCTGTGGTCTTCTCAGGTTCACAAGCAGTTGTCTGATTTGCCTTCTTACGATCCCTTAGCTGTAAATCATTTCGGCTCTTCACATACCTGAATTCGGAAAGTGTTACACATGCTATTCTTACCATATGGCAGCCAACTCATTGGTAATTTGATACGCATTACACCTTTTTTGATTTTAATGCAATCATATACATTTTCAATTCACAATGAAATGGGAAAGTGAATGGGTGCCAAATTGTACGATATGGATAAAACATTAAAACAATTGCTTGAAAAACTCCAGTAGGATCATACCTCCTATGATTCTGGTAGAAGTTGTCAAGTTGGTAATAGACAAAAATTGGCTGGTTCATATCCTTCGTAACCTGAAGAGAAACATTCAGCCCATTTTATTAGACAAAAAAATGTAAAAGTAGATTTGACTTATAGCTGCATGCTCGTTGCAAATTTATAAACATTCCGTGCACTCCAAATAATATGCCACAAATCTATATTGCACCTTGACCAAAAGAATTATATTGCGCCTGTTGCTCATTATATACCCTAATCCTTTTTTAAGTTATAACTTAATCCCCAGAAATCTAAGCTTCTTACCGTGAGAGTCCTTGTACAATCTTTGGATATGCTCGAGTTCTGGATGTAGCCAAGCTTGTTATCAGTCATGTTAACTGGCACACATGCCTCATCATACCGATCAACAATCTCAACTACCTGCAATAATTAATCATAATAAAAACAGCGTCTACCACAATATCTATCTTAACATAACGTGTAAGAGGTATGCAGCGTACATCTCGTGCAGCTAGCAGCGAAACGACGCCAACAGGGACAAAGATGACGCCAACGATGAAAAACACTGAGACAACCTACATGACACAATCCAAAACATATGTGAGCTGTTCCAACATGTGATTCTGTTCTCTTCTAGTAGCAGTAGCATTATAATAGTAGTAGCTAGAATAAGTAAGCCTACCCATTTTGGAGTAAGGATTGGCTTACAAGCCGGCAGCTCCTGCTGTGTGAACTTGGAATCTGCTCACAAGAATTTAGGAGTAAGAATTGGCTCACAAACCAGAAAAGTAAGATAGAACACGAGTTAGCAATTCCTCTAAATCAACATTTCGACCTCGAAATTTCATCCCAAATGCTCACGCAGAAGCAAATAACATCATCATGTACCGACTAAATTGAATGTTTTCCTACTAGATCGAACTATGTAAAAATCGCGGGTAAGTTTAAGCTTCATTGCTTGATAACGAGAGAGACCATAGCAACTACGGCAACTTAGCCATATATAGCATCTCGATTCCCCGAGCTACCCAATTCGATACCATCAAGAGCGCAACACCCCCATCCATTCCTACCAACCAACTAGACCAAGAAGAGAGGGACGACCAAGAACACGGAGATTCAACCAGAGATCTCACACTTGGGCATCTTGTTCCTCCTGGCGGCGGCGCCGTCCCCATCCGCATCCCCGGATCCGCCGTTGCTCGTGCCGGCCGCGTGGCTGCTCATCGCGCCGGGCCGCCAAGAACCCCCTGCCGGGATCCAAGAAACCTCGCGGCCACGCAAAGCTCGCGGCCTCTGCCCGGTCCGGAAGCAAGGACGCTAGAGCTCGCTCCCCGGGCACCGCGGGAGGCGGCGCCTGCTGGTGGCTCGAGGCTGGCGCAGGCCGCAGGGGGAGGCGGCGAGCTTGCCGCGATCTTGGCGAAGGTTGCAAGCAAGGAAGGGGGGAAGGGGAGTGGTGGGCTTGAGCCGCGTGCGTGAGGACGGCGAGGAGGTGGGTGGGTTGGTTGGGTTTGCGCCCAGCCGGCGGAGACGACTCGGGGTCGGGGTGGTCAGAGAATTCTTCCCATTTTCTTGTCGGATTTGCTGGCCAGTAGGTTATTGTTTTGAAGTTTCAATGGAAATTTAGTTATTTTATATTAAAAATATTTATCGTATATAAGTTGGTAGCAGTTATTTTAATTTTTTATTGATTGACTACACTCAAATATTTTGCTTAACTTTTAAAAATTTTCAGCATGTGTGTTTTTGTTATTTTCCATGATTATTAGCTCAGTGGGTTCTATAAATCTCAAAAGCAATCACGTGCCACTAAGTTTGTCCTTTTTTTTCTAGGTTTTCGCTGTCTCCTTCCTGGTTCGCTTCTCTTAATGGTTTTTTATGCTTTTGCTCGTTACCACTTAAAATACACTTTATCAAAATATCATTATTATCTCAATAACATATGAGACTAGATCTTATCTATTATTGAGATAGCATAATGGTATTTTGGCAAAGTGCAAAATCCTAGTGGTATCAGTGCAATTTTCCCTTTTGAAGTTTTTTCTAGAGAATGGTAAATATAAATAGTATAATCTAAGTTTAACCATTAGATGAAAAGGTGTCTCTTACAAAATATATTACCGTAATTTGTTGCTAGTAAAAAGACATAAATCATTATAAAAAAATGGTTGGGCTATATTTATTTTAGTTTACCCTAATTTTTTTCTTTTGACATTGTTTGTGTGTGTGTTAAAAATAGAAGGTACTTAGGATGTACCTGTGCTACGTTTGAAATGATAAGGTTGTTTTCCATTTTTAAATATGGAGAACTAGTTCATATTCATATATAGTTATCAAACTAACGTATATATAGTGCGCAAGAGGTAACGTATATTCCTTCATGCATATTTTCTTCTTAGCTTCTTAAAATAAGTTTCAAGAGCTTTAAAATGGTTTCCCAATATTTTCAAGAAGTGGGCCTCAGAAACTTGAAACATGGGATTCAAAGCGGAAAAAAAAATAACGCAAACCAAACAGCGCGATCGAGAATCTTTGCTTGAAAAAAGAAGATTTCCACGTCTTGTGCCTCGTCTTTCTTTCTAGAAGCTAAGAAGTAAATATTCATGCATGAAGGAATGGCAACAAAAAATATATTTCCGCGCCACCTTCTCAGTTCGATTTTTTTTTTTTGCTCTTCCATTACCTCATTGAGCTGGAGACAATCATAATTCCCGATGTCATATTGAACAGGGAGGATTCATCCAGTCGTGGAACCTTCTGATCAATCAAGTAATTCAAATCTCAAAAAAAAGAAAAGAAGTTTAGTATTCCGTATTCAGAATCACAATTAATTAGTCGCCGTTTGCTGGTTGGCGCGTAGGCCTCGTTGGAGTCAAAGGCCAGATGTCAAATGCTCGCATCCCAGCTGGAAGAGGAAGACAACTCCGAGTCTCCGATATGCATAAAAATAAAATGGGTGCGTTTTGACTTGTTCTATGGACTACTTATTTTCATATTTGAGCCGTATTTTTGTATTTGGGCCGTAATGGCCCGACATCCTCTCTGAGGCCTTGTGGCGCGGCAGAGCAAGGTCAAGGCACGGTCTTCGGGGTGGCAGCGCGCCGAGCGCGCGCTAGCGGCGCAGGCGAGAGCGGGCGGCGGAGTAAAGGGCACGGCGACGCCGGTACGGAGCGATTTATTGCGTGGAATGGACCGGCGCTCGCGGGCAGCAAGGAGTGACGGCGAGGCAGGTGCGGGTCCAGACGCAGGCGGAGGCGACGGGCGCGTGCAGACGACGACGCGCGGAATGGGGGGAAGAAGGAGCGAGGAGGAGAGTAATAGAGAGAGAGAGAGAGAGAGAGAGAGAGTGAGAGCACTGAGAGCAGAGACGAGCCCGCGAGGGGAAAGGAAAAACGACGGGGAAGAGAGGTCTGACCGATGGGACCCGTCGGTCAACGAGGGTGAGGGAGAGACGGGGCGTGGACCTGTTCGGCCAGCGGCGGACGCTGCTGGCGCGAGCTGGGCCGGGGAAGCGGGCCGCGCGGGGAAGAACAGAGGCGGGAAGGAGAGAGCTGGGCCGGGGAAGACTTGGCCCGAGAGGAGAAGAAGTGGTTTTTTTTTTCTTATTTTCAAATATTGTTTTTCTCTTTTCTTCTTTCAAAAGTTTGACAATGTTTATTTTAAATACCTTCCCCTTTTCACAGGGTTTATAAAACTTCCGCAGGGAGGAAAAATGCACATGCTTGCTTTGGCATAAATTAGCTAAAATTTTATTTGATGCAAAATTACTAAACATGATTCTTAAAATAATTAACGTGCCAAATTTTGATTTGAAAATTTGGGATGTTACAGCTACCTTCTTATGTTCTTTCTGTTGTCATCCCGCCTTCGTCAGTAATGAGGAAAATCGACTCAATCAGGCGTGCCTGGTTGTGGAAAGGCTCCGATTCCATCACTGGGGGGGGGGGGCAAAAGTTAACTGGCGCACGGTCTGCTCCTCGGTAAAGCTTGGAGGCCTTGGGGTTCCTGACCTTTACAGCTTCGCTCGTGCCGTCAGGCTGCGTTAGCTCTGGCTCAGCAAGTCGTCCCCAACGCCGGCATGGGCCGACCGCCGGCCGGTTCAACACCACTCTCAACGATGCTTCCCTGCTGCGGGCGGGCTGCTCGGCGATCCTGCGAAATGGTACCACCCTCTCCTTCTGGGAAGACAGGTGGCTTGCTGGTTGCACGCCCAAGCACCTTGCGCCAGACCTTTTCATCGCGTCGACAAGGAGGCATATAACGGTCTTAGACGCCATCACGAACAGTGCGTGGATCTCGGACCTCAGGCAAAATTTTACCCCTCGTTTGATCCCGCAGCTGATCGACCTCTTGAGGAGGATTTCGCAGGTCTCCCTAATTCCTAGCGAATCGGATAAACTGCTTTGGCTTTTTACTAAGGATGGAAATTTCTACGTAAAGTCGGCCTACCTGCTGCAATTTGAAGGTCGTCTAGTCAAGCCTGTTTTCCTTCAAGTCTGGCGACTCTGGGCCCCTTCAAAGTGCAGATTCATCCTCTGGCTGCTGTTGCATAAGCGGGTCATGACTACCGACGCCTTGCTCCATCGGAAGCTCCCAAACGATTATTTTTGCCCACTTTGCAGGCATAACCTCGAAACTCCGGAGCACCTTTTCCTAGGTTGCGACTTCAGTGCCTTCATCTGTACACGGTTGGCTGCTTTGCTTGATGCGCCGCTTTTCAACACTGCTGGCTGGTCCGTCAATGACAACTTCATTCAATGGTGGGAAGTGGACGTGCTGCAACATGATCCCCCCTGAGGCTAACTTTCAGTTATCGCCGCCACCTTATGGCACCTTTGGCTGGAGCGGAACAACCAAATATTTCGATAGCAGGAGCGCCCTAGGCTAGTTTTCCTTCTTTCCCTTTTAGATGACCTGCGCCTCTGGGCGGTCGCAGGTGCAAGTTTTGTAATAAGCTAGTTTAGCTTTTTGCCTGGCCCTTGGGGGGAGGGGCCGTTGTTCTCCCCCCCACCCTGTACTTTCTGTTCTCCTTCTTTTTTTGATCAATGTAAGGCAATTCTCCTGCCTCTTTGCTAAAAAAAAAAGATAGAGAAATTTCTTAGCTAAGAGCCTGAAAGCCGGTGGAAGTTGCACTATTGGTAGTGGTGTACATAAGGTTGCAGACTTGCATGCATGGCTTTACCTCACAGGACCACATAGTGAGACCGGGATGCGCTGTGAAGCGTCGGTGCAAGATTTTGCATGCCTTGAGAACGCAATTGCATGCAGCCTTTGATCACAAGATCTGCACATGTAGGTGTAACTGTAGGCCATAGCTTGAGACTGAATGCTCTTCATAGGGCAAAAGGTCAGGAGAAGCTTCCACCCGAATCTCTGCCTTCATCTCTCTCTCTACACATGTCTGACACCGATAAAGAGCATAGTGCTACATTTTAAAACGCCATTCGCCACAGTAGAAGCTAGCATACGTACATAGCTTGTGTACATAAAAATAGTTTGTAAATGTATATAAAAACTAGACCATGTTCTTCTTAAATTATCTTATTTGACTTATCTATGTGTTTAGCTTACTAGCTTATTTGATTTGTCTACTCATCTAACTTAGTTTATAACTTGAAAAGCACTTTTGAGGTAATCTTGTGGATCGGATATACTTTGTTTGACTTGTATTTTACAACTTTTTAGACAAATCCTCGAAATAAGATAAAAAAGAATTCAAGAACTTTATTTTTAATTTAAATAAAGATGGGTAAATATAAACAAATAAGTTAAATAAGTTCGATCAACTCAAGAATAATACCCGTGGCAATGTGGCATGCGTAAGTCCAATCCACATGATCAAGAAAAAAAAGGTCGTCAATGCTCTTGGACAAGCATCAAACCAGAAATAACAGCCATGCACGTACTAAAAAAAATATTAACCAAATGTACAAATTTTAAATTTAACCATCGTTTACAAGTCATCAAAACTCAATTACCTAGACCATCCTCAAAATAGCACCCAATCTTAGGGCATAGTCAACCTGACGAAGCACCATCTTTGAAGATAAAGTGTATGCATGCACGCGGCATGCATTCATACATCCTAATTGATGAATGCATAGTTGCATATATACCACTCTACACTCCACTCAAGCCATGCTTATTTATTTAGTGAAATACTTAAGCTTGGTTCACAAGAAGACATTACTTTAAGATGAACAACGCATCATCTCGAGCTTGGAGCTCGGACTCTCTAAGCCCTTCCTGCCCATGGAGTCGCCACCTGCAGACATGATCTGCTTCGCCTCGTACACATCGGCCATCGGGTCGGCCATGGCGTCGATCTCGCCTCCGGCCGCCTCCATCACCGTCGCCGGCGGCGGCGGCGCGTGCATCTGAAGCTCACCGGCGGCGACCTTCGCCTCCTCGTCGCCGTCCCACACCATCGGGCTCTTCCCGGTGGAGCAGTTCTTGCTCACTGACCCAATGCAGCTCTCGTTGAACGCCAAGAAGCTGTCCATCAATGGCGCCGTCTCCAGCTGCTGCTGCAGGTCCAGGTCGCCATGGCAGCTGCCTCCATACAGGTGAAGGTCCTGTAGGGAAGGGAAGCTCATGGAGGTGCCGATGTCGAGGACGGCGTGGCTGCCTAGAGATTTGTACCCTCCAGGCCACGTGGCGCAATCCCCTGTCTCGAGGGCTCGGTATGCTTTGTCCAGGATGGACTGCATGTACTTTCCCTGGGCCTCGATCCTCATGTGAAGGTGCTTTTGCACCTGCATACATATGATCAGCATATGTCATGCATGCATATCCATGCAAAGTTCAGCTCTTCCTTTCTCCAAAGGAGAATGCATATATGCCAAACTCATGAGTGCCACATATGAGTATGTAGTTACATAGGATGGATGGAGGACCAAAGGAAAGTTGTGCTGCAGATTGAGTAAACTTCCCAAGAATGTTCTTGGAGCAAGCATCCAGTTCAGAACGTGTGAAGGATAGACTCTGGGATGTCAGCTGTCAAGCATATGTAAACTTCCTAAGATCTTGACATCTTGTGCAATGTGCATCCACTGTGCCAAGGCAACAGCTCACATGAAAGAGAATTTTTTTTTTTAGATAAAAATCCCAGCTCTACGTAGGGGCATATATATACGGTCAAAGAAGAGAAAAATTGCATAGCAGGTATCACGTTCACGTGTGACAATGCAAATATGAGAGTGGGTGTTAATCCAGGATTAGCATGCATGGCACCGAAGTAAACCCTACAATTATACGGTGCCATGCATGCAAAAAAAGTTAAATGTACGTACTTCAGTTAGCACCTACGTACGGGTGGTGCTAAGGGTTGGCGTAAAATTAGTATATAACAATTAATTAATGATGTTGTGCAGGTGATGCGTTCACCTTAGCATCATGCACATCCAATAGTTGCTAAGCAATTTTCGAAGATTAGAGAATCTAGTTAGCATTGATGTTAGCAAGTACAATGGTTTTAACTATTGTCATGCCACTTAGACTAGAGACAAAACTAAAGATAACATATAAAATTAGTATAGAGATGGATACATGTTTTTATAGACAAATTTTCTCAGACATAAGTTCTTAATTCTCATGTAAAGTCGACAACAACCATGCATGTTGCATCTCTGGAAAAAAGATTGTATTAAGGCAACATAGTGTTAGGGTTAGGATATGGTCGACAACAACATGACCACACCATTGACTTGCCAGCGTATATTACAGTCCAATATTTTAAAAACTATTAGCAATGCGAGCTTAGAGAGAATGCATGATTGATATTGACCTACCATATATATCATGCGCATACTCTCACTTCGAAAAAATGTATCCATTTGGATGGCATATGCCATCAAATCTAAGCCTAAAACCGTCGACCCCATTAGGGTCAATGTCCATGTGATACCATGGTGAAAAAGAGTGATATTAAGGCAATTGTTAGGGTTAGACTACGGTCGACAACACCGCAGCCATGCCATCAACCTACCAACATATATTACAATCCAACATTTCAAGAAGAAAAATGTGCTTCGCACACTAGTGGCCGCCAATGGTCGACAACTATGCTTGGTACACTGGTAGCCGTCAATGGCAGACTGCTATACTTTAAAGTAGTTGATTCTGTATTTTAGGTCAACGGTGAAGTATTTGGCGCCGGCCCTTTAATTTTAGTTTAGTCCACAACTATATATACGTTCTACCTGTCGACCATTCGTTCAGCCGTTGAGATATACTTCTCATATAGTGTGTCAAGCAAAAACGCCCGTGCATGTCTGAATAGTTCGGGAGTCAGGACCGAACAAGATGCGGAGGAACACGGATAATGATAAAAGTGCCAAGTAAACTTCCTATATGCATGTCGGTTTGTGTCTTTCTTGCTTGGTTTTCGCTCACCTCTAGATGCTCATGCAGCCTTCCACTGATCTCCATCTGCATCCTTAGCGCCTCATTCATGTGCACGCTGCGGCTGATATGATTATATTATCAACAAATCAATTTATATTAGGAATGTGTTAACAATAAACTTAAGATAATGAAGTGCGCGTATTGGAAGAATTAGATACTAATTTGATTAGGGTACGTATATATGTTCTGTGAGGAAATCAACTTACTCATTCATGTTGTTTCCCATCATGCCTGAAGAGGAGGCAACACTCCGTTGCATCGCCATTGCTGCAGTTGAGACATGAAGATGACGAACAAAATCAACTTTGCTAGCTACGTGCATGCAAACCACAGTTGAATTGGCCTTTTGAACAAAGGCATGCAGTAACGGTGAAATCGACTAATATTGGAAATTAGGTTATATAATTAGGCACATGCATCTAGTTAGAAATTAACGAAACAGAAACACTCACCTAGCTAATTTAACTGCTATTTAACACAGGACTCAGATCAGTTAACTTTAGCATTAACCAAAGGAAAGAAAATACAAAAACACATGCATGTGTGTGAACAAAGAAGCTGATCGAGAAGAGCAAACTAAGAACATAAGCATGCTAGTTCGATAATGAGCAGATCTTATCTTTACCATCCTTAACTGAGTGGTCGTTGAACTCCTTGTGCTGCTTCCCTAGTCTGAATTTCTGAGAGAAAACAGCACAGATCAGAGAATCAGAGAGAGGAGGGGGAGAGAGAGAGAGAGAGAGAGAGAGAGAGAGAGAGAGAGAGAGCAAAAAACCTAATTTTTTACCAACATAGGTGCAGCTACTATACATACGAACCTGAAGATGGCTCTTGAGATGGTAGAGGGTGAGGCCCTTCACTCCCATAACCCTCATGATCGTCTTTGGGGTTGCCTCTACAAGGAATTAAGTAGGGGTCGAGCAATCAAAACCCAAGCAAACCCTCACCATCAAATCAATTAACACGACACATATATACTCGTCTAAGCTCAAACAAAGTATATATATGTATATATATACGCACTGTCAGGCCCTCCGAGCTGAGTGACGGCGTCGACGAAGCGGTCATGGAGCTCCACCGTCCACCGGAGGCGGGGCTTGGGGTCGGTGGTGAGGACGAGGCCGCCGGAGTCTCCTTGCACGCACGGCGCAGCAGCCCGATGATCATTCGAGCTGATCACTGCAGCGCTGCAGGGCTTCTTTGAGGAGGAAGGGAACATTCTATTCTCCCTCTCTAGCTATATATCCTTGCTTTAATTCCCCCTTGAAATCTTTCTCTCTCTCTAGATCTCCCAGGCAATTCCCTCTTTTCCCTCTCTCTGATGTGCTAGCTGCAGAATTGGAGGAGATTCAAGAACAAGGAATAGGGTTCCTTGCGCACGAGGAGCGAGGAAGGACGGTATGGTAGAAGTAGAAGCAGTGGTACTACCCTTGATCTCTTCTTTCTTGCTATGTTCTCATCTCTCTCTCCCCCTCTTCTCTCTCTCTCCCCCTCTTTCCTTTAGTTGCTTTGCTTCTTTATCTTTCTCTCTCTGTGTATGTATGTCTCTCCTCTTGATCTCCTGACCTAGCTAGAAAGCTCATGGAGATGATATTCTATCCCGAGGAGAAAAGCCACCGCCAACTACTGGAAGCCTCGCTGCTAGCTCTCCCCTTTGCAAAAGAGAGGTCCATTCAACAAAAAGAAACTCTCGAATTTGTGATCATCTCAAAACTTTTTCACGAACTAATTTAAACGCTGGATTTCCATGCATGTTTACAGCGGATGCAGCCGTGTTTGGTCGTCGACGAAAACAGAAACAATGTACGTGTCGTCATCTGTTACGTGAGTGCAACTTATACGGAGAACTAGAGGAGCCCAATTGTGTTACATGGCAGGTAAAGCTCTGCCATATAGATGAAACTGTGTTACATGGCAGGCAAAGAATAATCTGCGGCGACCTTCCTTTACGAAGCGTAAGTGTTATAGCAATTTCAGGCTCACGCGCAGGTCTCAATTTTTGAACAATAAGATTAATGTAATCAATAGTTTAGCAAGTAATGCATGATCTAGCTAGAGATGCATGCAGCCGCACTTCACTGTTTCTTCAGAAAATAACGTTGTATTATCGATTTCATGAGTATAGTATCGTAAATGTATAATTGAGCAAACTCAGCCATAGAACCTGAAGGCGGCAAAAGAGAGCCAACAACATGGTGCACAACACCATTTATTCTAAAAATCCATTTGTTAAGATGATATGACAGAATGTTGCTTTATTAATCCAGACATCGGTTAACAACAAGAAGCAAAGTTCAAAGTGGTCCGACAACATTTTAGTCCCTTCTACAAACATATAGCCATCAAGACAAGAGCGCATCCACTGCCGTAACTGCAGAAGACCGTTATTTCACTGACATGTGGGGCCCACGTGCCCCACCACCCTCACATGCAGGGACTCAACCGCTCTCTGCAGATATGCTCACAACGGCAGAGGATCTCCAAGCCATCAGGATAGCCACCAACGAAGCGCTACAAAATTCAAAATTGAACATTTTCTATAATTCTTGCATCTAGCGCTTAAGAAAAAGAAAATGGTAAATAAATACAACAAACAAAAGTAAGTAATAATTTTTAATAGGCATTAGTTGTACTCATCCATGTAGGAACTCTCTCGTCATAAATAGCACGACTAATCCATATCATTTCGTTCCAGCTCAAACTCCGTATCAACTAAAAAATTATGCATTGCTATTCTCATTAAATGGCAAATCCCAGTCAGCAAGTCCGATCGAGTCACATTGTGTGCTCCCTACTCATGAATCTAAATTGATCTAGTCCAAGCACCGGATTCTTGATTCGATTTGCTTGCATGTTGCCACCTCGACCACACCATGTTCACCCGGCGGTGTCGGGGTTACAATCCCGGGCTTTTACCATGGCAAGGCGGCGGCTCGACGCCACATCTAATCTCACCGCGACAAGCGGCGGACGGTGGCGTTGGTGGAGGAGTCGACGTGGTGCGGGAAGTGTGGCGCGTAGGAGGGTGTTGCACAAAGTGGAACCCATCTATATCGGCTCTATTGGCGTCGGTGTGCTCTCCAGCAGCGCCCGCGGGGCAGCGACGATGACAGTGAGGGGGTGTGGCGCCGGTGGATGGATGATGAGGGGTGGGGGAGGTGAGCTGCTGGGATGGGTGGTGGAGGGGAGACGGTGGGTTGATTGAGGAGGCAGAGAGGGAGATACAAAAAAGAGAGAGAAGTAGGAGAGAGAGGATGACAATGAGTCCCTCATATTTTATAATTTGTTTCTATGACTAGGCATTTATCTCATCTAGCATATATGCAAAACCGTCCCAAAAACCACTGTGGGAGTTATCTCCATCCTTTTTATGATTTCGCAGGGTAAAATATCTGCATTTATATTTTAGGGGTATGCAGACGAAGCACGATAGTTCAGCGTATAAAACAGAGTGTTGTAATGGTATCTGTTAGAAAAAACAACTACTTAAGGAATAAGATCATTTTATATACCTGAGCTATTGATGAAGTCCACTTAACCCTATAAACTATAAAATGATTCATTTCACATACCTTAACTATGAAAATCAAAGCAAACATCAACATATGATGGTTTTAAAGGTGGTTTTGTCATTTATAATTTGAAAAACTCGATTGTACACCTCGAAATTAATTTTTTTAAAATTGAATGAACCTTAAGACTTTAAAAGAGTATTAAAAATAATTCTTTCAAAGAATTTTGAATAAAAAATATCCATTTGTTAATAACTTGAGGTTGTAAAATGACTTTATTTAAATTAGAAAATAGAAAAATCATCTTTAAAACCACTATATGTTAACGTTTTCTCTGATTTTTATAGTTTAAGGTACGTGAAATAAATCATTTTATAGTTTGAAAGATTAAATGGACTTGTCCATACTTCAGGCAAGTAAAATGGACTTTTTCCGCAACTCAATGGGCCCTTTGTCAAACGCCTTGAATGGTCGAGCCAGCCCTAACCAATGTCCCTGCGCTAAACCCACCACCACCAGTTCACCATCATGCGTGGCATCGGCGCCGCCGCGGCCGCCGCCAGGCGGCACCCGCACCTCGCACCCTCCTACGCCGCCGCCTTCTCCTCCTTCTCCGGAATCGGCGGAGAAGGCGGCGCCGGTCGCGGGCGCGGGCGCGGGCGCGGGCACGGCCTGCCGCCCTCCGCGCAACCGCACGCTCCCGGGAGCCCCATCCCCGACGACGACGGCGCGGATTCCTTCACCGCCGCCCCCGCTGGCCGCGGCCGCGGCCGCGGGGAGCCCGTGACCCCGTCCTCCCCCACCGTCCCACCCTTCTCGTCTTTCTCTGGTGCTGGCCGCGGCCGCGGATCGCCGCTGCCCCCGCCGCCGCCCGCTGAAGACGCTCCCAATCAGCAGATCTTTACAAAGCGCCCCGATGACGTCCCGCCCCCCTCCGATCCGGAGCCGCCGACGCCGCTCGCGTCATCACCCCAGCCGCGGCCTTCTATTCCTCCCTCTGGCGTCGGCCGCGGCGTGGCGCGAATGCAGCCGCAGGTGGAGAGGTCCCCCGAGGAGAACCGCTTCATCCGAGGCCGCGAGGAGAACCGCTTCATCCGACGCCGCGAGGAGAAGCAGTCCGCGTCCTCTTCGGCTCCTAGCGGGCAGCCAAAGTTACAGCCAGAGGAGGCCGTGAAGCGCGCTTTGGAGCTCTTGGGCCGTGGCGCTGGTGGACGCGGTGGTGGCGGGCGCCGAGGCCGTGGCCGCGGCGGCCGGCGCGGTGACCGGTGGTCCGCTGAGGTGGATGATAAGGTCTACTTGGGGGACAACGCTGATGGTGAGAAACTCAAGAAGCGCCTCGGCGCAGACAAGATGAAGATTCTGGACCAGGCATTTGATGAGGCAGCAGACGATGCACTGCCAGATCCAATGGAGGATGCATACCTTGAAGCTGCTCATATGAATAACATGGTGTGTACGGCATTGTGGTGGATTTTGCAAAAATGTCAGATATGGGCAGTGCTTGTGAGGATCATGATGGCCATTGTTTCTGTTGGTTTGTGTATGTGCAGATTGAGTTTGAGCCAGAGTACCATGCGAATTTTGATAATCCGGATATTGATGAGAAGCCACCAATGTCATTGGAGGATGTTCTGCAGAAGGTGAAGCCATTCATAGTTGCGTATGAGGGCATCCAGAACCAGGAAGAATGGGAGGTGATTTCTTTAATTGATCTCACACCATTTTTTCTCCTTGGAAATGTTTGTGCTAGTAGATAGTTTTGGATATATCATATGCTTGTTTTTGCTGCATTAGATATCATAGGACCTTTTTCAGCATAATATGAGGCGGGGTGGAGAAAAAGCTCAGCCCCTCCCATAGGTTATGGTCAAAACAGTGTTCTCTCACTTTAGAATATATACTGTTATGTTGTTTGCATTCAAACTTCCCTAACTTCATCCACTAGTATTCAGTATAGAAAAAATTGTCTCGATTAGTCTCAAAATGATATGCACTTTTTTTTTCAAAAAATACTTTTGTAATATTACATTTATAAGCTGATATGTATGTCCGATAAATGGAGGGAATTTATGGTTTGTTAGAAGATTTGGCTTTCTGAACTACATTACTGCTGTCCAGTTGATAAGTCACTTTACTGATTCCAGTGAGGTTAACCTTCTAAACTACCTCATAAAGTTTCAAATTGTTTCAAATAAAAGGTTGTTATACATCACATTGAATGCAAGATTTGTAGAATAATTTTTCGGAAAGGTTTATTTTTGAACCAGATGTGCAACATGTGGAAATGTGATTTTATAGATAAAGCTGAACTGATTACTGGTTAGATGTTTTTTTCCTCTACAAAACCCGTCCTTATTAGGAAGATGACTTGTCAGGTTCTTAATTTTTTCTTTCAATGCACACTTGGAAAGTTTGCTCTGACTAGGGGTGCAAAGTGCAAACGGATTGGATAGCGCCATTACCAAATCCGTATCCATATTTTTTTTTCTGGATACGGATATAGATTCGGATACGAATACGAACCGGATAGCATAGCGAATACGAATATGGACCGGATATCCTACAACTTCAGCACATCAGCAAAAAAACAAGCCAACATGCCAACATCTATCCCTTAGGCCTTACATTAGTTTCAAGTCACTAATGCTTAGGAGCATGGGGTATACATATCAAGCATCAGGTACAAAACGAGCAATAAGTACTTAATTAGAAATACAACCAACATTTGTTCCACGTTCCACCATGACCACCATTACAATTTTGATACGGATAGTATCCGTATCCATATCCGATCCTTTTTGCAAAACCTTATCCGTATCCGGGAAAAAATCTGAATAGTATCCATATCCGTATCCGTTTCTTATTCGGATACGAATAATCCGAATACGGATAGCCCATTTTTCGGATACGCATGAAACGGATACGGATAATCCGAATATGGATAGCCCTTTTTTCGGATACGGATGTTGGAAAATTTGGATTATTCGTATCCATTTTGCACCCCTAGCTCTGACAATTGGTGCAGCATGACATATTGATGCTGTGTCCTAGCCTTTCACTAATATTCCAACCAGCACTTGCATAAATTAACAGCTGTAAATTGTAATCACCTTCCTACAGATATGAGTTCTTTTGATATCTTCAACTGACCTACTATAATTTACTTTACCACTAACAGGAAGCTGTGAAAGATGTAATGGCGAGGGCGCCCTACATGAAAGAGCTGATAGATATGTACAGTGGGCCTGACGTTGTAACTGCAAAACAACAAGAAGGAGAGCTGCAGAGAGTTGCCAACACTCTTCCACAAGAAATACCTTCTTCAGTAAAGCGCTTCACTGATAAAGCTTTACTATCTCTTAAGGTTTGCTTTCTTATTACAACCGATGCTCTGAACCAGCATTCACAATATTGATGGTTGATTTTGAATGTTTTCTAATTTGACCGCTGAATCTCCATTGGTGATGATAGCGACATGATTACTGTTCTGACTCAATAATCTTGTTCCAGATAGATACATTTGATAGTTGATATCCTACCTTTCACATTTGATAGTTGATATCCTACCTTTCTCAAAGATATTAAGTGGCCCATCCTATCTTTCTGAAACTTGGCCAATTACAAAATTTAACTCGGCTAGTTACGAAACATGGCTGAGAAGTAACACTGCATGTTGGAAGATCTGCATAAACATCATAAATACAAAATGTATTGTGAGATTTTTCTTGTTTGATAAAATACTTTCATAACCATATGTCCATAACATGCTGCACAGCTTTACATCGTGTCCTAGCTTGTACAAACACAAATTAAAAGGTGATTTTTAAGTCTCAAAATCCTGTTCAGTGTAATTGTGTACTCACTACTCTGCTTCTATTCCTGTATTTTGTTTTCTTGGAGTTGACTGTTTCCTACTTGCCACTATTGCCACTTGTCCTTTCCTACCTGAAAAGATAGGATGTGGCATATCATGAGGAATTTCTTCTCTTTTTGTGTTTTGCAGAATAACCCAGGCTGGGGTTTTGACAAGAAATGCCAATTCATGGACAAGTTTGTCCGTGAAGTTTCAGAGCAATACAAGTAGAAAGCTCTTATATACTCTGTTGTAAGATCTCATTTTGCCCCCAGGAAGATTTATTGGGTATTTCTGTGTGTTGGGAGAAAACGTGATTTTATCTTTTGTCCATGTTAACTTTCTATGCTAGTTAGACAAATAAATTCGCTGATAAGCATGAATACTTGTGTTCTTTTGCCCTTGTCATTTGATTCTAAACTCATGGCCGCCATTTTTTTTATGGCAATTGAAATTCCTCTACCCCATTTTGAGTTTTTAGGATGCTAAACAAATGATGAACGATCAAAGTTTGAATTAGAAAGTGAATAGGATCTGTTTGTTTGAGCTGCAGCTTCTCTAAAAGCTGCTTCTGGGAAAAGACACAAAAAACTAGCTTCTGGGAAAAACTTAAATCACAGTGCAAATTGGGCTTTTGGTGGCTTTTGGCTTCTTTGAAGTGGGTTCCAAAAGCTGGCTGTTTTATTGAGCTTCTGGCTTCGGAGACTAAAAGCTGGCTAGAAGCTTAAACAAACAGGGCCTTAGAAGCCTTGGGTGGATCCTTCACTGTGTAGCGTACGGTATAACATAAGTAGCAACTGTCAATCTGTCTTTTTATGGATTTCTTAGAACTTAGAAGTAGACCATTACAATAGCATTTGTACATCTCATAACAATGTCTCTGTAAGAAGCTCTGCTGTTTTAAGGAAAGCATGCAAGGAAATTGTATGGTTTATCTGTAATACATTGCTGCTTGTATATTCCCTTTCTATACACTGTGTATGTGTGTGTGTGGCTTTTTTTTTTTTTCTGCTGATCCTCAGGCCACAAGTGAGCAGAAATGCCTAAAACTAGCTAATCCTCTAACGCTCATCTTTGTGGCTTGGAGCAAACCGTTATTTTTTTACTATACAAAAATGGAAGTGAAAAATAATCGAAAGCGCAGCAATGTATTTTCTTAGCACGGTTGGAATCATGAGAGCATGATGCCTTGCAACTCGTAGAACATCTTTGGAGGAAACTCTTCAGGATTCACTGCCCAAATTCTCCACTCAGTGCCTGTTCATAAGATAAAATTAAAAATTTCACAGCAATTTCAAGAAATCTTGTAGCTAACATAAGGGAATACAAGGATTGCCGATTTGGTTTGGGAAAGTTCAATGATTTGATGCAGGCCTACTGCCAAAGATACGCATTTCAGGATTCGTCATTGCCATGTAGCCCCAATGACACAAGTAGCAAATCCAGAAATGCGTCTCTCCGCGGTGGTAAATCATGAATAGATAATATAAATCCTTGGTGGTAAATCATGAATAGATAATATAAATCCTTTTATTGGGTTATGATAATGAAATCATCACCTTTGTGCTTCTGAGTCATGCTGCCGGAGAGGCTGATTCTCGTTGTGCTGGCTGTCAAGCGGCATGTACTGGGACATGATGGCCATGATCTCCGAGTCCATGTACGACTGCAAAAACAGAGCAGAGCAGAGGATGCTCGTTAATTCGCATGCACCCGTACACATCCAATCACCCCTACTACTTGAGTCCGTGAGAGGGACGTACCCTGAGCCTGTACTTGTAGAACACGTAGCCGGCGACCCCTACGCCGGCGACGCAGGACACGACCAAGACGGTGATGAACCAGCCCAGCCTTGACATGTTGTTGGCTGAATTACAGAGCCAAGAATCAGCAAGAGCATCTCAAGTAAGTTCCCCAATTAAGCTTCTGTTCATTGTAGTCACATGAAGCTTGGTAGTATGCGATGCATGCAGATTTTTGTGGTGATTACGTACCGATGCATACGTCCTCTCCCCGGATGTAGATCTGGTTGCCCTTGCACTTGCACTCGTAGTTGCCCCAGGTGTTCTTGCAGTGGCAGTCGGGGCAAGTGCACGCAAGCTTCTCCTTGCACTCGTCCAGATCTGCATCGAGGAACACATGATTCTCGATCGTTAGTTAGTACTGCTTGCATGATCAGCTCTGCATCGAGGGCCATGATCATCTCTGTACTGCTTGCATTTGGGGGGGATTGAAACCACCGAACAGTTCTGGCCATGAGATGGTTTTACGCACCTATGCATGTGTGGCCGTCGCCTTGGAACCCTGGCGGGCATCGGCATCCAGTCAATGCGGTGTCCTTGCATTGGGGCAGAATGTGGTTAGCAAAGACCATGAACAGTGAAAGGGAGTGGCTATAGAACACTAGAACGGTATGCGGTATGTTGGAGTGGTGTAGCAAGTATCATCGAGTATCATGAAGTTTACCACGTGGCACCTCTATACTTACCGCAGGTGTCATGTTGGAGTGGTATACCAAGTATTATAGTGTGTCGTGGAGTTTACCACGAGACACTCCTATACTTACCGCAAGTGTCATATATTATCAGGTAGTGTAAAACTCGTGATGGTTGATGATATTGTCTATATTGTTCCTACATGAATTATGATACTGTATATACAGCGAGAGAGGGAGAGGAGTTATACCGAGCAAGCAGAGAACGTCTGTTTGTCCCTGGTCTCGGACCAGCACCCTCCGTTGTTCAGCGTGCATCTACCTGGGCCAACAGCTGAAGTACACAGGGAGCAAACTCGTTGGTCAAGTAGCATATATAAACCCCAACACATCTAAAATATACTATAGTCACATAATACGTGAGTTGTACCATAATCAAAAGGGCTCTAGATATATATACCTTTGCAGCTGGTGTACCCATCGCCCTCGTACTGAACGCCATTCACCACGGGGCACTCGCACACCCTGCCCCTGTATGTGTCCTGCACATATATCCAACAAATGATGAGTTCGATCAAAGACGCACATAGAGCAAAGCTACCTGAAAGCTTTAAAACTTGCTGCAAATAGCTGTGCTGCAAATTTAGAGCTTCGCTGCAAATTCTGCACTCTAAAAGATTCTTTCGTCCTACCAGACACTCTATTAAATACAGCAACTTTTACAGCTTCTCTTAGCTTTGCTCTAAACAAAATGTAGGTTTATTCAATTGTAAAAGTTCATCTTTTGAGCATGAGCGTACGTACCCTGCAAGCGGTCACGTTGGTCGCCTCGTCTCGCCAGCACCCGCCGTTCCTATGCAGGCATTCGTTCGTCTCGATGTCTAGGGTTCAAAGGAGAAGAAGGTTAGGTTGTTCATCACAACAAATTAACATCAAGAAACCAATGCCATCGTCGTCTTCATTGCTATTGCTACCTAGTACCTACCATGGCTCAAGCAGACGCGAGGCTCGGTGCCCTCCTTGAAGCCGGCGCACACGGCCTTCAGCACCGCCGTCCTCTCCAGTTTCCCTTCACGAAACACACGAACGATTCGTCGTGTCAGGTATTAGCATGCACTACAGAGAGAGAGAGAGGAGGCTTCGAGCGATGCAGGTTTCGCAGCAACGGCGAGAGGGGTCGACGCGGCGGCGGCCAACCTCTGTACTGGACGTTGTTGATGACGAGGGTCGGGAGGATGGTCACATCGCCTCTCGATCCGCGGCCGATCTGAAATTATAAGCAAGCCAAGAACAATTGAACATTCGATTGTGAATGCTACTGATTGATTGGAATGGAATCCGGTGAATCTAGTTGATCCGGTGGGGACTCGTACCTGGTCTTCCTGCTCCTTGGAGAGGACGGCGTTGTCGGCGTCGGCGTCGGGGTCGCCCATGCACTGGAGCACCTCGTCGAGCGGCAGGCCGAGCGCGACGACGACGTCCTCGGCGCAGTCCTTGCTGTACTTCTTCTCCTTCATGGAGCAGCGGATCTTGTAGTCCATGACGTAGTCCCACCACGCCCAGGGGCGGCCGGTGCGGTTGGCGGCGCGGTGGACGCAGAGCTGGCGGAGGTTCTCCACCACGACGTCCCTGCCGTCGTAGCCCTCGCCGAAGTCCTGCTCCGGGTCCGGCGCGCAGTAGCGGCCGCGGTTGATGCACTGGGAGCGGCACTGCTGCGTCAGCCGGAACGCCTCCGGGCAGTACCAGGTGATGTAGTGCGGCGTGAACTGCGCGTAGCCGCCGCGCTCCAGGAGCTGGGCGTGGCCGCGGAAGCTCCGGACGAACGCCATCTGCTCGTCGCAGCGCGCGCCGCACTCGTCGTTGCTGTTGGTCCAGAGCTCGTACTCCACGCGCTCGTCCGGGTGCGGCATCGACTCGCGCCAGTCCAGCTTCACCACCACCTCCTCCGCGCCGGCCGCCATCTTCTTCAGGGACTCCCCGAACGCGCGGTTCACCAGCGCCGACGGGATGCTGATCTTGTCGATGTACTTCGTGTCCGGCGACGCCTCGGGGGTGTCCATCGTCAGCAGCTGCTCGTCGACGTTGTCGGCGATCAGCACCGCCGCCGCCCCGGCCTGCTGCGCGTTCCACGCCTTCAGCGCGAAGAAGCACTCTGCAGGGATTCAATTTACTAAGCTCAGGAATCACATACTCGTATTCTTCATAGCAAGAACTCGATAAAAAAAAAAAGGTTTCATTTTTTATTCCGCCATGAACAGTATCGGAAAAGGTATAGATTACGCTCGAAACTCTCGCCAATGTATAAAATCCTCTCTTCTTGAATGGCTTACTGCAGATGGACAACAGTAGGATTCCATGAACACCACCAGTTCATGGTGTACTGTGCCAGGGGATTCTATTATGTGTTATGAACCTGTTTTGTTGGAAACGTGTTATTATATGTTTCTTTGTAAAATCTGTAAAATTGGATACTAATACTGCTAATGCAGTCTTGCGTATCTGCAAAATTTGATATTATTACTGCTAATTTCTTGCATATATGTTTCTTCTTGTGATCTGCTGCCCGAAAACAGCTTTTACCTAGGCCAAGGGGGTATTCTATACATTCT
This sequence comes from Raddia distichophylla, assembly GCA_005191435.1. NCBI lineage: Eukaryota > Viridiplantae > Streptophyta > Magnoliopsida > Poales > Poaceae > Raddia > Raddia distichophylla. The sequence continues at coordinate 1,902,442 of SPJY01025686.1, read as the reverse complement.
GACGCTAATGCATCTGGGTTCAAGAGGTAATCTATACCGTTTCCAACAATATCACATTCTTTACTAGCAAGAACTCTAGTGGATTAAGAACTCTAGATGTAATCTTTGAATGCACTGTAAATCTGCCGGAATTAAGTTCATGAATCACAGTAACATTTTTTACAGCAAGAACTCGGTAAGGAGATTTCATTTTTGGTACTTTTTTCCAATTACGATGCACTAGCGTGGATTAAGAACGGTGGATGCTATATTTGAGTGAGCTGCAAATCTGATGGAGAGTTGGAGGGCTTTGCTTGGCATGGAAGGGTGAACAGATTGGTATGTGCTTCCTTTGGCTTAAAGTAATTGCGACACCTACTGTTTGGTAGTGGATTGGTTAGATCAAGTGGTTAGATCAACAAATGGATGAAATATATACTGAGCATCAGAAATGAAACTATATATATGTATGATGAAGCAGTTCAGCTCTTTCTTTCGAGTCGTCTGATCAGATGGTTATCTTTTGGATCAAAATAAGTACTCCCTTCGTCCAATGTCCAATTAGGCGCATACGTATTTTAAGATTCAAATCCCATGATCTTAATCAACTACTTTAAAAAGGTACGCAAGATTTTGTGGAACACAGATGGTACCATTGAATTCTTATTTGAACATACTTTTCAATGAATATAATTTTTGTTATTTATAAACAATATATTATAAGAGATATTAAGAATCAAAATATAGTTTTGTAGATTGTGCCAAGTCGAAGTGCCTTATAAAATCGGATGGAGGGAGTATATGTTTGCGGTTATCCAAAACTCTTATGCAAAGACAGTAGAAATGTGATCCGAATTCATCAAAGGAAAACTAAAATTGGTGGCCAACTTGGTTCCGGAAAATTAGTCAGTATGATAAAGGGATTAGCTTCGTATCAGGTGACTGAGAGTTATTTATCTCTCAATCGATTTTCTAGACCGTTGATCAAACGTTTGTATATAGGACATATAAAAGATCTAATGGTAGCATCTAGCAACGTGAAAATCGACTGGAACTTATTTAAAAATCAGTCGCCTAACAAGCATCAAAACAGTATGATAAAAGAATATTGACTAGTTCTTATGCATGCATGCACACATGGCCAATAGGCCAAGAGCCCAAGACCACTTCAACGTTGACTATAGAAGATGACTTCCTGTCATTGTTGCTCATATTAATATAGTTCACGGGTAAGTACTGCAGTATGTCATAAAAGACGTATTTTTCAAAATTACAAGTATTGTTTAAAATTAAACTGGGCCCAAAACAGTAGCTGACCCCATGGAATACTGAGCTAGCTGTATCATTCAGCTCTACTTGCCGAGCTGAATTATCAATTTCTTCCCCTCTCAAATACGGAGTATAAAACATGAAGGAATCTGATTGCAATCTCTCTGGCAGCTAAGTTGGAGATCAATCTACATCAAAGTGTTAAAATACTAGAGCACTTAGTTAGCACGTCTCGATACTAACTAGCTAAGCTAACCATTGGTCCCCGAGAAGAGTATCCGATCCACAGTTTGACACTAGTCGAAAGAACAAACAATACGGGATGGATTGGGATGTGGACATCGATGTGATCATCGGCAAAACAATCTTTCAGAAACTAAATCATCATCAGAACAAAACAACTGCCGTTGCCTGAACAATTCATCCTACGTTCAAACAATTTGTTTAACTTTCAAATTTTTCACGTAAAACATGGTTTTAAAGTTTTTTCTGTTAACTACGTTCAAACATTTTGCTTAACTTCTATACATTTTTTTGGTTTTTTTTGTTTCTGTAATTACTAGCTGAGCATATGGATGTCATAAAATCTCCAAAACAATCAAATACCACGTCGATCCCATTAATAAAAGGAACAAGCTTGCCGGCCATGGCAGGAGATGAGAGGTGAGCCTACCTCCACGGTCGAGCAGGAGGATGACCGGCCGGCGGGACTTGGACTTGAACTTGGCGCCGAACTCGGCGCAGCCGGTGGCCTTCTTGTCCGGGTAGAGCACGACGCCGGTGAGCGTGCCGCCGTAGTCGGGCACGCCGAAGTTGCCGATGGCCGCGTCGTGGTGCCCCCGGATGTGCTCCGGCGCCAGCACCCGCACGCTGCTCTTCTCCACCACGAACCGCCCCCTCGCCGGCGCCACGCCCACCATGGCCGCCACCACCACCACCACCACCAAGAACACGGCGAGCCTCACCATTGCTGCACCACCAATCTCTCAAGGAATCACCTCTCTTCTCCCTCTTCTCTGAGAGAGAGAGGGAGAGGAAGAAGACTTCAACGACGAGGCTGGTGAATCTGTGTTCGGTAGCAAGATTAGGTGGCGGCAAGCGGCAAAGAAAAAAGAAATGTTGCCTCTCGCGGACTGGCTGCTTGCAACAGTGCGATGGAAACGGATGGATGGGGTAAAAAAGAAAACTTTGGAATTTGGAGGCGAGATGATCTCAGGGTTGCTTGAATCGTACTAAAATGTTAAATGCAAGCATTGGTGTCAACTTTTGTGACGTAGAAGAGAAGATGACAGGGAGAGGAGGCCGGGGAAGGTGTGTGCGATTGAGCAGCCAACTGACGGCAGATGCAAGGGGTATTATAGAGCAGGAGCGTGAAAGGGACACCGTTTCTTGATTTTTCTTCTCTTCTTTTTTTGTGAGATCAAGATGTGGTGAAGAAATGGAGTCGGGTCACAAGAACAGAGGGAGAAAGGAGTGGTTTGGAGACCTCGCGTTGCGTCCCTGTGTGGACTGTTTTGCCCCTGATGTTATCTGCCAACCTCATGTCATCTCATTAGATATTTGATGTTTCAATTTTCTCATTAAATATTTTGTGATCCACTTTTTTTACTTTTATTTCTATGCACGGTTAAACCGTCCATCCAGATTTCGTGCCAGGTGATAAATGTAACAACTTTTCTAATTGGCGAGCGCCAGCGTTCGGACGTCCGGACGGACGCCCGTGCGCCGGACTAGCGGCGTCCGTCCGATCGTCCGGCACCGCGCGCATCGGCCACCGCGCTCGCGTGCATGTGCATCGACTAGTTAGCTTACGTGCAGTCGATTAAAAATTTTAATTAAACTTCTGATTTTTGTATAAAATTCAGACAGTGTTCAAAATACGTGGAATAAATTTCATAGTTCTTCTAAAATCGAGAGCAACCCATTTTAAATACTTTTCAAATTTTTTTTGATTTTTTCACTTTTTCAATTTTTTATGTGAAACTAGGAGAAGGCACTTATGAAACTTACATCTATAATAGCGAACTTGGCTGTGTGCTGATGAAATCTGATGAAACTTAGATAAAACTTCGATGTAACCTGATGAAACTTGGATTAAACCTGTGAAAACTTCATGAAACTTGAAGAAACTGGATGAAACATGATGAAACTTGAAAAAACTTGGATGAAACATGATGAAACTTGATAGTTCGGCAAAGTTTAACGAGTATGAAACCCAAGTTTCAGTAGGCGAAATCCAAGTTTCAGTAGGCAAACCCTAAGTTTCACCAGATAAGTTTGAAAATTTATATGGTAACATACATCTTTGTTTTGTTCGTAAAAATACGAGGAACACGTTGGTGCAAATGGTTTATGAATCAGAGCACCCAGTCAAAAATTATGGCCACCGAAAGAAAAATACAAAAACGGAATCTTGCTGACGTCAGCTCGCATCATCAATTTTTTCTGCCCCCGCGCATGCTGATTTTGCCCGCGTGCTCTCATGCATGGGTCGCCCTGGCTATAGGCCCACTGGCTTGCGCGTGTCCGCACGGCCGAACAAAAGTGTTTTTTTTTTCTAATTTCATTATTTCAGTAACCTAAAATTAAGACTAGCTTCAGGGGTAAATGTGTGAGTTTTATTGCGATTATAATTGGTTTATTTGGTGTAGTTTTACACTTTTTCATTTAGTTTAGGCCCTCTTTGATAGCTTGTTTAATTTTAGTTTAGTTTTTGTTGGAAAAATTTGACCACCTTTGAAAGTGGTATAAAAAAGCTAAAAAAAATTATTAAAAAAATATTTTTGAGATCCTTGAGAAAAACGCTACAAAGTTATAAAAAAAATATTTTCAAAAAAGATAAATAAATGGTGTATATAAAAATAACAAAAGTTGCAATCCCAACAAAAACTAAACTAGAACAAGCTATCAAAGAGGCCCTTAGTCGTAAAATTTAGTTATTTTGTAATAAAAATATTTTATATATGTAGGATGACAATAATTATTTTATTTTTTTATTGACTCAAGGTCTAATCAGCCTAGTTTTTACTGATCACAAGGTCAAATCAGCTTAGTTTTTCTTTTTACATCGTCTGACCTTTCCTTCGAGAAAAACATATCTATGGGGGTAGCCCTAGCAGGACGCCTATCAAGTGCTCTGACACGCCATTGCTTCGCATCAACACATCACGATTGCTTATATTTGTAGCAACACTGCAACGAAACAAGGAACATTAGTGGTGTGATGCTTCATCTTCGGTGGACTAGTCATGCATGCTTAATCAGTGCAAAGACAATTTTGGGTGTAACACTTACCCCTGACAAAATCAGTAGTTCGGTGAGTGCATAAATATAGAGTCGGATTTTTTTTGGCGGAAAATCTTATTACGATTGTAATATGAAAAGTCGAGCTCTCTTGAAAATATGCTCACAAAGGCTGAAAAATATACTAAAATTTGCTGTGAAAATCATTAAGAAAACACGCACAAAGGCCTGAACAAGTGAGTACAACAAAGTGTTATAAGAGTTGTAGCTCTAATGTTACTTGAAATGATGTATATGTACAAGCTGATACGAGCCATATTAAAAGAGAAAAATAAAAGCAACAACAAATCAATCGGGCCGCAACTTAGGCCCAGTTCTTTTCAGCTCAACGGCTTAACGACTTACCTACGTTTTAAAAAGTCATATGCTTCGAGTTTTTTAAGTCCATTTTTCGCTATTTTAAAGGTGGGTCCTAACGCTTTAAAAAGCAAGTTAAATGAAATGAATCCGAATCTCGAGACTACCTCGAGAAGCGCTTGAAATTCAATCATTTCAGTCGTTCAGCTGTTCAGCCGTTAAGATCAGCTTAAAAGAACAGGGCCTTATGCGTACGATGAAAGGTTTTTCCTTTTGGCTTTTTGGATGGAGGAGATTGGGATTTGGATTGATTCATACGTGTGATTTGGCAGAAAGTTGTAGGTAGCGTTGAATTGGTCGTTTGAATGTTTTGATTCCCACGTCGGTCAGTCGGTCACCGCCCGGACTCCGGAGTCTACCATCGACCGCGTGTTGAGTCGTCCGTGGACTTGCAGAGCTGACGGCCCGACGTGCTCGTTGGGTCCTATTACTCTGTGCAAGGTACCCAAAAGTATCGTGCTGGTTGATTCACGGTTTGATTTGATTTTATTCGATTGAATTAAAATATAATATTTTTACACAGATCATTATTGTAACATTCTGTAATAATTTTTCAAACGTTGTGAGGTTTTCTTAATAAATTTCAAAAATAGATTCTAATTTCTTTTACCCTTTTCATATCACTTTTTATAAACTCGATTTTTGGCTCAGCCATATCGAATCGAACTGAAACCGTAGATCAAAAGAGAGCCTATATCTCTGATTGGGAACAGCCCAACAAAGTCGGGGCATGAGCATTGGCGAGTTTCTGAGGCTTGGTGAGTTTTTCTGGTAGTTCTTTCTTCTTCAGTTGCAGAGCTGCTTTTGCTCGAGAGAGATTACTACTGTTGCCAGCACTAGCAACTGGAGCTGTACTACTATCTGTAGTGGATGATTCCTTATTCACCTTGTCCCTCTCATCACAGTGAACATCCTCAAAACTCCGGTGCTTTCCACTGTCCATGGACGAGCAAAGCAGCGGCGATTTGCTGCAAGCTGCGTTGACGACGTTTGATTAAGGGCTTGTTCTTTTTAGCACATCGTTGCGGTGTGTATTACTGTAGCAAATTTGAGACCCCTCGAAAAGATGTCTAAAGCTTTAAAAAATAGTTTTTGGATTTTTATAAGGACTGCTAAAAGCCACGAAAAAATGTTAGAAATTATCTCAACATATAGGCTATATAAAAATAATAAAATTTGCTATAGTAATACGTAACTATACGTAACGCTGAAAAAAATAAGACGTAAATGTAACATGTGCATTTGCTTGATATTACCATACGGTCTTTCTCATTTGACCTTTCTATCTACCAGTTTCTTTTTTCAAGTGAATCTTGGCCAGATGGTTGATGGATCGTATATCCATATTATGCATTGTCTGGCCATTCCTTTTTTCTAAAGGAGAAAATTAACAACCTCATTGAAATTATTGCAGATCTCACTTATTTCCTCAAAACTTTAATCTTATTTTTTCGGCCCCCTAGACTTATCTCTACTTGCTTAGTTGTCTCAAAACCGTTAGTGTAGTGGGTTGGAGGCGACAGTGGCGGCGGCTAATGATAGGCGAGGCTGTGATGTCTGCGGCGTGTGTGGGGTGGGGGGTGGGGGGGGGGGGGGTGGAATTTCCCGTTGAGAATAATCCCTGATTTTTATGTCACCTTCCTTTCACTGGGTAACTTTCCCCGTTCTTCCACTGAGCTCGTAGCTTCCGTTCCAAATTTCTTTCCCCAATTCTTTTGAAATTCCAGGGTGACAGGGGTCGATAGCTAGCTAGCTACCGTCTGCCAGCCATCACATGCAACGACTTGGAGCAGCCTCGCTGGCATCGTCCTAAGATGCATCTGGAGCCCGCCACCACTAGGGGATGTTCATCGGTGTCCTCCTAGTCTATGTCTTCGATCCGGCCACCGCCGCCATGCCCTGCACGTTTACCGTCCAGCTCGACATGCTCTACACAGCGGTGGCCTTGCTCTCCCTTGGCACCGGCATCTTGGAGCCCGCCGCCGCCAGGGGAAGCCTCACCACTGCCTTCCTCCGATGACGAGCGCCGCGCTGGTTACTGATCTCATGCCACCATCACCACCGCCTTCCTAGAGACCACCACCATAGATCCGAAGCTCGCCGAGGGGCAGGCCGGAGGCAGGGGCGGAGGGGCCCAAAGGCGGCAGGTGGTGGTCGAAGAGTTCGGAGCTAGCCGCAGTGGGTGGACCAGAGGCACAATAGTTGGAGCAGGTTGGAGGCGGTAGCAGGCAGAGACGCAAAGGTCTGTGGGTGGAGGCGGAGGCGTCGGAGACGCGGAGGCGAGTAAGCGAGGAGAGGGCGAGTGAGCGAGGAAATATTCCACGAGTCCCGCAACGAGGAAGGATTCCCCGGGGATACGACGGGGAAAGGGCCAAAATGACCCGCGTGCTGGTGTTTCAAATACACCAAGGGGCTCCCTAAGGCAAACAGACCATGTGGATCTCCATCCCCGGGAACACGCAGGGATCCCAGCGGGAAAGTAGGTTTCCAAACGAGGCCTCAGATGGTCGGGTGGGCCAGATCGGGTTGGACATGGGTGGGGCTGAGTGAGAGTAGAATTAGGATGGGTTTTTATTAAAAAAAATAATGAGATTTGGTCCCGTATTTGATACTACTACACACTACACACTACACACCCGACCTAGGGGCACCGCCCGATCCAACTCTTCGCCCATTCACTCAACTCTTCCCCCTATCCCTTCGCCCTCCGCCGCCGCCGCCGCCTCCGTCCTTCCCCCTCCGCCGCCTTCCCCACCGCCTCCGTCCTCCCACCGCCGCCGCCATGAAGAAGTTTGAAGGGGATCGTCTAGACAGGTGGGTCGCCGACTACAACCTAATCAAGCAGCGGTACGATCTGCCCGCGAGCATAATCGTCCACGATGTCCCAAGGTCGCTGTTGAACCAGGAGCTAGTGGTGTCCGGGGACACCATCAGTGGACTAGTTGCCTCCGTCGACTTCTCCACCAGTGCCGAGAAAAGAATCTAAAGGTCCTGTGCATCCAGTATACGCGCTATATTACCATTGAGTCCATTGAAATGATACAGAAATCTGTGATTCGAAGTTGCCATGGATTTGATCTCGAGGTGCGGATCAAGAATCCGAGTGTAGAGAAAGCCAAAATGAAGATTATGTCTGCATTGCAAGCCATCCTTGAGCTGCTCCAAAATGCTATCCTGGTCTTGGAGGAGGGCCAACGGGACAATGAACTGGTTGTAATTCGTTCTGAAAAAAGTGAGTACAGTACCTGCCTTGTTGAGATTCTGGAGAGGAAGAAAAATAAGGCCCTGCATCATCTTTTGCTCTTGGATCTAAGAGTTGATGCTCCTAAGTCCAATGTGAGGATATGGCTCTTGGAGCATCACTTCCCAGAGTACCATAAGATGGCGATCCCTGGTTATGATGACAGCATATCAATGACTGTGCTTGTAGAGATCCGGAAGCAAATACTGCAGAGCATGGATGACAAGGTGTTGCCTACGAACGACTCTATCGCTCGGTGTCGCTGTGACATGCTGTGTTTAATTGGAAGACACCATATCAAGTCAAAGGTGGCACTACCAATAGGATTTGCAATTGCTCTACTAGGCTGAAGGTAGAGCATAGGGTGTTGAGTAGTTGTGTCGTCATCCTATGCATGCTTAATAAGTGTTGCGCATATCGTAGAAGTGTCCGAATGCGTCAACAGGTTAGAGTTAAGATGTCAAGATTAGGGGGAGATTGTTAGATATAATCTTGACATCTATTAGAAGATTATAGAAGGAGTAGCTAGTTTGTACCTATATGGAGATGTTAGAAGCATCTAGAAGTACTAGTTCATAGATGAACTAGATACTAGATACTAGAAGCATCTAGCTATTACTAGGACTAAAATATTAATAGCTAGATGTAGAATGTTCTAGATATATGGGCTAATGTTAGTTTAGCTTAGCCTATAAATAAAACATGTAGGAGCAATTGTAAGCCAAGCTTGAGGACTAGTTCACCTACAATATAGTGAGCCTCAATTGCATCCTAAGTGAATATTAGTGTGAGATCTTGTGAGAGCTTTGGTTGCTGTTCGTGTGAGCTCCTAGGCCAACGCCAAATTTGCACTGATGCATCTCAGCAAATACTTAGGGAGTTCTATGGCCTATTAACTCCTCTCTAGCAAATACTGAGGGAGTTCTATGGCCTATTAACTCCTCTCTAGCAAATACTGAGGATCATTCTCCTCTTCTTCCTTGCGGAATCATCCATCTATAATATATTTTTGAAGAGTAGGAACAACGAAATAATTAGTGAACTAAATATAGTATATTCTGGCAGATATAACACTAACAGAATAGAAGGAAATAAAACACTTTGTGTATTAAGTGGCCATAATTCACAAGACCTGCTTGTACTTTTACTGTAATTGATTCAGCACAAGGAAATAAAATACCCTTGACAAGAACACAAGAGATCCAAATTTGAAAAAAAGGCGTAGCTATAAGACTGGCAAACATATGTAATATACTCTATCATGCAACAAAATATCTTGCTACGGTGACGGAAACTATGTCAATTTATCTCCACTGCACAATTTATCTGTACTGTACTATAGAGAAATCATGTTCCAAGTAACTTAAATTGCTATTTTCCAACAGTTCAGCATCAGCACATGATCAATAGCATACAAAAGAATGAGTTACAGTGTATAATTATGACATTGTATAACAATTTATACTAGACTGGAAATAGAAGTTCTGACCTTTTTTAAAAAATTATGACAGTGTATAATCAAGGCCAGCAAAGAATGAGTCGAGCCTTCCTTTCCTTCCCTCAACTGTTTCCTCGGGATTGTCAATGAATCGCATGCAACCATGTTCTTCTTCTGATGCAACAGCACCTGGAGCATCCTCTGTATTTTCATCACTTGTATCCTCCTCATGCTGCTCCTCCTCCTCCTCATCATATCCCTCCTCCTCGCCTGGTAGAGGAACCAGCTGATAACCACCCAATGACTTTTTTTTAATCAGATTCCAGAGAACCTCTTTCTCGTTGTTAATATACTTAACAGCATCTGATTTACTGATTTGGTCTGCCATGTATTTTTGTAGTGTTGCTCGGGCGTTTCCCCAAGGCCAGTGACCTTTGACTCGATATGGTGTCTTCCAAATAAACCCAGCATGTCATAGCGACACCGAGCGATAGAGTCGTTCGTAGGCAACACCTTGTCATCCATGCTCTGTAGTATTTGCTTTCGGATCTCTGCAAGCCCAGTCGTTGATATGCTGTCATCATAATTAGGGATCGCTCCAAGAGCCATATCCCTTCTATCACATTGGATTTAGGAGCATCAACTCTTAGATCCAAGAGCAAAAGACAATGCAGGGCCTTATTTTTCTTCCTCTCCAGAATCTCAACAAGGCAGGTACTGTATTCACTTTTTTCAGCAAGACTTGAACGAATTACAACCAGTTCGTTGTCCCCTTGGCCCTCCTCCAAGACCAGGATAGCATTTTGGAGCAGCTCAAGGTTAGCTTGCAATGTAGACAGAATCTTCATTTTGGCTTTCTCTACACTCGGATTCTTGATCCGCACCTCGAGATCAAATCCATGGCAACATTGAATCACAGATTTCTGTATCATTTCAATGGACTCAATGGCAATATAGCGCGCAAACTGGATGCACAGGACCTTTAGATTCTTTTCTCGTCACTGGTGGAGAAGTCGCTCCGCATCATCGACGGAGGCAACCAGTCCACTAATGGTGTCCCCGGACACCACTAGCTACTGGTTCAACAACGACCTTGGGACATCGTGGACAATTATGCTCACGGGCAGATCATACCGCTGCTTGATTAGGTCGTAGTCGGCGACCCGCTTGTCTGGACGATCCCCTTCGAACTTCTTCATGGCGACGGCGGTGGGAGGACGGAGGCGATGGGGAAGGACGGAGGCGGCGGCGGTAGAGGGCGAAGGGACAGGGGAAAGAGTTGAGCGAATGGGCGAAGAGTTGGATCGGGCGGCACCCCTAGGTCGGGTGTGTACTGTGTAGTGTAGTAGTATAAAAAACGGGACCAAATATCATTAATTTTTTTAATAAAAACCCAACCTAATTCTACTCTCACTCAGCCCCCCATGTCCAACCCGATCTGGCCCACCCGACCATCCCAAGACTAGAGGCGGATTTCTCGGGGAAAGGGGAGAAAGGGCCCGATAATTCCTCTCGTATGGGCTTCCAAATGAAGCCAAAAGTTTTCCCACTGGTTTGGGCCGGGATCCCGGCTGGGATCGCGGTTCCCAAACGGGCCCTCATGGGCCGGTGTCTAGTGCTACTGGACCTTCCGTACGCCGGGCCTGAATGGCTGAATGCCCAAACCCCCACCGCCAGTCTCTCTCTTCCCTCCCGGCTCCCATCTCCTGACTCCCAATCCGGCAGGCGGCGGCGCGTTCGTCCGGCCATTCGCCAGCCGCGGCCTGCTGCGAGGCGGAGGCCACCCCGGCACCTCCATCTGCCCATCTCGCCACGGCGCTGGCGCCACCCGCAGGCGCGGGCGCGCAGAAGGCTCGCTCTCGGCTCTCCCCTCCGGCCTCCACCTCCAGGCTCCAGTCCGGCAGTCCTCCGGCGTGGCGGCGCCACTACGCCAGCCGTCCTCCGCCCATCCGCCGCCTGCTGAGGCATAGGAAGGGCATGGTCGGGCGGCGCAACCGCGTGGAGAGGCGGCGGCTTGCCGGCGGCTGGCGGCGGTTGGAGAAGGGGTTCCACTGAGAAGAGCGGGGGACTTCCATGAGAAGCCAGGAAGCTATAAGGCAGCTCCTCACCCGTTACGCCGCCTCGCAGTCGCTGCTCCCGGGCGCCCACCTCCATGCCGCCGTCTTCAAGTCAGGCCTCTTCGCCGCCTTCTGCAATCACCTCCTCTCCTTCTACGCCAGATGCCGCCTCCCGCGTGCCGCACGCAGGGTGTTCAACGAAATCCCCGACCCGTGCCACGTTTCCTGGTCCTCGCTCGTCACTGCCTACTCCAACAACGCCCTGCCCCGGGATGCGCTCGCCGCCTTTTGCGCCATGCGCGCGCGCGGCGTCCGCTGCAACGAGTACGCGCTCCCCGTCGTGCTCAAGTGCGCGCCGGGCGCCGGGTTGGGCGCGCAGGTGCACGCCGTGGCCGTGGCCACGGGCCTCAGCGCAGACATCTTCGTGGCCAACGCGCTCGTGGCCATGTACGGGGGGTTCGGGTTCTTGGACGTGGCCCGGAGGGTGTTCGACGAGGCTAACAGCGAGAGAAATGCCGTTTCTTGGAATGGCCTGATGTCGGCTTATGTCAAGAATGATAGGTGTGGTGATGCTGTTGGGGTGTTTGGCGAGATGGTATGGAGCGGAGTGTGGCCCAATGAGTTTGGATTCTCCTGTGTTGTGAATGCATGCGCCGGGTCGAGGGACTTGGAAGCCGGGAGGCAGGTGCATGCCATGGTGGTAAGGACGGGGTACGATGAGGATCTATTCACTGCCAATGCGTTGGTTGATATGTACTCAAAGCTGGGGGACATTGCTATGGCCTCAATGGTATTTGAAAAGATGCCTAAGGCGGATGTGGTCTCGTGGAATGCTTTTATTTCTGGATGTGTGCTTCATGGGCATGACCACCGTGCACTGGCTTTGCTCCTGCAGATGAAGTCCTCAGGGCTGGTGCCCAATGTGTTTACATTGTCTAGCATCCTGAAGGCTTGTGCTGGCGTTGGTGCATTTGATTTGGGCCAGCAAATTCATGGGTTCATGATCAAAGCCAATGCAGATTCCGATGAATATATCAGTGTTGGTCTTGTGGATATGTATGCAAAGTATGGTTTTCTGGATGATGCCAGGAAGGTGTTCGATTGGACGCTGCATAGGGATTTGGTTTTGTGGAACGCGCTGATCTCAGGTTGTTCTTATGGCGGACAGCATGGCGAGGTACTTTCTCTCTTTTGCAGGATGAGAAAGGAGTATTTTGATGTTGATAGCACAACCTTGGCTGCTGTTCTCAAGTCAACAGCAGGCTTGGAGGCAACTGGGGGTACAAGACAGGTTCATGCTCTTGCAAAGAAGATAGGGTTCCTATCTGGCTCTTATGTCACCAACGGACTTATTTATTCATATTGGAAGTGTGACTGCCTCAATGATGCAAATAGAGTGTTTGAAGACTACTGTTGTGATGACATCATAGCTTTTACGTCCATGATCACAGCACTCTCACAGTGTGATCATGGTGAAGATGCTATAAAGTTGTTCATACAGATGCTGAGAAAGGGCCTTGAGCCAGATCCATTTGTGCTGAGCAGCCTCCTGAATGCTTGTGCTAGCCTGTCTGCCTATGAGCAAGGAAAGCAAGTTCATGCTCATCTGATCAAGAGGCAGTTCATGTCAGATGTATTTGCAGGGAATGCTCTTGTGCACACGTATGCAAAGTGTGGGAGCATAGAGGATGCAGATCTGGTCTTCTCTGGCCTGCCAGAGAGGGGCATCGTCTCATGGTCTGCAATGATTGGAGGGCTAGCACAACATGGGCATGGGAAGAGAGCATTGGAATTGTTCCACAGGATGGTTGGTGAGGGTATTGCTCCAAACCACATCACCATGACTAGTGTTCTCTGTGCTTGCAACCATGCAGGGCTTGTTGATGAAGCCACACGATTCTTCAATTCAATGAAGGAGATGTTTGGAATTGACAGGACAGAGGAACATTATTCATGCATGATTGATCTTCTAGGTCGTGCTGGTAAACTACATGATGCAATGGAGCTTGTCAACAGCATGCCTTTCAAAGCAAATTCTGCAGTTTGGGGGGCACTACTAGGAGCCTCAAGAGTACACCGAGACCCAGAACTGGGAAGGCTGGCAGCTGAAAAGCTCTTCACCATAGAGCCAGAGAAGTCTGGCACACATGTTTTGCTTGCAAACACTTATGCATCTGCAGGCATGTGGGATGAGGTGGCTAAGGTGCGGAAGCTAATGAAACATAGCAAGGTTAAGAAGGAGCCTGCCATCAGCTGGGTTGAGGTGAAGGACAAGGTGCATACTTTCACCGTTAGTGACAAGAGACACCCAAGGACTAGGGATATATATTCAAAGCTAGATGAATTGGGAGATCTAATGAGGAAAGCAGGCTATGTTCCAAATTTAGAGGTTGATCTCCATGATGTAGACAAAAACGAAAAGGAGTTACTTCTTTCTCACCACAGTGAGAGGCTGGCTGTCGCATTTGCATTAATCAGCACACCAGCTGGAGCACCCATTAGGGTCAAGAAGAACTTGCGTATATGCAGAGACTGTCATGTTGCATTCAAGTTCATTTCAAAGATTGTTTTAAGGGAGATTATCATAAGAGACATCAACCGGTTCCATCATTTCAGAGACGGGGCATGTTCTTGTGGAGATTATTGGTGAAAACAGTTTCCAATATGATCTTTTTTTGGCTTGTTGAGAATTTTGATAGTTAGATCAATTACATGCCTTCATAGAAGCTAAGAAGTTTATTGCTCACCTTTTTTCCCTATCAACGCATGACCAAAACACCATCTGTTTTATCTTTTCGGGAGACCTTGCAATGGATTCTCGGAAGGTCTAATGTGACACATGTTATAGAAAACTTGTTCCACACTAGCGCTTAGCTGGTAAGTTATTTGTTAACTGTTGCATTGGAATATTAAAAAATTATTCAAAAACCAAGGAATTGTTAACTGTTATCTGTTAGCAAGGAAATGTGCTAGACCACAGTAAATTATTCAAAAATCAAACATGAATTTGGTGTTTTGGTCTATGAGGAGGAATGGATAGAATTGCTACCGAGTGTTTTTTCCTAGCTTCTGAATTTGTGCCTTTTGTATGTATGGAAGATTATATTCGTGTGTTTGAATATTTGTTTGCATCAATATTGAGGCTTAAATTTTTTTTTGCATTTTATTATTTGTAGTAATTCTCTTTTCAAGAAGGATTTGTTTTGCGGTGTAACCTATTGAGATATCGTTTGGCCGAACTTCCTCTATCTCATCCGATGAGGATGTGCTATCACTTATCATGCTGGTGTTCTATTATGAAATCCTCAACTCCTTATTGGGCTTCCAACCTCATAAAAAGGGCTAGATTTTCTGCATACGCATTGTCTGCGTAGTGAATGTTCTATTTATATGTCAATGGTGGATCGTTGTTTGATGTGCTGTTGATTGCATACTACGACTCATAATAAATTATTGCCTTACAATAATTAATATTGAGCAGCCCGGCTAATATTTCGTCTACATCACATATAAAGGTGGGGCATTTCAATACTTCAAGCTTACAGACTCATGAAGGTATTTAATGAACTTATGGTCTCGTGCAGCGTCTGCGCTATATGTCGTGAAGTAAATAGTGAATATGATATACATTATCTTGTTTGCCATTTTGATATGGTTTTTGCTCTTTTGTTTGTGCTAAAATTATTTAGCATTGTCTTTATTTATATGTTTTATTCTTGATTGTTGTGGCGGGTATTACAATCTCTTCTTGGCTTGGTAATGATAATTCAGGTTGTTCCAATACTTCAAGCAAAGAGTTAAGAAAGCGGCAAGTAAGTTACGAGTGTTGTCATCTCCTCTCCGGAGTACTACATTATCAAACACTTTTTTCCTGAAAGTTCTTTTGATCAGGTAAAGAATTCAGATCCTGTCAGACAAGCTTCTCTAGAGGATGTGCTAAGAGAAAACGATAAGCTTCATGTTTTGATGGACTACACGTTCCTTGCTTATTCAGGTGCTGCCATGATGTGCTGCAGTCTCCAGCCCTCCCGTTGATTTGCCGTACCGATGAAGGAGGCATAAGTTATTCGTTTTGCTGTTGTGAGGTAGCTTAGATAGGGTACAAGGATGGAGGGCTAGTACGGTTGGTGTCAACGTTTTGGATGTAGCTGTTTACTTTTACTTGTTTGACCAGTGCATGGTGCAAAAAATTTTATAATTGATGGAGTTGCATTGGTTAGTCCTTAATACCCCCAAGTTTTATAATACTTGTCATTTTAGATTTGTTTTAAGTCAAAGTTTTAAAACTTTATCTGTAAAAATATTTTAAACTATTTGGATTGTGTGCATAAAAAACACACATATAAATTTGTCTTGAAAAACACTTTCACAATATTATACTTTCATGAATTTTGTATATATATTTTATTAGTAATTGATGATCAAAGTTGTCTTTCGAAGACTGTGTCAATGTTCAAAACAACTATGCCTGTTTGGTTTGTTGCCTAAGGTTGCCACGCCTAATCTTAGTCGTGCCACACATTCTGAGGCATCCGTTTGGTTCAACGTCTAATCTTAGTCGCGCCACATTTTCTTAGCATCCGTTCCCACATGTCATTGACTCGTTTTCTTGCCTCACTTTGCCACAAGTGTGGCACGGATTTTCTCCGCCACACTTTTGTGGCTGGCCACACTTTGCCTAATGTGAGGTGTGGCACTTTTAGGCGAGAACCAAACAGGCTAGTCGACAGAGTTTTCTAATCTGCACTTCCCAAGTGACTCCTGGTGAATTGTTGGTGCGCTGATTGTTGCTGTGAACGAATTGGCAGGGAGAAGTAAGGGCATTTCCAACGCTGCCCGTAAAGGGCCCGTATCGCATTACTGAAGCGTCAATTTGAGGGGAAATTGTTTATGTGGACCGGCCGCATCGAAGGGTTGTACGCGGGTGGGATAAGGGAGTCCACAGCCTCATTTCTCTCGCAACCCCTCTCGTTCAAATAATAATGGTGTGTATAATTTTGCACAACATGATCATAGAGGACGAGCGCACCGAAGGACTATAATATGGTGCAAGCGGCCGTGACTATAATGAGCGGCTGTGACTGATGATTTGGGGGAGCAAATCACATCATCTAGGGACCACGAAAAATCATGACTTTGACGAGTTCATCAGAACCTATCTTGCTATAAGGGAAGCAAGTTACATCATCTAGGGATGGCGAAAAATCATGACTTTGACGAGTTCATCAGAATCTATCTTACTATAAGGTGCAAGCAGGGACATGCTCAACTACAGCAGGATCTAGTCGAGCATCATTAGCGCCTCCGTGGTCAATGGTATTAATGTTCATTTTTTTCACGCACTTTATTTGTATGGCATGTAATAATTTGCTTCACATCGTGAACGGTACCGTCAAAATATCATGTATGTTTGTTTTAATATTCTTCTTGTTTCTAATAATAGTATTTTTTTCATATTTCAATTATGTTGTAATTGTATTTTTTAGCCGTCGTAAGTGTTGCAATTTAATATTCTAGAATTTCATATTATAGTTTTCAATAAGATATACGTGTTGTAATTTTTGCCCCTGTTCTCCGGAATAATTTTATTTCCCCCTATGTTGTACGTTTTATAATTTTCTAGTATCCCAAGCTCTATGTGATGTACTAAAATTTTTGGGATTCCAATATTTTATATGTTTTTTCTTGATTTCCTAATTGCTTGTAATAATGTTATGCACTACGTTAATATTATCATTTTCAATACCAAAGAACTACATAAAAACATGTTCATGTTTTAGGGGTCAAATAGGGATGGAAATATGGAACGGGAAAAAAAAAAGGTATGGAATAGATGCACCATTCCATCCCCACCTTATACATACCTAGTTTGTAAATAGTTATAAGTTAGGTAGTACATAATAGAGATAGCATTGAAAATGGCCTACATACACACAATACTGTATCTCTCCTTTATATCTGGTGCATGTATCGGTTCATCGGCAACTCGTGTTTGTTATCCTGAGATGTGATCTCTACATTGATGAAGTGCACTTGAATGGCCATCCGACGTGGCGTGTCCACGTTGCAGCCACCTCATACGAACTTTAGGTTTCCATCAGCCCTAATAACTAGGAAAACCAAAATTCGTCGGAAAAAAATGAATATATTCCAAGGTAATATTCTCCGTGGGTCCCACCAGTCAGTGAACAACTTTCCCTCCCGAGTCGCGTACTCGCGTTCCCTTAAACGCGCGGCCGCCGCCGCTGCCCCCCCTCTTCCCTCCCTGAGTCGCGTGGCTCCACTCCAAACCCCACACCGCCATGGACTCCCCCTACGCCCTCCACCTCGCCGTCGCGGCGCTCGTCGGCGCCTCCTTCGCCGCCGCCTCCGCCTACTACATGCACCGCAAGACCCTCGAGCAGCTCCTCCGCTTCGCCCGCGACCAGCGCCGCCGCAACCGCCTCCCCTCCAACGCCGACGCCGACGACGACGACTACCACCAGCTCTACGGGGAGGAGGAGCACCACCACCCGCCTCCGAGGGACCACGATCGCCGTACCCTGCCCATCCCGCCGGGCCTTCCGCCGCTCCATACCGGCCGAGAGGGTACTGCATCCCCCCCGCCCCACCCCCATGGTCTCATGTGATCGCCGCAGTGCGCGCACGCTTCCGGAGCATCATATCTTCACAAGGGATAGTCTTATCTGCGCGTGATTGATCTTGTGATCTTTTCGCTGCACGCGCGCGCGTTCATACGGCTGCTCATGATTTCTGTACAGTTCTAACTTCTAGCACTTCACTAGTACTGCTCTCTTCACTGCCTACCACTTGCTACTTCCTAGTTTGCCTCATGCAGTAGTGACTAGTGAGTAACAACGTGGCTTCGCGTGCAATCGGAAATGAAAACATGCTTGGCATTGATTTGTAATGTGCAATTTGTTCCCATGAACATTTGTGATGCTAATGTTGGTCCTTTTCACCAAGCAGGAAAACCAATTACTTCCCCAGCTTCGAGCAAAAGACTAGGGGCCCCGGTTAGACCAACTACACCAAAATCTCCTGTTCCTACTGTCAGTGTGTTTGATAGCATCGAAGATTTAGATGAGGATGACCATCTTGCCCCAGATTCCAAGAACGATTCTGTTTACTTGCACACAAATGGAGCTATTGTAAGTATATATTAAGACGTATTTGTTACAAGCAATGGCAAATGGCTCTGTTACTTTTCTGTTGCATGTAAACTCTATCTCAGTGTCATATACTGTCTTGTTTGAAGGATCTTCATTATTTACACTTCTTCTTAACTAAATGGGAACCTTGACCTATTGATAGAATTAATCAAGAAAAACTTTCCAGGCTAAGTTGCAAGTAGTTTATACAGATTAATTGCCATGTATATGTTGTTGTGACTTCATGCCTTCACGTAGAGATGAACCCTGTTAGCATTAACCCATCCTGATCAAATCTTAGCTGCAATAGGAAAACAGATGATTTGTTTTAACATTGGATTAATTATTTTTCAAAGTTAATCTTCTGTTTCAATTAATCCTTTGTTCAATTAAAAAATTTCAAATAATGATTATTTGAGGAAATTGTCTATACATATCAACACTGTTTACTGGATAGAACATACCATTAGATTTTATGAAATCACAAAATTAAATTATACTGTTTTACATTTTTTTACCGTGGTATACTTTATCTGTAGTTACTATCTCCTCACTGTAATATTTATTTTTATTTTTCCCATAAATATGTTCTTCTTTTGCAACCTTTTTGTTACACTTTATCCTTTGGTGTAGTCCTGCAAATTCTTGTCCAAGGACAACTTTCTACTTGCAAATATAACTTAGCTATATTTGTACTCGATAGACTAACGTGTTTTTTCTTCATTACACAGGGATCAGGCCCCCTTCAGGATAAAGCTAGTCAGAATGGGGACATAAAACCTGTACCATCGACAAACATGATTAGATCTCATAGTGCAACTGGCAGTCTGCATGGGCCCCAGCTCAATCCAGTAGCAGCTGATATACTTCGAAAGGAACCTGAGCATGAAATTTTCAGTAGGATCAATATCACAGCTGTTGGTATGTGCCACTTTCCTCTATCTATTTAGTCGAATCATTTTGTGAGTTAAGACTAATGTTGGCATGTTGCCCTTCCCGTTAAGTCCTCAATTCTCAGTGTTTTTTTTTAATTTTTTTTTTCTGATAGTAATGTATGCTTACATTCTGCTACTTGAGCTCTTATTCATTTTTCATTTTACTTCAGAGACTCCTTCTCCTGATGAAATTGAAGCTTACAAAGTTCTTCAGAAATGTCTTGAGCTACGAGAGAGGTACATATTCAGAGAAGAAGTTGCTCCATGGGAGAAGGAAATCATAACTGATCCTAGTACTCCAAAACCTAATCCAAACCCGTTCAATTATGAACATCAGACTAAAACTGAAGTAAGTATATTTCTCTAGATATGTACGTATTGACTAGCAACACATTTATCTGCTCTGCTTACTTCCTAATTCTTCTTCTCCCAGCATCATTTTGAAATGGTTGATGGTGTTGTTCATGTATACCCCAATAAAGATTGTGAGTAACAAATGATTTCAATTCTTTAGTTTCTGTCTCTACCTTATATTATCTCAGTTTGGGACATTTTGACCATCGCTTTGTCCTTGTGTTGCTGCAGCTAAAGAAAGAATCTATCCTGTTGCCGATGCAACTACCTTTTTTACTGATATGCACTATATTCTTCGTGTCCTTGCTGCCGGGGATATCCGAACCGTGTGTCATCACCGTTTAAATCTTCTAGAGCAAGTAATTCTTTTGATGTTTGTTCTTTCAACTACTTTCCCTCTTTGCACAATTCTATGTGCTGTGAGTCTAGCAACAGGGGTGTGCCAAGTCTTATCATGGCAGCATATGGTGGTCTAGGATCACACACATTTTTAATATGAAGTGAAGTCTCAAGCATTTGGCATAGAAAAAGAATCCCTGCTTAGTTCAGGGCTCTTTATTCCTCTGTACGTTGCATAGGCTACTATGGTTGCTGCCATATAATGAATGTTTTCCTGACCAACCTGTCAAGCTAGTTTGATTCATGAATCTCACTGAACACATTCTAATGGCTGTTCATTCTTGTTGATTTTTCAGAAATTTAATCTTCATTTGATGGTCAATACGGATAGAGAACTGCTTGCTCAGAAAGCTGCACCACACAGGGACTTCTACAATGTCAGGAAGGTTGATACTCATGTTCACCACTCTGCTTGTATGAACCAGAAACATTTGTTGAGATTTATTAAGTCCAAGTTGAGGAAAGAACCTGATGAGGTACACCCACTCTCTTAATTCCTTTTATTCACTTATTGTCTCATGGAATATAACAATTCTATACCTGAGATATAGAACATTTTGCAATTGGCTTAAATTTCCAAAATTCCATTTATGTAGGTCGTGATTTTCAGAGATGGAACTTATCTGACTCTTAAGGAGGTTTTTGAGAGCTTGGACTTGACTGGGTAACTGAAATCCTATATGTGCATTGTGCTGTTATGTATCTTTTTTTTTTAATTACCTAATCTGTTGATCTCTCTGCCAGGCACGACCTCAATGTCGATCTCTTAGACGTGCATGCAGATAAGAGTACATTTCATCGATTTGACAAGTTTAATCTAAAATATAACCCATGTGGTCAATCTCGCCTGAGGGAGATCTTTCTTAAGCAAGACAACCTTATTCAAGGTGAATATTTATTTTGTCTTGTTGCTTGTGCATGTTACACTAATCGATATCATTGTCCCTTTATTGTCTTTTATTCCAGTTGTTGCACAACTGTTACTTATATGCTTTATTTAGCACATTGTTACTATGACCTGTATATGGATAATTCTTTTAAAATGCTATGCTATCTTATTACCAGGTCGCTTCCTTGGTGAACTGACAAAAGAAGTGTTTTCTGACCTTGAAGCAAGTAAATATCAGGTGCATTCTTCTTTCTTTGTTGTTTTCCTTGAATGCTGGCACTTGTTCTCATATTTGTGATTTCTAAGGGGGTTGCTGACTACATGTCATGCACGCACCGTGTTCACTTATGGATTTAGCAATTGTTTTTCGACTACTTGTCTCTGGCTAATAGCTCCTACTATAATTACCTTTATCAGATGGCTGAGTATCGAATATCTATTTATGGGAGAAAGAAAAGTGAGTGGGACCAGATGGCAAGTTGGATAGTGAATAATGAATTGTACAGTGAGAATGTTGTTTGGTTGATTCAGGTGATACCCTCTGTTTCCCTCTAAAGTTGCTTCTGGTTTTATAATTTTTTCACTTTATTCAGAAATCATTTGTAAACTCTGGGTAAATCAACATGAAACATGCATTAATCTGTTGAGCTAACTTTATTTGCTGGAGTAGATTCACTGAAGCATTGTTTAATTTGCTCTGCAGATTCCTCGCATATACAATGTATACAGGGAGATGGGCACAATTAATTCATTCCAGAATCTCCTTGACAATATATTTCTTCCCCTTTTTGAAGTAACTGTTGATCCTGCTTCACATCCTCAGCTGCATGTTTTCTTAGAACAGGTTAGTAGAAATAATATGTTTTGTAACTCATCTGCGTTATATACATATGGATTGCAGCACTAGGTTAGTCATCTCGCAATTGTATGGAGTAGAAAAGCAACTGCCATGTGTGCCTAACACAGATGAGTCCTTTTCTTCGGGGAGGAGGGAAGGTGGAGCATGTTTACTGGCTTACTGCAGTATTATAAAAACAATTCTCAGGAGATAACTTTCCCACACTAACAGTAGCCTCCAAACTCCTATCCCTATTTAGAACTTTGTGCCTCACCATGTCTGCTATTTGCCTTCTTATTTTGTTTGTGAACCACCCACACCATTTTCCTTGAGCTTCTAGCCATCATTTTTTATTAATTGTCCTATTTTCTTCAGGTCGTTGGGTTGGATTTGGTGGATGATGAGAGCAAACCAGAAAGGCGCCCAACAAAACACATGCCAACACCTGAGCAGTGGACTAATGTTTTCAATCCAGCTTACGCATATTACGTATACTATTCCTATGCTAACCTGTACACACTGAATAAGGTAACCTTGTGCCCAGACACTTCCCTATCTTTATTTAATCAAAAGTAAGATAGGTAGAAAGAGACTTTGTTGAAGTTTTTACCAAAAGTTTCCCCTACATTTTTTTCTATTTTACTTCCATGATGCCAAACATCATACCTCGACTATCTTGGTTGATTGAGATTTTTTATATGTAGCTTCGCGAGTCCAAGGGCATGTCAACAATCAAACTTCGTCCACATTGTGGAGAGGTGTGTTTTTTTTTGAAAGAGAGATGGAGAGATATGTTTGATGTATGCATTGTTAGATTTAACCTGAACATGTTGCCCTGATGATTCTTATCTTCAGGCAGGCGATGTTGATCATCTTGCTGCAGCATTTCTTACTGCTCATAATATTGCTCATGGGGTGAATTTAAAGAAGTCACCTGTCCTTCAGTACTTATATTATCTTGCTCAGGTGAGTAGTGGCATTTTTTTCTGGACGTTCTTTATGCACAGTTGTTTCCAATAGAATAACTATTTGTTTCTTTTTTGTTCTTTGAAAGAAACTAATCATCTTTTGTTTGCCTGAAAGCAGATTGGTCTTGCAATGTCTCCATTAAGCAACAACTCACTGTTTATCGACTACCACCGAAATCCTTTTCCGACATTTTTCCTAAGAGGACTTAATGTTTCTCTCTCAACTGATGACCCTTTACAAATTCACCTAACAAAAGAACCATTGGTTGAAGAATACAGTATTGCTGCTTCGGTAAATCCTATCTCCCTCTACCTGTGATCTGTTTCATGCCCACTAATATCCTTAATTTGGATTGCCAACTCTTGCCAGCTTTGGAAGCTAAGTTCATGCGACTTGTGTGAAATTGCTAGGAATTCTGTGTACCAATCTGGTTTTTCTCATAAGCTCAAGGTTAGACTGCTCATTCATTTACCAGTTTGATTTGTTGTTTGATATTCCGCTCATGGAGACATGGAGCCCTCCCTCCCTCTAAGCTCTGACGTTGTTTTCCATTTAGTCACACTGGATTGGGAGAAACTACTACAGAAGAGGTCCAGAGGGCAATGACATCCACCAGACAAATGTTCCTCACATCAGGATTGAATTCAGGCACAATGTATGCACTTTGTACCTTTCTGTATGGTATCTGATCTCTTCCTGTGCTTGTAAGTTTGCTTTCTTCTGATGATAATTTCAATTATTTGCGGGACCCACAGATTTGGAAAGAAGAAATGGAGTTAATACATTTTGGAAACGTTAAACTACCAGAAGAGATTGATAGGTGAAGGTCTTGCGGTCACTGTCAAAGCCCTGATGTTCCTTGTTAGACTGGCACTGATGCACCGGTAAGCCATCCTATTGTCCTGTCAAATACTCATGAGTTTCAGAGATCAACCAAGGGGATGCTGGTCTGTTTGTGGCGCAAGAGAGGAGAAAATGACTTGACAGTTGACACGATGCTACTTTTCGATGAATCTCTTATAGTTGGTTGTTACTGGTAGAGGTAGCATATGCCGCTTGATAGGGTTTTGAACTTCTGATAAAAAGGAAATTATGTCAGGACTACGGCCTGCCACTGTCAGTATCAGTTCCTTGCCATTAAATAATATGCTGCAAATACTCATTGAAGGGTAAACACAAATTTAATAGTCAAACTTGCGAACGCATGAACTGCTGGCCTTGACTGTACTTGCCTACTGTACGTTTAATCATTTATACATGCATTTTTTTTGGATGGCGACCCAATTTCAAAAAATTATGATGATTTATGACGTATTGCTATCCAAATCTTTGATAATTTCAAAATTCTGTTTGGATGAGCTGCAAAATATTATGGCTGGTGTTGGTATGTACCGGAAAGGCCAGATTTCTCACGGTGGCTCATCATGGCTGTGACGTGTGCGTAATGCTAACTAATGTCATACTACTAGATACTTTTTTTTTGAAGATTACTACTAGATACTTGGATGGTCCTATCCATGTTCCCCATGCCTTCTCTCCTTTTGTGGGGTCCCCTGTTGTGATGTATAGTCAGTTGCGTGGTTCCAGATCGATTCAGTTCCTCTGGAGTCATGCATGCGAGTCCAGCCGTGGCTCAGACCCATCCGTAAGGAAGTCACGTTGACTTGGACCGCAGATCTCAATCCGTGACAAGAGACAATGGTCATTTGTAGGTGATCGGAGAAAATGTCGGAGATAGAATGAATTCATCTTTGCTATAAAAAAAAAAAGTGAATTCACCTGTGCTCTTCTTTGTCTACCTTTCACAGGACTGGAGTATAAAGAAAAAAATAAAAGAAAGCAGGATTTCACGTACAAAGAGGAAAAAAAGAATGATATATTATCATCCTTTGGATCATTGAGGGTGTGAGGGGTTGTGGATGTTGCCATGTCGGAGAGAGTTCAGAGGGCCAGCCAGACAGGGCGATGAGGTGTTGTCGACGAGGTGGCCGGCACTTGGACCGGATCAGTATAGTAATTAGGACTTTTTTTTTTTGAGAGCAGTATAGTAATTAGGACTTGACCTATCAAACTGGAAAGCTTGCACCACCAGCGACAACAACGACGAAATGCAGTTCTATACTAAGAATCCTTCCTAAAATCAGCCACGTTGTCATCCGTGCATGATTGTCTTGTCACTAAATTCATAGTGATCGAATGTACTAGTCAAAATTTCCACGTATTAGGCTACAGATCGGTCGTCCCAAGCATGCTCCCAGTTGGACTCCATGAACCCCCTCCCCCCCACAGCCAAGAAGTGACTGAATGTACCAGTCAAAATTTCCATGTATTAGGCTGGCGAATAAAATGCATGGCCTCGACTCCTGTCACAGATCGGTCGTCCCAAGCATGCTCGCAGTTGGACTCCATGAACCCCCTCCCTCCCACAGCCAAGATCTGGCTTTATGGATGCCCTCTACACCGGCCGCATCCACCACACCTCTTAGCTCCTATTTGCGCACGACAGTGTCAGCTAAGTATAGCATGATGCCTGCCAGATTCGAGCGCCCTATGGTGCTTTGCAAATCTTCCAATCCCTGGGTATCTTTCTCTCCTGCACCAAACCCACCACCACCAACCTTTCAGAGCTCAAGCCCTAGATAGAACACATCCCTCCCCGCTGCAAGCCCTAGATAGAACACACATCCATCCCTGGGTACTAGGTAGGGTAGGGACAGGCAAACATTGCCAGGAAAGGTGAGTCAGCTCAGGGACGGATCTAGCACCAGGTCAAGGGGCGTTCCAGCCCCACCTACGCTATCTATGATAATGGAATCCCACCTTAGACCCGCCTATAAGTTTTAGCGTAAAATAGAAGGGAAAAGAGGGCTAAACTTCAGACTTGGGCCTTGAGCTAAACTTCAGCCACTCCTATTATTTTTTGTTGCATCCGCCCCTGAGTGAGCTAGCTCGCTTTGCGATTTCTTAGTTCTCTTTCTCTCTAAATCCGATGAGACCTGGCTACATAGTGGATGATACCAAATTATCATGAGCTTTAACCATTCCCAATTTTCAAATACCACCTGCTGCCTTAACCACTGCAAACAAACCTTCTCAAAACATGAGGATAGAGAGGAGGTGTTGCTGCATACGGATGATATCGTGGTTGAGCACAGTGCTTCATTCCTTGTGGGCACCCATGGCCACATTGCTCAGCTCCTCTGGCCATCATAGCTACAGTCCAGTAATTGGAGGAGGCTCAATGATGAAAGGTACTAATAATACTTTTTTTATTGGGTTGACTTATATATGCCATTACAAAGTACCATTTATGATATTTAACATTATAAAACAATCTCTCGTCTCATGCCATTGCAAAAGGTTGCGAATATTCCATACATGCGACCCTTTTAAGACCTAAATGACTCTAATTATTCTTCTGCCATGTTCTCTTTCCTTCCATTCCTTTTTCTCCCCCCAAAGCTCGGCGAACTTCACCCCTCCTGGGTGATTTCCTCCGATGAGCTCCAATTAGGGGTGGAAACGAGCCGAGCCGAGCCTGGCTCAGCCGAGCTCGGTCAAAAACGAGCCGAGCCCGAGCCGGCTCGCTATTTTGGCGAGCCCCAAAAGTGGGCTCGGCTCGAGCCTGGTAACACCTCCGAGCCGAGCCGAGCCACGAGCCAAAGGCATTTCACGTTCAAAATATGACAACGAGCCGAGCCGAGCCAAACCGAGCTCTGTCAGAAACGAGCCGAGCCCGAGCCGGCTCGCTATTTTCCCGAGCCCCAAAAGTGGGCTCGGCTCGAGCTCGGAAGGACCTCCGAGCCGAGCCGAGCCTGTCCGAGCCCGAGCCGAGCAGCGAGCTACAAGCTATTTTTCCAGCCCTAGCTCCACTCTCCTTAAATTCGTTACAAAATGAAAAACCTTTTGAGGCCCTTGGCCTAGCCTTTATTAGGCCTGCCCATTCAAGGCCAGGCTTTTCTAGACCCAGCATAAACTGAAGCCCGGCCCGGCCCGGCCCGGCCCAATCCTACGTCGCAACTCGCAACCTGCTTCTCCCCTCTGCTTCTCCCCAATCCACACGGTTCCACCTGTGGCTACTACGCTATGCCGTTATCCTCTCCCTCCGTCCGCCCCACTCCCCTCCCGTTCCCGCCAACTTCAAATTACCCTCCGCCGCCGCCCCCCTCTCATCCCCTCCTCCTCCTCCTCCCGCCGCTCGTGCCCCGCCGCCGTCGCCGCAGCCGCGCCCTCGTCTCCCGGCCGCACGCCGCGGCTGCCGACATGGCCGCGGCGTCGCCTCCCACCCTGCTCGAGCACATGGCGCAGGCCGGCACGCCCGACGACCTCGCCGTCCTCGTCGCCCACGTCCAGGGCGCGTGCAAGCGCATCGCCTCGCTCGTCGCGTCGCCCGGCAATGCCGAGCTGTCGCGGACGAAGAAGGCGGGCGCCGGCGCGGTGGTGGCCGGGCGGGACGCGCCCAAGCCGCTCGACGAATTGTCGGTGCGCTCCGCGTGTTATTGATTTGGTATTTCAAAATAAGTGCCATTGTTGTGATGCTTAAGGACTCGATGCGCAGTAGTGGGTTAGTTAACGATGATTGAACCCTCAGGTTGTTTACCTGTTCTTTTCAACTTATTTGGTTTTGCTCGCCTACTCATTTGTTTATCTTTGGTTTTGAAAACACAAATGTTTTGGTATTTTTTATCAGATATGTCACAAAGTTCTAAATAATAAGTCAAACAAAGTGTAGCGAGTTCTCCAAACCGCTTGGGAGACTCAAAGTTCAGCTTATCAACAAATCAAACAAGTCAAAAAAAAACAGTGCCTAAACAACCTGAGGGTTCAATCATCATAAACTATGCTTCTGTTGTGGCTTTGTTTTTCCTTAATCAACTAAAAAGTCGGTTTCCTGTAATTTTAAAACTTTATAGATATATTGGGCCTTTGGAAAAAAAGCATTTGCAACAATTGCGTAGATCTTGGATCAGGGAGGAATTAGATTTGCAATGTTAAACATTCTAGCTACATGTCTCTTGTGCTCTTTGCAGAATTTTACTATAAGTCCTTGCTGTTTGCTTCTATTTTGATGTACTACACATCTTGACATAATAATTGCTTCAAGTAACCTGGATACTAACTTTATTTTAAATTCAGAATGAAATCATCTTGTCGTCGCTCCAAAGTTCTGGAAAAGTTGCTGTGATGGCATCCGAAGAAAATGATATGCCCATTTGGATATCAAACGATGGTCCATATGTTGTTGTTACTGATCCGCTTGATGGTTCTCGCAACATTGAGGTCTCCATCCCCACTGGAACAATATTTGGGATATACAATAGGCTGGAGGAACTCGACCATCTCCCTGTGGAGGAGAGAGCTCAGCTCAATTCACTGCAAAGTGGTATTCGTCTTGTCGCTGCTGGGTATGTCCTGTATTCATCTGCCACCATCTTGTGTATCAGCTTTGGCATGGGTACCCATGGCTTCACATTGGATCGATCAACTGGAGAATTTATTCTTACACATCATTCCATCCAAATACCTCCTAGAGGTAACCATTCTATATCAGATTATTAGTTTAAATATGTTGGTTTCCTTTATGTTAAATCTTGAGTGGGTTTCACCTAATTTCGGTTGCATAGCAATAAAAGTTTTCCTGATCTATAGAAGATGGTAGTCAATCAACATGTGTGTTCGAGAAGATATTATAGAAGATTTTCTTATTATCTAGTCTGAAATATTAACCTCACATAATACGACTATCAGTTAGAAATGCATGATTTAGTGGACCCTTTTTTTCTTTACTCAAAGGCTGCAATTTTAAACTACGTCAGGACAGATATATTCGGTGAATGACGCACGATATTTTGACTGGCCTGAGGGCCTAAGGCAATACATTGACACGATCAGACAAGGAAAGGGGCAGCATCCGAAGAAGTACTCAGCTCGGTACGTGTGCTCGTTGGTTGCTGATTTCCACAGGACATTAATTTATGGTGGTGTCGCCATGAACCCAAGGGATCATCTTCGGTTAGTTTATGAGGCAAATCCTCTGAGTTTTCTTGCGGAGCAGGCAGGGGGTCGAGGGTCAGACGGCAAGGTCAGAATACTCTCAGTTCAGCCTGTGAAACTGCACCAGAGGCTGCCATTGTTCTTGGGGAGCATGGAGGACATGCTTGAGTTGGAAAGCTATGGAGATGTTCAGCAGAAGGTCAATCCTGGATATGAGGTCTAATGGAACGTAAGAGGTAAAATTTTCAGGTATTGCAGCAGCATATAAGGTAACACATGTATGAATGGCAAAAGTATGTATTTGCAAGACCAATGTTCTTCTGTCTTGTTTGTGCGGTTCAACGCATAATAGAAAAGAGAATAATTTACTGTGCAGTGGTCTGTGAAATAGAAAGGCGCAATATGATCTTTCATAGATTCCACCCCTCTTTTGTTAAATATGTATATAGCTCCTGGAAATGTAGGCAATGTGCTCTGTGATACATTTCTCAGGCTATATGGTGGGAGCACCAGCGTTCGACTTCATCGTGTCCTTTTCTGATTCAATAGTCTGATCCATAGCAGATCTATATAGCCTTTTTGTGCATGGGTTTATCTTGTTTAGCCATTTCAAATTTTACTGAAACCATAAACATGTAATTTCTGCAAGACTATTTCCAAGATCAACAGAATAGTAACAGATAATCATGTGAAACATAACTTGTGCATTAAATACGAGTGCTGGGCCTGCTTGGAATGCAGTATTTCTGCTATTCCTAAGAGAATTAAACTGTTTACTATGAAAAACTTGCAAAACCCCTGCATACCAAATAGGCCGTAAAAATACAAGAAAGAGGTCCATATCAAGGAAACGAGTTGGTCTGCGTTTGATCAGAGCACATCAATTCTTCTCTTTCTAGATTTTTTTCCCATTTGTAGAAAAATAGGCTGTCACTGGGGCTACATCACATGGCATAATGGTCCTGGTGATACAGATCATAGTACCACAACATGCATTAAACATTGAAAACCCAAATGACACCATAGATCAGCAACCAGGAAGTAAATGAAGATTGATCCCTCACATCTATCCATATAATCTAACTTATCTGGAAAGCGGGAGGATCACAATGTAAATAACCATGATGTACAAAAAAAGGACAGCAAAATCTGTCCTCGATCAACTAAATTTCACTGCTCCAAGGCAAGCTGTTTGTGCCGATCCAGATCATGGAGATAACTTGAGCGAGTGTAGTCTTCTGATTCACATGAGTCAAACATAGGTGGCTTTGCAAGTTTAGGCCTTCGGATCAGTTCAAGTGACTCCCTATCTCCCTTCAAGAAACAGACCACCTAGAACCAACATATCACCTCATCAATTAACAACTCTCATTTTGTATTCAAATGACAGGTAAGATCAATCCACTCACCGACTTCATACTAGGCCGTGAGCTTGAGCTGTGGTGAATGCACATCGATGCCACCGCTAGGGTGTTTGCCATCTCTTCTGGGTCATATCCAACATCAAGAGAAGGATCCACTAGTTCTTTCATGTTGTTCGAGTCGAGCAATGGTTTTGCCTTTGCAGATGATGAAGAACAACTTGTGAATTCCAAGGGTTTCAGAAGAAAATAACTAAAATCACTTCATGTTATGCAAGCATGCATTCTAACTTACTGTTGACTTGTCAGTTTCTTTTTTTGAAAGAATTATCAGTTTCTTCTGTTTATATGATCAAACAATAATGTTCAATGAACTGGTTCGATTATATATACAATGATAAAGTAAAGCAGTAATTTGTTAATTTACCCATATCACTAGGCTTTGTCTGGAGGAGTCCACTGCTTTCCGCCCTGTCACTAGTTCAAGAAGCAAAACTCCATATGCAAACACATCAGTTTTCTCATTTATGATCCCATGCATGAAGTACTCTGGAGCCATATACCTGAAAATGGGTGTAAAATCAGTTAAAATAACAATTACAGCACTATTTTGGATTTCTGGGAAATATAGATTCATCATGAAGCAACAATCAAGTACTTATCAAACTCACCCGAATGTGCCTTCAATAGGAAATACAACATGATGGGTCCATTTGTCAGGAAGCCATTTTGCAAGACCAAAATCTGAGATCTATGCAAGGAGGAAACAAAAATTGTTGACATCCTTGGAATTGTAGAATGGACTCAAGTAGTGTAACAGTTTAGCACAATACCTGAGGTTCATATTCTTCAGTTAAAAGAATATTTGAAGCCTTGATGTCTCTGTGAATTATGCGTCGATGGCAGCCTTCATGTAGATAAAGCAAGCCTTCAGCGATTCCAAGTGCAATATTGAACCTGACCTTCCACTTGAGGGCTACCTTGGCACCTGATCAGCTGAACTCTATTTTATCACTAGACTAAGGGCATCTCAAGTAAACTCTAATATCTATTTTCATTTCCTTGTAAAAAAAAAGGGTGATGCTCGAGATCATGAAGTTGATATATAGCCTATAACATATGTAACTTTGAGGCAACTAAAGAAAAACTACAGAAAGTGTCGAAGCAAATCTATAAATAAAATAACATGCAGAAATGCAAATCATGTACTTACATGGTAGGCCCTCTTTGATTCGCAATTCTAGTTTGGTTTTGGTTGTAGTTGAAAAAGTCGAGGACCTCTAAAAAGAGGCATGGAAAGGCTAAAAAATTATTAAAATATTTCCAAATCTTTGAGAAAAACCACGCAAAGCCCCGAAAAAATTATTCCAAAATGTTACACAGATGATCTGTACAAAAATAATAAAAATTCTAAATCCAAACCAAAACCACGGATCAGAGAGGGCCTTAATATGCATCCTGGACAATGGAATTTCATATACTGCTTTGAATTAGTATGATGCAGTGACATGAATGTCAAGAGATCTGTTCTCGCTAAATCCTTTGCATGATGTATAGAGATAATTCCCTTTTTTTTTTGGAAAAATAGTGTAAAATATGCCGCTGAGTAACAGCATATCACTCAACTATTTTGTTCATTACATAATGAGTTGTTAAAGATGACTATACCATGAAGTACAGAAGCCAGGCTTCCATGAGGTGAAAACTGAAGAACCAAGTGCAAGCCTCCTTCCACACTGAACCCCAAGAGTTGCGCCGCATTTGGGTGGTTAACATGTGCTATTATTCCAAGTTCAGATAGGAAATCACTAATCCTGTCCTCTTTGTTGCCACCTTTTGTTAACCTCTTCACAGCCACAAACTGTCCATCAGCAAGCTGTCCTTTATACACCTCAGCATGCCCTCCCTTCCCGATCAAATTTTCTAGAAATATCAAGTTCATGGAAAAATGTTCAGAGATAACACAGATACATTAGATCTAGCAATATCAATCAAGCAAAAATGTTCACAGATAACACAGATACAGAAAATTAGTGCGGGCCAAGAACAATACATGTATTACCGGACACTTACAAGTGTGAAACAGAGTTTACAGGATTAAATTTTCATAATACATTGGCATAATGACACCATGTTAGAGGTCCTACAATCTAGAAAATGTGTCAGTGATATCATTAGTGCTCCAATTAGATATTCATAGCTTAATGCCAAAGCTACATCCCACATGTTTTGTAATGATAGTAACAGAGGCTAATTATTAAGTCACAGAATTACAGCAGCATAAAAGTAACTGCAAACCTGAACTAAATCTGTTAGTTGCAGCACAAAGCTCATCATAGTCGAAGCTTCTCCATGACGGCCTCCACTTTTCAATCTCAGGAAGGATCTCTGGAGCAATGGAGCTACAATCCATCTGGTTCTTACTGCTTCGAATCCTCTCCAGATACCTTTTAATCCCTGTGCTCTTAGATCTCTGAGGGAATGTCCCTGCTCTTGCCATCAACTTCTTTCTCCTGAGTATTAGTCCACCGATCAAATTCCTCCACTGCACATTGTGATTGGGCTGTGCTGACTGCTCAACGGAGGAACTCTCGTCAGAATCCACGCTATCAGATACTGATATATCCAGCACAGCACGGGGAGAGCTCCGATCGGTGCACTCGCTGTTGTCATCGTTGCTTTCCTTCGAGTCCAATTTAGGCACCTCTTTGCTACCTCCATCAGAATCAACACAATGGTTGCTGCTGTCATTGCTGTTCCTGTCACTGGGATCTTCACTCGATACAGCAGCATCAATTACGGACCCACTGCTCTCGCAATCCTCATTGGCTGCTTCCATGGAATCCCTCTGAGTGTTTTCTTGGTTCTCTGCTGGTCCTGAGAACAAAACGAGATGCAGACGAAGCATGGGCAATCATGAGTTTGTTGTGCTACAAAACTGAATCAATATTCATGGCAAATCAACCACCTACTACCAAGAAACAAGACAAAGTGCAACGCAAATCACTGCAAGAAACACATCGTCATCATCACATACAGACTACAGAGAGGTACAGACTCCATTCCATCATTATTCGCGGTGACAGGTTTGTGCTTGTCTGATTTGCCATGAAAAGCACATGCTGCCCGTTGGGAATATCTGAGCCATTCTCTAGCTCAAAGAATTGACATCTGCACCACTCACCCCTATCCCCTTACAAAACTGATATTTTCTTTCAGTCTACCACAACTAAGGCTGAAAATAACTCATGTAGCCTTTCAGGGACGCCTATTTGCAAAGCAAAAGATGAACAGGGCGCATAAACGAATATAAATGTCCATTTCAGAGATTTTGGTAGGGAGGAAATTTGACAATCTACCAGATCATTTTATATGGAGCTAAACAAAAGACAACTCAGCCTAGATTAATAAACAACTAGAAATAAGGCCAGAATCCCAAATCTGACATGGATTTGACATCAACTCCCTCTTATAAAAGACTGCTGAAAGCTGTGACGTAATAATACAACATGCATGTATAGCAACACATAAATCTTTCTATGATTAGAAAATGAGAAAAAATTGATACCTTCGAATGGAGGAGACCAAGACTAAAGCAAGAAAGAAAAGATGCGGCCAAGACTGATAAGCCACACAAATAGAGATGAGGGACGAAATCAAGAAATCAACGGCCGCAGCTAACCTTCCTCCCCAGAACCAAGAACATCGCTTGGCCTCTCATCTTCGCCTGACTCTGCAACAGATTCACGCGAGAAAAACTCCTTCAGTTTCGTCATCGCCAACCAGTTCTTGCGATTACCTTGCGATTACCCCCCTTCCACTCCACCAGAAAGGGGAGGGAAGAAAGAAATAAAATAAAAGAGCGAACTTTGCGACCCGAGCAGCGGAATCTGGCAGGGGGCGAGAAGGAATGAAGAAGAATACCTTCCTTGGGAACCATATATCCCCCTCCCTCCTCGCCGTCTCCCTCCCCACAGCAAGAGCTTCGCTTTCCGAGACGACAACGATCTTGACGAAGCTCAGCAAGGACGGTCTCTCCGGATGCTTTCTTGCATTGAAGAAATTGACTGTTGAGCCAGACAGGAAGCAAGCGAGAAAGAAGCGAGCGAGCAAGCAAGCCCGCCGATAGATAGGCGGCAGCTGCAGTACTTGGAGCTCGCACGGCGCCCAAGAAAATGGCGGATGGGAGCAAACGAATAAATATGAGAGAGAAAGAGAGAGGGTTGACAGGGGTAGAGAGAGAGGGGGTGGCGGGTTCTTTTGAAACTTGGCAATGCTTTCCTTTCTGTTGCAGGCTTGCAGCTATTCCTCCTCTCCTCTCTCAAAAGAGGAGAACAATGTAGAGAGACAGAGGAGGGAGAATGCAATGAGAAGTGAGTCTGGTACTGCTTTTTGTAATGACTAATGACCTCTTTAGACCAGCAGGGGACCTACACAACTGCAAGCCATGGAGATAATTAAAAGATTAGCAAAAAAATCCCTTGTGGTGGAATGGTTCTCGTGGGGTGATGGTCTATAGATGGATGGAGAGTGATGTCGGATGGTGAGATACCAGAGTGGGTGGTGGAAATAATATGGATTTTGATGTGTTGTTCATTTCTTGTCCCCTTTTCTACTCATCCCAGTAACAAATCTTGGTGCATGGATTAGATGTTACAGTTAGGGGTCAATCAAGATGGTGTTGTTGCTTTCCTTTGTGCAATTAGCAATAAACAATTATTTATTACCTGTCCTTGTTTGATACAGTAGGGTTGGCAGAGGGAGCTGGGTAAATATCTCCTGTCCTATGGAGTCTTGCTGGCAAGATTCACACATTTTCGTTTAGCATCCGATTCCTGCCCCCTAGCGAAATTCAAATTTTCAAAAAACAAATTTTGATAGGTATTAGTGAAAAATTCAAATTCAAATTTCAAAATGGTAGCTAGGACACTATGTTCGGAAATCTAATTTCGCTAGGGTTTACTTAGAAATTCAAGCGAAATCATGGAAAGCCCGAGCAAAATATTTGAAAATCGACATTTTTCCATCTCTCGGAGATTATTTTCCCATCTTTTAAAATTCAGAATTTCGAATTTACATCACTTTAGGTCGAACGATTTCGCTAGGTTTGCTTTCAAATAATGATTTCGATTCAAATGGAACGTCCAAATCCCATTAATTTTTGACCGGAATCCTGCTAAATCGCAAACGTAGTTTCTAGGTTCCAACTATTGCGCTTCTTTTCCCAAAAAAACTCTATTATACTTTGTTTTACAGAGAAACCCTTGCTTCCTTGGAAGATTTTTAGTACCTTTTCACTTTTGGATTAATGGAGCTGGATGATATATGAGTCCATTTCTATTAATTTCTTCCTGTATCCAGTACTGGGGGCACGTCACACGAGTTGAAATGGGCAGTGTGAAAATTCAATGCCCTATTTTGGTGTAAAGGCGGATTGGCCGGTTGGCAAAATTTATGGATCATGTTTTGCTCCAAATTGTGGTGGCAGTAAAGGTTCGTTTGGAAAGGGTCCCTAAAAGAATTCCTTTTCCCAAGGGGATAGTCACACAGCCTCTCTTTTCTTTTCTTTTTCTTTTTTTTGAAGGTGTCACACAGCCTCTCTTGTTATAAAGCGCTTATTTGGATTTTTGTATTTTATATAATTTTTACATGAAGTTGGGTGAACTTGACGCACGCTTTACATGAAATCGCTGCCAAATTCATGTCTTCGAAATGTTGTTATTTTTTAAAATTGTATATATACTGCCACCTCTATTGGTTCCATAAACACTTTTGAGTTTTCTTCTCAAACTAATACTCCTACCTCTATACCGACATTTTTAGTACTAAAAATGTTTTTTAAAAAATATTGAAATGCATTTAGTGTAAAACCCTATTTTTATCGCCCTTGTATGGTCATAAACAAATGGTCTTTGGGATGTCCAGATCCCAAACTCCCAAGAACATCCGTTGCATTTATCCCACAAGCACAGACAAAACGAGCTGCTCCAAAGTCCAAACCTGATGCCATCCATCCCTAGGCTGCAAGGACAATCTACCTTGGATGCGAGAAGATTCCTGTGTCCTCTCAGCATGAGGCAGAGAACCAACGTTCGCTTGTGCATCCATTCAATTCATCGTTTCTCATCCATTGATTTTCGATTGCACCGAGATTCGGAAGCAAGTACTTTCGGTTTTTCAAGTTTGCCCCAAATCTTCTCTGTTCAGACGCCATGATTCATGTGAGGAATTTATTTGGGCAGCTGTTGTGAAATGAGGCCTTTTACTGCTACTAACGCCGAAGTTATTGCACTGGTTAATTGAGCTTTGGCCTTTGGAGCAAGGAGTGAATTTCCTGTTTGCCACTGGCTGGTGGCTGGACCACGTTGCTAAGACTGAGAGATTTTCAAACTTTTCATTGGTGGATAAAGAATTTATCCTTGGAGGATTGTAGTGTGGGTATTCATCAATGTTCGAACTCGAAGGTCTCCAGGATTTAGGAGCTATTTGGGTTTAATGATCGAGAGTGTTAGTTGACCAATTACTTGTTTGGTTTAAGTAATAGAATGAATCCACCATGCATCATGTCATTATATAGTGTCTAGTTTAAAATGAGAACTGATGTCATTTCACTAAAATTCATGAGATAATCTCATTCCAGAGGAATATGGTGGTTCCTCAATTCAAAGAGGGCTTAGAGCATCCCAACAGGCCCCTTAAATCACCATATAAAATACTATTTATGTCTCTGTGAATAATGTTTTACAGGGTGATATAGAGGGGTTGTTGGGATGCTCTTAGG
The DNA here is from genome assembly GCA_005191435.1 of Raddia distichophylla. NCBI lineage: Eukaryota > Viridiplantae > Streptophyta > Magnoliopsida > Poales > Poaceae > Raddia > Raddia distichophylla. Next base: position 1,865,127 of record SPJY01025686.1, on the reverse strand, counting down.
AGCGCTTGGATTGGGGCTTTTTTTTAAAAAAGCCTATATGACACTCTCAAGATGTGATCTTGTTCAAATGCCACTCTCAACATTGCCATCTCGTTACTTTTCCTTTTTTGCATTTTAATAAATATTCTCAGCTAATTTCCCCTTTCGGGACACACAGATTAAGGCCATTTTCTTTTGAGCTAATATGAACAGCTGAACTGATGAAATGACTAAAATTTTGAGAGCTTCTCGAGATAGTCTTGAGATTCAGATCCAATCCGTTTAACTTGCTTTTTAAAGCTTTAGGAACCACCTTCAAAATAGCGACAAAACGAACCCAAAAAACTCAAAAGCATATGTCTTTTCAAAACGTAGATAAGTCGTTAAACTGTTAAACTAAAAAGAACAGAGCCTAAATAACTCTGTTGCACCTTATTTTCTTCTTCCTCTTCTTTTTTCCTTCCCCTCACTCACTAGTTGCAGGCGAGCTCCCCTATCTTGCTTCTTGCTCCCCCTGCCTCTCTTCTTATTCCCCATCGTAACCATGGGTGGTCATGAGCGAGCTCCACGAAAGACGGGGATAGCGGTGACGACTCGGATATGAAGGCGGCGATGGTGGCCACGAGTGAGTTCCATTGGAGATGGGTATTCATTATCCATTTCATGGTTAAGTTATTAACCTTCGAACACCGGCAGATTAGAGGATAAAGAACAAGGTGTTGCGAAGGCAACAGTTGGGCTAGTAAGCTCCGCCCAAGGCGACAGGAGGATGCAGCATCTTGTTTGTATGAAAACTCTTCAAATGTACGAACTGGAGGCCGTGAAGCCCAAAAAGATGCAACAGCCCCTTCTTGAGAAGCGGAGACCAATACCATGTTTGAGGCTCCGGGTAAAGTGGACTCTGTTTGAAGCCCTGCGAGGCGTAGAGAAATGTTGGAGGGCAATACCTCCTGATGCAATATCTTAGTCCCAACTACAAAAAAGCATGAGCATCATTGCAATCACTCGTGTAATCTTATCCAATAGCATGTCCAGATCTTATAAATATATAGAGTTATCCCTCACATTTGGAGGTGTGGTGTCATTATTGTTCAAAAGTGTTGTCCTCGTTTAGCATTTCACTAAAAATATATTGTTTGATTCAATGAACGAAAGTGAAAAAAACGGCTCGTGGAGGAGCGTGATGACCACATGCGAGCTCTATCGGAGATGGGAAGGAGGTGGTTACGGCTCGCTAACCGCAGGGAGAACTGGAAGGTAGCAGTAGCCATACCGCCACAATCGAGCTCCACCACTGACAGAGAAGACCTTATAAACCATCTTGTAAAGCTCTCGAGTTAAGTAGATAATAAGGTGGACAATAAGATGAGCGAGCAAGGCCTAAAGTAGGGATGGCAAAAATATCCATGGGTCCGGGTACCCGCTGGTACCCAACCCGATGGGTCCGGGTCCGAGTCTAATCCTGAACCCATGGGTATGAGATGTCGGGTTCGAGTCCAGGTCTCAAATTAGACCCATGGGTACTCAGACCCAAAACCGAAAGGATAGACTGACATGTGGTCCCATGTTGTCATTGCCTCTCATCTCCCCTCATCTAACCCTAACTCCTCTCCCAGACTCCCACCCACACGCTGCCTCTCTCCTCACTCCTCAGCAGCCGCCCCACTCGGCCTCCCCTCAAACGGCACCCTTTTCCTTCCTCCCTTCTTCCCTCTCTCCATCGTACTCCCGGAGGCCGCTGGCGGCGTGCGGGAGGCGGCCGGCGGCGGCGTACGGGAGGTGGTCGGCGCGCGGGACGCGAGAGCACGGCGCGGCGGCACATGCAGGAGCCGGCGCGTCCTCTCTCCTGCTCTCAGGTTGGACCTAATGGGTACCCGTTCAGGTCCGGGTCCAAGTATAGTTTTAGACCCGAGAGTAACTTCGGGTCCGAGTCTGGATACACTGTTCGGGTCTCAGGTCCAAGTCCACGACGGCTGGACTCGGAGGTACCCGACCCGATTGCCATCCCCGGGCTAAAGTAGCATACATTGTGCGTCGAAATCACGATCATGGGTGCAATGAACATGACGCTTAATCGGATGATTCTTTTATGCACGCGGCTGTCGCTCTCGCCGACGCTCCACCAAAAGCAACATGCAGTATACTTAGATTGGCAACTTAATTACCATTTATCATTCATGCAATTTTTTAGAAACTGTTTGTTTTTTACAAGACAGTATCTGCGCGCAGCATGCATCACGCGCCCATGAATTAAAGTATATATGAACCCCTAAATAAAACTTTGATCGATCAACAAGCAGGTAATTAAACAGGAGGCGAAGATGCTCGTGTGGTTGGTGAACCGAATCCTCCTCAAGCAGTCTCACCTCACCCATTCTGTTCATCATCTGCTCCGGCGAGTCGGCGACTCGTCACCCCAAAACTCCCATGCACACGAACACACGATGAGCTAGCTCAGGCCAACTACATTATCAATTTATCATATTAATAACGAATGGTGCCAGTTGCAATGACGTATCAACAGAAGGATCCGCGGCCGCAGCATGCACGGATGCACCTACGTGTCTACGCTACGCTTGCGTTTTTTAAACGACAAACTGACAACATACGACAAGTCAGCTCTAGGGTTTCGATCATTGTAGGCAGCAAGCATGCTGGTCCGAGTTGGAGTACATTTATTGCAGGCAACAATTAAGGATTTGTCACTCTAGTCCTTAGTCCTTAAGAATTTTATCGAATATGAGACAGACAGACAGACATACATACATACATACATATAAGAATTTTCATTTACCGTGGTGACGAACTGGTCATACATGGATTTTTTTCGACTAGATGAATGGTATTAAGATTTTTTAAAAAAACTAAAACGAGGACATCACACGACACATTGACCTCTCATGCCATGCATACATTCCGGTTCAAGATACTCCATCTATATCTGAACTTCTAGCTAGTACGTATCACTCCATTTTTTCAAAACAAATCTTAAAAAAAGTCTAAAACCGTTGAACACTTGTTTTTTAAAATTAAAATTTAAAGGTAAAAAAGTACTATCGGTTTTTCAATCAAGAACCAGCCAGTTCTGTCCTTTCCCTTTGGAACGACGTAACTCCCCCACCCTTGACAAATCCTCTCCCTAATTTGGTGGATGCAACTCCCATTCTCTTGGCAAACATCACCAAGTTGTTTGAAGAATTGTCCATATAAGGATGCGCGGATGACTTTGCCCGAGAAAGGAAGCTTTTTTATACCAAACGCTTCGAACAAAATATTCGATCTTAAAAAATCTCAAATTTCGGACGATCTGAAACCGTGGGTTGTCTCCTCATCAGCCCACATCGGCACGGTCGAATTTCACGGAAAATTGGACATGTTCCTCCCTCACTATGTGAACCCTGCTCTTTTTTAATCTGATCAATTGTGAGGCAGAGAACCAGACACGGAGGGAGAATGTAGAATCTGTCTCCTTCGCGAGTTGGAGGCGCGAGTTCGTACCATGATCACATGGTAGCACACGTACCAGAGTCCAGGGAGCACCAACCAGCTAGCAAATGCCGTATCCAGCGATCGAAAACGCACACGGCGTGCAATGACTGCAGGCACCCGAACCAACCAGCCCCTTAACTCGCCGCCGTACCACCCCCCCTTCCTTTGTCTGATGGCAATTGGCGTCTGTGCTTAATTACCAGCTGGTAGTACTATCATGCGATCGATGCAGCCATGCATGGCCTCTGTTCATCAGAAAAAGGTTGATTAATTAGGGTTCATTAGAGGAGACCCCCACACGCCAACACAAATGCAACGCAGGTGGTGGTTGAGTTGGGACGAGCTAGGCAGCCTGCGGTTTCATTGAAGTGGTTGCTCGATCGTGTCTCGCGCGCGGCCGGCCGGTCAATGCACTCCGCTTAAGTTTTTGGTGATTAAGATCGGTGCTATGAGAGCGTCTCTGATTACAGAGTCAATTATTATATATAAGAAATGTATATGCCATCTATAAATTAGCAAATATACATTATCTTTAATAAATTAGCTCATATGTAATATTGTACATGCATCTTGTATCCATTATAAAAAACTCTTAGCGATAAAGAGCTAGTCTCTATCTTTATTCTCTTTTTATCTTCTATGTATAAGCAAAAAGCTCATGGCTTTATAGGCAGCTGCTGTGTTGTCCAAGGTTTTGGTTTTATTTGGAGCAGTGGATGATTAAGCTCACGATAAGCAAGGGGTTGAGGTCACAGTCCACTAGATAAGAGCCCAGATTTTGACTTGACATGGAGACGGGTTCAGGTCATGAAGCTGACTTCACATGCGTGTGCCACATCGTGGCAGTGGCACTGAGGGAGGGTGGTCTTTGGAGCTGCGAGTGTGCAGGTGCAGTGCAGTGCAGTGCAGCAAGCGACCTAAATCAGTAGAGAGTGGAGACAAGAGGCTTGAAGCAGGGCCGGTGAACGACTCCACGCTGCTGTCTCCTGAGAGGATGGAGAAGTTGCCGTTGGTGGCACTGGCATCTACACACTGCACCTAATCAGTAGAGATCGATCACTGTGACTGCCGTCTGCATGCATGCGTGCAGCCCTACTCACTGCACCTACACTACTGGCTCGTTTTGTATGCATATATTGACAGGCACCGAATGCAGCGGCTGGAGCCCGCCGAGCCGCCGCAGCGACACCGGCAAGCCCCCCGGAACCCGAGGAGGAGAGGATGAGGGGGTGGCGGACCACCCCACTGCAGCCTCCCACCTCACCACCGACGCACCGCCCCTCGCCGGACTTCACCGGCGAACCCCAGAACTCCGGATCTGGAGGCACCAAAAGGCGGAGAAAGAAGGAAGAAGGGGCCGTCTAGCAAGCCCGCACGCGTAGGAGGACGCCGACGGGGAGACGCCTGGGAAGCCCGCCGGCGGCGGGTCAGGCTGGCGGCGCCGCCGCCGCCGGCAGGGGAAGAAAACTCTAGCCGAGGGACCTCGCGAGTCGCCTGGGGGGAGAAAACACGGTCCACGGCACTCCTTCTACTTGAGGCGTATCCAATGGTAGGGCCGTCTCTAAATTACACTACCACTATTTATCAATTATCGAAGTTCTAAATTATCCGCTATGGCTCTGCGGTAGTATTTGTAGACTAAAATTAATTCCACAAACATACCTATGACAACTATATTGGTTGCTATTTTTGCTATATTTATAGTTGCTATAGCATCGCTATGCTGCTTTTTTTCAATTTCCCTTCAAAGCAAAGCATTAATTATGTTTTTGTTACGCTCTATTTCATTTTTACAGCATCTAACCTCAAAACGGTTATACTACTAATATTGAATTAGTAAAATGATCACTTAGAGAAAGCGCAACAAATATATTATAATTGCTTATTTTACACATTAATTATGGTCATATGAACATACGTGAAACTACAATGATTTATAAAGTAACTTGCATATTTCTTTGTTTTATTGGATGTGACTAATATTATGCAAATAATTTACATTTGATATAATTTTATATTGATACATTATATAGGATAGCTTCCATGCTAACCCTCGTTGGTCTTTATAACTTTTACAAACCTCGCCAAGAATCCCAAATTCAAAAAAGTGATTTATAACATTGTCAACTATTCAATCATTACCCCGTTTCTTCCTACGTATCCCTCTCTTATTATATTTTAGATGTAATATCTGAAAGATCTATTTAGTTTTGACCAATTATCTAAAGACCACATACAGCTTTATTTGCATATATCTAATATCCTCTACAAGTGAGTGCAGTTGTCTAATTAATGGCTCTCAACTGATTTTCTTGTCATGTGTCAGCCACACCAACACCACACCAATTTCCTTTTTCTTTTTCCTCTTTTCCTTTTTTTTTCTTTCTTTTTTATGTCCACATTGTGAACCAGTTTAACTTGCTATATTGAAGAAAAGAAAAAAAGGAAGAAAAAGAAAAGCTAGGGAAAAAATAAAACATATGTGGCGCTGACACGGTTGATACGTCTTGAGGAAACTAGGTTGAGAAGGTTGTTTAATCCCTAGCACTTATTTATAGCGGGTATTTAGATGTAAATCGACTCGCAGAGAGTTCTTATGCAATGGAAACTAAAGAAGGCCTTACGATACCCATTTAGGGAAAATTAATTATATGCCACTCCAAAGAGTGGCAATTGATATTATGCCACTTCAAAGAGTATTATTGATAATATGCCACCCCAAAGGATTACTCCTTAATAATATGCCATTTTGCTATTTTTCCTTAACTAAATCTCATTTTCCCTTACTAAAAGACCAATCTACCCCTCCCCCTTCATATTCCATCACCGATTGCCTGGGCGCTGCCGATTGCTCTACCCGCGCGCGCCGCGGCGAAGACAGACACGACGTCGTCCATCCATCGCGCCCAGGCCCTCTGCAGCCCTTCGCCCGTGCCCGTGCCCAGGCCACCGGCGCCGCCCGCACGCCCAGGCTTCGATGAGCTGCCCCTGCCGCCGACGCTGCCCTCCGTCCTCGCCCAGGCCATCGGCGCCGCCCTGCTGCTTCATGGTTTTGGCTAAGATCTGATTCATATGTTTTGTGATTGTTTCTTCTTCCAACTATGGCAATCCTTTTTTTTTGTCAATTGTCTCTGTTACCTGGGCGAACAGGAGCCTTGGCGAGCGCGTGAACAGTTGCTGAGACTCGCCGGTAGCGCGGGAGCCAGGGAACATGAAGGGTGGGGTAGATTGGTCTTTTATGATTTGAAAATGGGATTTAGTTAAGGGAAAATAGCAAAATGGCATATTATTAATGAGTAATCCTTTGGGGTGGTATATTATCAATAACACTCTTTGGAGTGGCATATTATCAATTGCCACTCTTTGAAGTGGCATATAATTAGGTTTACAGCAGAGGAAAACAGCCGAACCTTGGCCACGGAGAAATCCGATTTCTGCGTGCAGGCCGAGAAAAAAATCTACCAGAACAGCGCTGAATTCGCGGCCGTTCTACACCGCGATCGCAGGAGCGATGGGCTCTCTGGTCTCCTTCCTCCAGGCTCCAGGTCAGGAGCACGCGAGCGCATGCAGGAAGACGACGGGCGTGAGGCCGACCGAAACCTAACAGCGTTCGCTCCGGCATCGGCGGCGCCGCTTTCCTCCCCACCCTCACCAACTCCGGCACGCCCCGCCGCCGCCTTTCGCCCGGTATCACAGGATAGCGATGCTCCTGGGTTGTGGACCCACGTATCAGTATCGCCGTGTTTGTCGCCAAATTAATAACGGGGAAACTAGAACGGACGGAAGTGTATGGAGAACGCGAGACACTGATTTTTGTTGCAGAACCCTACCGGGCCGCCTTCGCCCGGCCCGGCCTGGTGTGGCGCGTGCGGCGTGCATGGATCGGCCCATAATAGATGAAGTCAACTCGGTGGATCGGCCGAAATCCTAAACATATAGAAGAATAAACAGGACATAAATCCATCTATAATGTACTAAATTAGGATTTTTTTTTAAAAAAAAATTAACATTATTTTGTGTTATTTATATTCGACATAAATATTATTTCACATGAATTACATCCGGACATATGGCATGCTAGAATTTTTCCCTAAAATTCTTTATTTTTTTCTTGCATTTTACACGGGATTCTACTGGTTCTTTTACATATTTTCCTACCTTTTTCCTGTTCTTTTCGATCTTCCCCTATTTTTCGAACTAACAAGTGAAACCATTAGACCAACGAGGAAACCGATTGGCCAGCTGATCACCTGGGGCCAATCCAAATTCGGATTTGAATTTGGCCGGTTTCTAACCTTTTTTTGGTTTTCGTTCAGCTAGCCGTGAGCATCTCAACTTCCGGGGCTGGCTACGCAAACCCTATTTCTTATCCAACGGATCAGGCTGAACATATTTAGACGTGCTTCCTCAGCTACACATGTGGCCGTCAGATCCAAACAGACGGTTTAGATCAAAATAACTAGGGAATCGGATGCCGCAATTAGCGGTGGAAACATAATCCGAGCTTGAGCGAGCTGGGCTTGTTTGGGCTCGCTCTCGTTTTGCTCACAAGCTGGCTCTGCTTGGTCGAATTGCCGAGTTGGAAAGCCAACTTGGCTTGGGCTCGTAAAATCTCATGAGTGGCTCACGAGCTGCTCGTGGCTCATCCGTTAAAAATATGAGGATTTGGAATTTGAGAGCAACTACTGTTATGGGACGGTCCAGCCATTGTCGTTACCGCATGGTGATGCTTTCGCATTGTCGCTATTGCTACATGGTGCCAACAACATCGTCTCCACACAATTCTACCACTGTTGTAGACGCATGATTCCGTTGTTGTTGCCACCAAATAGTGTCGCCACCTTCGTCGCCACATAGGAAGGGTTGGGACGACGCCTATCAGAAGAGGAGAGGCTTGGGGTGTCGTCAACCATAGAGGATAGGAGAGAATGAGCTAAGAGGTGTCGCTCGAGAGGAGGTGGGGTCGGAGGCGGCTAGGTAGAAGAGTATTTTGGTTGAAGGTGCAGGAGTGGGGGATTGTGTTAGTTAGGTATTTTAGGCATGGATACGAGGTCAGTTCAATGTGAAAATATGTTAAATTTGCAGGGGATTTGGGTCAAAAATTTTATTCGGTCGTGGAGACGTTTGGCTAGACCAACGAGCCATCAACAAAGAAGGACAAAGCTCGTGCTAATTTTTAGAGGAGTAAAATACACGAGCGTTCCCTAAACTATTAATCGATTCTCATCTAGATCCCCATTCTTTGAAACTGCAGTTTTGGGTGCCCAATCTTTTGAAGTGTGTCTGCCCCGGTCCAAACTTGCCACGTGACAGCCCTAGAGCTGACGTGGCCCTGACATATCACGTAAATTAGTTTTAAAAAGGAAAAACATTTTTTAAACAGGGAAATCATTTAAAAATGAAAAATCATTCAAATGTGGGAAAATTATTTAAAAAATCATAAAAATAAAAAGGAAAAACATTAAAAACATATAGAAAATATCAAAATAATCATAAAAATATGAAAAAAACATTAAAAAAGGGGAATCAATAAAAAATATGGAAAATCATTAAAAAGCATAAACATATGAAAAAATCATTAAAATATTAAAATAAACATAAAGACAGTGCGGTCGCCTTTAATCACTCTATAGTTTGTAAGCGCAAGAACTCTAGCATCGTGGCGTATGGTACATGGATGGCCATGTTAGAGCCACGTCGGCTCTAGAGCTGTCACATGGCAGGTTTGAACCGTGACGAACCCACTTAAAAAGATTAGGCACCCAACACTGTAATTTCAAAAAATAGGAACCGGTGTGTGTGTAAGGCAAACCGAATATCCTCTGTCACCAGGAAGGCGACTCTCATGGCGACAGAGCCCTGACGCCGCCAGTCAGCTCCGCCGTCGCCGCCTAGTGCGGCGGCCTCCATCCCCTCCCTAGATGCCTTCCAGCTCACGCTTCCCCTCTCCGCAGCCCTCCACCTCGTTCCTTCGCGCAAGCGCAGGTGAGACCTCGCCGCCGACCCCCCAGATCTAGAACCCCATTTCAAATCTGGAGCGCCATCATGCCACGGGCAGTCAAGAAGAGCTTTTTCCGCCTCCGGCGAGGTCGGGTCTGCGCTCCTGTCTCCGGAAGTCTAGCTCCTACGCCGACGCGGTGTCCAGCAGGGGGCGTGCAGTGAAGGTAGTGCATTTTGCCTCTTCCTCTCCAGTTCAATCAGCTCAACCACCGCAATTACTCCGAGATGTTCCAAGGGTAGAGCCGCTCCGTCGCGTCGACCTACCGGCTGCTGCGATTTCCGAGGCTCCCTGGCAGGAGGTCACCTCGAGGAAGAGAAGGAGATCTCCCCCTCAGATTCGGCCGCTTCGCCATCATGACCGGAAGCCCCCGCGGCAGTTCGCCCGTAATAACTCCGGCTCCTCCCAGCCTCAGCGCTGTTTCCGCTGCTTGGCCACCTCTCACCTCGTCGGCTCGTGTAGAGACCCTCTTCGTTGTCTGAGCTACAGAAGAAATGGCCATAAAGCCGCCTCCTACCCTAATAGGCCTCCTCCTCGCCCTGGACCACTTCGCCGCCTTCACTCCTTTTCTCCTCCTCGCTCCACTGCTCCCCATAGCCAAGCTCCACCCGCAATGGCTCGCGGCTACCCTGCCAACCGTCCCCGGCGTAGCAGAGGAGCCCTTCAGCGCACCGCCATCATGGCGGAAGCGGAAGCCGGCATAGAAGCAAGATGGACGGTGGCGCACATCCACGATGGAGGTCAAGCTGACCCGGACCGCTCTCGCGATGAGATTCGGATGGCTACCTTCTTCGCCGGTCGTGTTACTAGGAGGCACGATGAACTGGCCATAGCCTCCCACTTCTCGGAGGCCTTCATGGTTTGCTTCCCCTAGCTGGAGCAGCGGGAGCATGCCATTCGCTTGGGCCGATTCTCTCACGGCACCCTTCAGGTCAGCTTCCGCCCTTGGAGACCAATTCTGTGCGAAGATCCTACGCCTATGAGGTTCAGAGTGCGTCTCTGCCTAGAAAATGTGCCCCTGTTTGCCTGGAACAGCGAGACGGCACTCACCATCGTCGGCTCCGTATGTGCGTTGCAAGGCGTGGAGGAGCGCTGCCTCAGCCAGACGAGGGACATCACTAATTCTCTCAACATTTGGGCTTGGTGCGCGGACCCGGACCTCATCCCTAAAGTGTACTACCTCAGTTTAGTGGATTCTCCAAGCGAGCCGGCCGCCCAGTGCCATGTCAAGATGGCCGCGACCTCCAAGGTCTTCATCCACTTGGACACCATAGAAGACTACTCGGCGGGACCCTAGGGACAGACGCGGATCTCCTACCCGGCTTGGGAATTTGGGCGTGCTGATGGTGATCTCCCGCCTCCTCCCCCTCCTGCGGGGAGCCCCTCGCGTCGCCGTCCGCCACACTACGACGAGTCGGATGAGGACGAAGATGCTAACCCCCGCCACCGTCGCCGCCACCGCTCCCGCTCCCAGGTGGCCAGGGTGGTGCGAAGCGTGGTGCGCAGCGTCTCCTCCGTGGGCCGCGGCTGCACCGCCTCACACCGCGGCCGCAGAGAGGACGGGCAATCCAGTGGTAATCGTCGGCGGAGCCTCTCTCCGCCTCACGTCGCGAAGCGCATTTGGGTTGAGGTGAACAAGTTACAGCCCCCTCCCAACTGCCACCCGATTCCCTCCACCCCTTCAGAGATCTCCAGGCCACGCTATCCGCGATTTTCGACTCCTCAGGTCAATCATTCCATTGGAGAACCTTCCATTTTGGGCCCCATCCCCGTGTCAGAGCCTTTGTCTCTACCTTCTCTTAATCCCTCCTCGCAGGTCGATCCACCATTAGGCTGCGCTCCGCTTCTGCGCCAGAAGCGCGCCACCGTGGAGCCCCAGGTGCCCTCTCGTTTGCAGCCGAGAGCGGAGGACTTGGGCCGCGCTGCGCTGCTCATCCTTCTCGCCGGCCACGGAGGTGCACCGATGCAGGAGCGCCCCTCGCCTCAAGTCGCTACTGATGGGGCCGAGCCACCCCGTCAACCCAGGGCGCCCGTCAGCTCCAGACGCGCCAGCAATGCTCCTCCCCGCCGCAGCACCAGGCCGTCGGGCCGCGCGGACAGCAAGCTCTCCCCGGAGACCAAGGCCAAGCGTTTGCTGGTTCGCAAGCTTCAGCCCTGGCTCGGTTCAGGCTTCGAATATCACAAAGTGCAGCCAAACAAAAGTGATGAAGCGACGCTCAAGTCCTTCTTTGACCACGAGCTGCCGGACCAGGCGGCAACGGCATTAGAGGAGCTCGCCGGTCTGTCACCGCAGTCCCCCGTGGAGGTCTCTGGTCAGGCCATTGCCGAGGCCTTGATTGTCTCTGGACCACCTTCGGATGGGCTGGCCGTTCCTCTAGTTGCTGGGCCGTCTACGAAGATGCTCAGCCCAACGGCCCAAGATCCCCCTTCGGTGCTCTGCGCGGTCCCTTAATGGTTGGGCCGTCGCCCCGTCTCCCTGGCCTGCCTGTTTTGGGGGCCTATTTTGGTCGGTCAAACTGTTGGTGGGTGGCTGTGTCCCCCATATTTTGGGCTTCTTTTGGTCGGACTAGCAATTCGTGGGTGGCTGCGTCCCCCTTATTTTGTACCTTAAGCCCGATAGCGTTGTGGACTGCTGCTGGGCTTCGCTCCCAGTATTCTGTATCTTAAGCCCGAGCATTAGCGTGTACTGCTATTGGCTCGCTTCAGAGGGCCTCCTCTCAACCTCTGCCACCTACGATAACGGGATCTTCTTCAAGCCTCCACATCAACCTCGCCTTGGCCCTCAAGTTCGGCGACGTCTTGGTGTCCCCTTTCGTTTACAATGACGGACCATCTCCGTATGTTAGTTTGGAATGCCCGTGGTCTTAATGCTCCGGTTCGGCGTTCCGTGCTCCGGAACCTCATCCTTTCAACTAGAGCCAACCTCATCTGCTTACAAGAATCCAAGCTAGAGTCTGTGTCCTCCCAAATCATCTGTGATTGCGCTGGTGCGGCTTTTTCCAACCCCTACGCGGCTCTCGACACGGAAGGATCTAGAGGAGGCATCCTTCTTCTGGCTCATGAAGATTTTTACTCTTTTGGTCCGTGCCACACCTCCACTCACTGTCTTTCGACCATCATCAATTCGCGCTTTGACAATAGGCGGTGGAAGATCACTGTTGTCTACGGCCCCCAAACGCGCCCAGACAAGTACGCCTTCCTTAATGAGATTGCAGCCCATTCTCCGGTCGATCCTGAGCTTCCATGGATGGTGACCGGCGATTTCAACATGATTCTCCGCCCTGAGGATGAAAGCAATGCGAACATTGACACATCCCTCATGACGGCCTTTAACCAGACAATCAACGACCTCAACCTTAGGGATTTCCCCCTTTCTGGAAGATTTTTTACCTGGTGCAACCAACGTCTTAACGCAACCCAATGCCGGATTGACCGCGTTCTGTGTTCTGCGGATTGGGACCTCATGCTCCGTCACAACGTCCTTCAAGGCCTTCCTTCCTCGATGTTAGATCACTGCCCTCTTCTACTCTCTGAGATTGACCCGATCCGGTGCTTCCGGCGCTTTCATTTTGAGAGCTATTGGGTTAGTAGACCTGGGTTTCAGGAGGTGGTGCAGTCCGAGTGGAACAGAGAGCTAGCGCCAACCACCCCCTTCCGCGGTATTCACATCAAACTTTCCCGCACGGCCAAGGCTCTTGCTGCTTGGGCCCACCAGAACGTTCACTGTACCGTTCTCCAGCTGGCTATCATCCACCTTTTTGAGGTGGCCAGAGAAACCCGTCCCCTTTCGGAAGTGGAGCACCTCCTTCTTCAAAAACTTCGAAGCCATCTCCTTGGGGTCACGGCAGTACAACGGTGCCACATCAAGCAGTGGGCTCGTATTGCTTGGCTCCGTGAAAGGGATGCTAACACCAAGTTCTTCCACTCCAGAGCTAGTGGCCGTCGCCGCAGGAATTTCATTCCCTCCCTCTCCACTCCGCTCGGAGTCTCCTTCTCTCAAGAGGACAAGGTAGAGGAATGCTGGAGATTCTTCTTTAACCTTCTAGGCCAACCTCAATCTAGAAACGCTGCTTTCCACTGGCACAATCTTGGCACCTCTAGGCACGATCTTTCCGACCTAGAGGGGCCTTTTTCGAAGGAAGAAATTAAGGCGGGCGTTTGCTCTATCCTAGGGGGCAAGGCCCCTGGCCCGGACTGCTTCACGAGTACCTTCTACAAGGTATGTTGGCAGACGATTAAAGATGACTTGGTGCAGGCCTTCAACCAGCTTTACTCCCTCGATGGGCGCCACCTTGCTCTTCTCAACTCTGCCAACATTGTCCTTCTGCATAAGAAGGAGTCTTGCGAGGGGCTTCAAGACTTCCGATCCATCAGTCTGATCCACAGCTTCACTAAAATTGTCACCAAGCTGTTAGCCAATCGCCTTGCCCCTAGGCTCAATGACCTAGTCTCTCCAAACCAGAGCGCCTTCATCAAAGGCAGATGTATTCAGGATAACTTCCACGGAGTACAAACCACTCTTAGGCGGCTCCAGACCAACAAAACACCTGCCCTCCTCCTCAAGCTAGATTTCGCGAAGGCATTCGACTCAGTTGGATGGGGTTATCTGCTCGACCTCCTCCATTGGCTTGGTTTCGGGCCGCGTTGGCGGGAGTGGATCTCACTGGTCCTTGGCTCGGCATCCTCCACGGTCCTTCTTAATGGCATACCCTCCCCCTCCTTCCGACACGGCCGAGGGGTCCGTCAAGGAGATCCTCTGTCTCCCATGCTTTTCATCTTGGCGATAGACCCACTGCAGCGCTTGGTTGACGTCGCGGTCCAAGAGGGAATTCTTGGCCAAATTGGCAGCTCCCCCCTTAGGCTAAGAATCTCCCTTTATGCTGACGACGCGGCTCTTTTCATTCGGCCTCAACAGGCCGAGATCTCTACGGTCATTGAGCTTCTACAAACTTTTGGCGACATCTCGGGGCTTATGATCGACTTACATAAATGCTCCATCATCCCCATCCAATGTGACGCCATCGACCTGGAGGAAGTTCTGCATTCCTTCCCGGGGACCAGAGCCAACTTCCCCTGCAATTATCTAGGCCTCCCCCTTCACTTCAAGCGGCTCGGTCGGTCTTCCTCTCATCCAAAAAGTTCGCTCCAGGCTCCCCTCTTGGAAAGGTCGCCTGCTCTCCAAAGCGGGCCGTCTCACCTTGGTTAGGTCCGTCCTCTCCGCCCTACCGACGTATTTCGCCACTGTGTTCCATCTCCCGAGATGGGTGATCGGAGATATTGACAAGATCAGAAGATCCTTTCGCTGGAAGGGCGAAGAGGGATCAGCATCCGGCCACGCCCTTGTCGACTGGGATACGGTCTGTCGTCCGTCATCTTTGGGGAGACTTAGCGTCCTTGACCTTCGCCTTTTCAACCGCGCCCTCCGTTTGCGCTGGCTCTGGTTAAGTCGCTCCGATCCATCCAAGCCTTGGAAGGGGTCTGACTTACAGATGACGGCGCCAGAGATGGACTTGTTAAGGGCAGCCACAGAGGTTTACGTTGGTAATGGCGCGGATACGTCCTTTTGGAGTGATCGCTGGGTTTCTAGGTCCGCTCCAGCCCACATCGTCCCCAACCTCTTCAGTCAGGCCAGGCTCCAGAAAAGCTCTGTGGCTCGTCTTCTCCCATCCCACTAGTGGATTCTCCACTCTGGACCCATCTCTTCCGCCACGCTCCTACGGGAGTGCATCCTACTTTGGAGCAAGATTCGTCACGTCACTCTCTCCGACGCCCCGGACTCTATTCGCTGGTGCTTCTCCGACGGCTGCTACTCCGCGAGAAAAAATCAATAAATGATACCATAAGCAGAGCCTAAAAGTCGCACATTACAAACACAGTACAAACAAAATAGTATGACAACACAGGCGGCATTCAGATTTGAGGCTCTAAATGACAGAAATTACAGGAAATTCAGATTTGTGGCTGCAAGAAAAGAAAGTTTCCGAGTCGTCACCTGGAGATGCTGGGAGTTGGGAGTCGGCGTCGCTGCGCGTTGCTGCCGCGTGGGGAGCCGGCGTCGTTGCGCGTTGGGAGCCAGCGTCGCCGCGCGTGGGTGGCCGCCGTCGCCGCGCGTGGGGAGCCGCCGTCACCGCGCGTGGGTGGCCGGCGCCGGCGCCGCTAGGTGGGGAACCCTAACTCCGGGTCCAGTCGGGGGATTGGGGTGAACCGTGGGTTGAACCCGAAACATTTCAACCCATCCTCACTCCAAACCAACCCGATTTAGGTGTAAACCCAACCCAACCCAACCCAACCCGTTTATCACTTCAACCCGTTTTCACCCACCTAAGAACAACCCAAACTGAAACCCGCCCCATTAAACCCGTTTGAACCCGCCCCATTCCCACTGTGGTTCCTAGGCCCGATTTTTTTTGGGCCGAATCCAGCCACGAGGCAAAGTGCCTGCGCTGGGCAAAGCACATGCAAGCGAGCCCTTATCCACGACAATGCTTTGCTAGCCTCTGCGGCTCGAGCGAAGCTGAGATCGATAGTGAGGAGTGAGGGGTGAGGAGCCAGCAGCCATGCCCATGGCTTCCTCCGCCTCCACCTCGCCGCTTTCCCGTCTCCTCCTGAGCCTCCCAAAACCCAACGCCGCAGCCTCTCGCTCCCCTCCCCCGCCGAGCTCCAGCTACGTCGCCGGCGTGGGCACCAAGGGCCCCGGCCTCGCCGTCCCCCGGCGCGAGTTCGCGGCGGCCATCCTGTCCACCGCCGTCCTGTCCCGCTCCCTCCCCGCGGCGGCCGCCGACGCGGGCGGCGCTTGTCCGCTCGAGGTGGCCCCCTCCGGCCTCGCCTTCTGCGACCGCGTCGTCGGCGCCGGCGCCGCCGCCGAGCAAGGCCAGCTCATCAAGGTCCGAGCTTTGCACCCGCCCGGCAAGCCGGCAGCTCGTCAAATTCTGCTCAAGCTTCTCTCTTCTCTCTCGTTTCTTGATGAATTTCATCACGAATTCGTTAAATCGTTTTGGCCGAGCATCTGTCTTGTCTCAGTTCTTGATGAATTTTTACAACGAATTCGTTGATCTTTCGGCTTCGGCGCAGGCTCATTACACTGGGAGGCTGGAGGACGGCACGGTGTTCGACAGCAGCTACAAGCGCGGGAGGCCGCTCACCTTCCGCGTCGGCGTCGGAGAGGTACATAGAACCACTTCAAGATCACAGCAAGCAACAAATCGGCACTAAAAATCTCGTCAAACTCGACGCGCTCAGCCTGCATTGCGCGGAAACGGCGAGAAATTAAGATATCGAGATCAATTCCCCTTTGACGGCGGCGCCTTGCTTCTGCTGCTCTTCAGGTGATCAAGGGTTGGGATCAGGGCATCGCCGGCGGCGACGGGATCCCACCGATGCTACCCGGTACGCACGCGACGCCTGATCTGGAACTCTGAACCGATCAATCCATGGCGTTCTTCTACTGATCACGCCAAGGATGATGGATTCTTGGATTATGATTCAGGTGGGAAGCGGACGCTGAAGCTGCCGCCGGAGCTGGCGTACGGGGCGAGGGGCGCGGGGTGCAGAGGCTGGGAGCCCACCACCTGCGTCATCCCGCCCAACTCCACGCTCCTCTTCGACGTCGAGTACGTCGGCACAGCTACCTGAGGGTTTCAGACTTTCAGGTTCCAGCCATGGACAAAGATTTGGGGTTCCAGCCATGGACAAGATTTGGGGAGAGTGACGCAGCGTGGGGGTGCATGATCGCCGTCCGACGAGGATAGCTAATCTCTTCTGTGATTAGTGCTTGCTCGAGATTATTGCAAGATCGTTTTTTTCGTACTGTACTAGGTGAAGAAATGATATGTTTGCGAAGCACGAAATATATGCCGTCCAAAGAACAAAGCAAGTAAAGTGGCACATCGGTTCTGCCAATCCATTAAAAATAAAATAAATACATAATATCACGACTCATCCAAAGGGTCTCCACCGAAATCGGACAATGTCTATTCTATTGTGCTAAACCATGACGCTATAATTAGCAACGTGATTAGCTGGCGAAGCTGCTAACTGCTAACCCCAAAACGTAGGGGGTGGACATTCGGTATTTTTGGTATTTCAGTTCAGTATTTTCGGTATACGAAAAAATTCGGTATCCAATAAGTGACTATCGAAATTTTTGTGGAAAAAATTTTACTACCGAAACCGAATATACCAAAATAATTCGGTTCGGTAGTTCAGTATTACCAAAGTTCTTCTTTCTGACATTGGAATCACACGTCAAAACAAAGGGGAAAAAGTACCTTTGATTCTCAACCTAGCATTGTTCCTCTTCCCGTACCGCGCATCCACCCGAACGAATCCTCCCCTATCCCCCAAGATCCCCCCAAAACAACACGGAACTAGACACCAAAGAACACCAACTCGCCAAGAACGGTGCAACCAAAAAGCTCCAAGATCTGGATTCCACCGCCAGCAGCTGAGCCAAGATGGGGAGGGGGAGCCGCGCGCAGGCAGATTACAGAAAGCGAATGGGAGCAGGGGAGCGCGAGCGGGGAGAGAGGGACGGAGACCAAAGCGGCCGCCTGCCTCCTGCCGTCACCGCCGTCGCGCAAGGGAAGGAGGGCGCCTGCCGCCATTTGAGATCTTGTAACCCTAGTGAGTAGTGAGGACTTGAGGTGGGGAGGATGGCTACGTGTGTGAATGCGTGGGGGAGGAACCAAAGGCCATCGGGTTTGAGGTTGGGAAGGCCAGGAGGCTACTGGGCCGCTGGGTGGAAGGAAAATGGGCCTGCGTATTTGGCCTGGAGTCCGGTTAGTCCGGGATTTCGGTTTTCTACAGCCCGAAACCGAAACCGAAATCGGACCAAATTTTCTCGTTTTTCTAAAACCATAAACTGAAACCGAAACAAAATACCGAAAAACCGAAATTTTTGGTTTGTTTGGTTCGGTTGGTCCGTTTTTTTCGGTTCAATATAAAAATGCCCACCCCTGCCAAAACCGACCGACCAGAAAGAACTACAGCGAGGCTGAAAACTTCTAACCGGCCCCTAAACACAAACTACAACAACAACAGGGGCCATGGATAACGAACCTTCACTTCCTATCTTGACTGATTTTGGATGTAGCGGACGGCGACCGATTCTGGATGGCTGCACGGATGGAATCATGGTTTTTATTAAGTATAAGCTGAACGTTAAGTTAAGTTGGACATTGAAACTATCTATATAATTTTTTAGTTCTTTTTACAGGTGGCTTTTATGATAGGAAAAAATCAAACTAATAAAATTTAATTGGTTTTCTAGCCAAAATATTCTGAAAGATTCATTCATATTTAGTTTTTGAGAAGCTGAAACAAGTGCCGAGGGAATGGCGTGGCAGCCGATGGTATGGGCCGAGCGAGCATATTCCAATTTTCGATTGGGCCGGTCTGTGATCATTTTGATCCGGGTGGTATGGGCCGAGAAAACATATTCCAATTTTTAGTTGGGCCGGTTTGTGATTATTTGATCCGGGTGGTGGCGCGGCCCATTTTATTTTGGGTGATGAACGTGGAAGGCCCATGAAGAGTGCATTTACCAGCCCAGGAACCGCGTCGTCTCGTTCGTGTCCACGGAAAAGAATAGAAGAGAGTGGTCGGCGACTCGGCGTGCGCCGCACCACAGGAAGAGCTTGCCTCGCCGCCGGCATCGACCGGGCGGCGCTGCGGCTGTGCCAGGTGAGAATCGCGGCGCGTTTCCCGTCATCTGTTTCTTACAGCCATTTTCTTGGATTTTCTTGCACGGTTTTTGAGCGGCCAAACGTTCTGGTGTCGAAATACCATAAAAATGGTAGTTTCTTCCAAGGGAGCATGGTGGTTGACTGTTAGTTCATCGCATTGGGAGAAATCCTGCGTAATATTATCCATTATGTACTGCGCGACGCGCAAATTTAAGCTACCTGTTGCTGAATCGTTCGTTCGATTCACTTTCAGCACACTGCTAGGTTGGTGGCGAAGATAAACACGGTTGGACTTTTCAGGGTTCCCAATATTCCTGGGAGAGCTCAAACCAGCGGGCAAAGAATTTGCAGTCTAGCGAGGAGCGGAAGAGAAATGGACAACAACCCAGGTTGCAAAGAGGCAGGGGATGATCATGACACTGAGTTGGTTCTGCAGAAACAAGAATGGGTCAAGTATGCCTTTGGGCTTTGGTCATTTCAGTAATATCATCAGCTGTTCATTTAATGCAATCCTATATAAAATCAAAGGGAGTTGATTCATTTATATTCTTGTTTGGTGATGCAGAACACAAGACATGCTGAAAAGTAAGCTCATTCTTGAAGATGATTTTGAGTGGTCTTTGCCTTCCGTAAGCTCAAGTTCAGATCAGAGTAATACAAGGGACAAACTGAAGCATATAGGTGGGGTTGACATTAGCTTCTTGAAAGAAGACCCTTCTATGGCATGTGCAGCATTGGTGATTTTGGATGCTGAAACTTTGGAAATTATACACGAAGAGCTTGATGTTGTTCAACTGCAAGTACCCTATATTCCCGGTTTTCTTGCTTTCAGAGAGGTATTGCATTCCATGCCAACAAATTTTATGCAGTTCAGGGGCCTCAACATTTTCGTTAGCTTTCGTGATTAGTGGACTGTCTTTTTTATCTATGATCAATCCTTGTCTCTTCACACCAATCGACAGGCTTTGTAACATTTATGCCTTTTACATTTCTATGATTATGCTGTGCTATGTGATGCGCCTTATTTTCTCTGTTGGCAAAGATGAGTCTAGTATGGTCAATTCAAAATGTATTTAGCATAGGATATAATAGAAACATTTGCTTATGACTTTGCTTCCTTCTATGTTTGCGAATATCTCTTGAAAAATTATCTTTTCGGCGTGCTAATTTGTTGGATCTTTAAAGTTATAAATCAGGTGTACTTCCTTGTTGTATGCTGCTACTTAAATAGACCAATCTGTTATTATAGGCTCCAATTCTTCTAAGACTTTTGGAGAAGATGAAGAACAGCGCTCGTCATTTATACCCTCAGGTAATAGTTTCCTTTGTGATGTTTTGGACTATACAAATAAAGCTTTTCTTTCTCCATTTATTGGATAGCACTTATGCAGATGACATTTTGTTTTCGGTTAGCAAACAAGAATTTTAGTAGAAGAAAATTGAAAGCATGCCTCAATTGGAAATGATGGGATCACTTTTGAAATGTTTCACATAATGTTAATAAGAGATCAGTCACATGTTTTTTCTCCTTTAAATAGGATTGCTGAGGCTTTACATTTTGATGCATCTTATTAGAGTTGGTACCGAATATGTGTACAAGTAAGTTACGTGAACTGAGTTGTAATAGGCAGGGAAGGGTCGTGTTAGGGTCGGACTCGTACCCTGCCTCATGTACAAATAAGGCCCCCCCTGGTGTAACTTATAACGATCAAGTAGCGGCATAGGCACACAGGTGATCGCGGACGGCATGAGGCCGTGACCTGGGCGGCCAGTGTGATGTGTTGTTGGGGAGGAGCGCCCATAATCATTGCCCCACAACGTAGGTTGAGAGCCAAACTGCGTTACCAAACATTGTGCCTCCAGTGTTGTCCAAATCTATTATGGACACCCTGTTTTTTCTAACACATCCCATGGTGTTATACCTTCTTGCTTCCTTGTTGGCTGCGATGATGACAATGTGAACAATCCGCAATACTATGCAAATATGAGTGGTAATTATTTTTGCTTATCAAAGTTCATGTCACAAGGTGTTTCATATCTTGAAATCTTCTAGTTCAACATATAACATTTGTTACAGTAACCATATTCTTTGCCAGTGCCTTTTCTAAGGATTACCTTTCCGTTTTGGCAGTTGCTCATGGTTGATGGAAATGGATTACTCCATCCACGAGGTGAACACACATTAATCACTTATTCATCAACTAATAGTTTCAGTTAACTAGTATGTTACATATAGCTAGTTTGACATTTTGGTAGAGTATGGTGTACACAACAAAATTTGGATTTTGAAATCAACTGTGCTTGTTGAAAACTATGCTGTCTGCATCGTGTTATTGGATTTTATGAAAACATAGTTTGCAAGAGTAAGGTGACTGATATTTACAAAACGCTACACAATCACATGTGCTTTTTATTTATTATCCACTTTGAGATTGAACCAACTTTCTAGTTCATGAAACTTAGCTAATATACTTTGGCGATACAATCAGTTTTGCTGGATTACACATATATGCTACAAGCTACATCAATGCAGAAACAACATTGCTTTTAATGTACTTAATTTATATATGTGAATGCCTATTTCTCTATGAATATGTCTCATTTTATGTATGTGAATGATTCATCTCTAACCTATATGTGTTAAGCAGGTTTTGGTTTAGCTTGTCATCTTGGCGTCCTTGCAGATCTGCCAACCATCGGAGTTGGGAAAAATGTAGGTTAATTTACTGCTGTTGCAAGTATTCCTTTAGCATTCCAAGCTCTTCTCTCCCCCATTATTTTTCATCCAATTCAAACACCCAATATTTTTATCCCCTTAGAGAAGGCTAAATCCTCAGCGTTTTCAATGCCCCAGCTACACCATGTGGATAGCCTTAACCAATCTGAAGTCAGAGGACAGCTTGAAGCAAAAGAAAACTGCAACAAAGAATTGATTCTATTGACCGGACAGTCTGGGACAACATGGGGGGCGGTAAGAGATTCTATATTATAATATTAGACTGCTAAATGTATGCTGTAGTCACTTCTTTCATATATTTCCTGTTAATTAAAATTTCCCTAATCGAATGGATGATGCGCATAATCAAACCAATGGAAGAACTAAACTATTAACTTTTCAAGGCAATGCATTCCTGCCCTGGTTCTTTGAAGCCAGTATACATCTCAGTTGGGCATCGTATTTCGCTGGATTCCGCCATTGGGATAGTGAAATTCTGTTGTAAATATCGTGTTCCTGAGCCCACACGCCAGGTAGAATTTCTTATAAAGTATGCGTCAAGTCTCCACATGCCAACACTTGTATCTTGGCTATTAATAATTGCTTCTTTCTTTTCATCCTTTGCCCAGGCTGATATAAGATCAAAGGTGTTTCTCCAAAAGCACCAAAGGTTACAGCGGTGATATGATCTGTGATGGCAAACAGTAACTGGAGGAGCCTTCTCAACAGTTTTCTTTTAAGGAAGATCGAGTGAGGCATTGCAACATGAAGTAATACTGTGCGATTGTCTTCACCTTCGTATAGCATACATTATACGAAGTTATACGAGGGGGGGGAGTTTTTTTAAAAAAAAAAAAAGAAAAAGAAAAGAAAAAGGGTACAAGGGGGTGAATGTTACTTGTCGGATCAGTTAGATTGTGCTCTCTTGCTTGAACACTCTGAATTTGTTACTTGTCTCTGTACACACAGCAGTTGGCAAAATGGCAAATTGAATCGAATCAAGCACTTTGATTTACACTGCAGCAATACTGCTTTGTGTCAGCACTGGCTTAGACAAATTGGATGTCTCCCTAAACTTGCAGTACTAGGAAGCTACAATAGGAGAAAAAAACTTATGGGGGTACTGCTGTAAAATCAACGTGTCTTCTGCATTTATAGCCAATAAATGCAGAGCATTATCCCAAATGACAGTATTAGCAACTAATAAATGTATATCCTTACATAGGTTTAGATAAACTGTACCCTTCCATTCACTAACCTTGTCTGTTTAATGCATGATCTCTAGATAAACATTTTCGGACGAGATCACAGCAGTGCAGCTGCAGCACCACTCCAACAATCTAGTTTCTGAAGACGGCGAGATGGCTGCAACTCTTTTCTCCGTGGTCTGCAAGATCATTGTCATTGTTCTAGCCAGTGTTGCTCTCCTTTCTTCCTCAGGTATGCCTCTCATTCCCTTCACTGAAAGCTTTTCTATGATGTGATCAGCACAAGCTCTCATCTCCTCAAATTTGTTCATAAAGTGAGCTGCAGGCTGCAGCTGATCAACATCCAAACATACACCATATGTGATGAACTGGTTAAGCTGCACTTAACATTGGGATCTTGGATGCATGCAGGGGAAGCCAGGTACGTGTGCCAAGGCAAATGCGAGGACATACCTGACTGCAACAACTGGTGCAAGTCCCCCGGAGGGTACCCCAAGGGAGGGCAGTGCGTGCCGCCACTCTTCCAGTTCTGCTGCTGCATCGAATGAAACCTGGCCATCCGTATGGTTTGTGCTGGCGTAGAATCGACGGCCTGTATGCGCTGGCGTTGTCGAGAGAACGATGCTTGGCACAGAATAATAATTGAAATAAAATGGAGATCAATGAGTTGAAGCCAATCTCGAGCCGTTTTCGATTCAGCTGATGGTTCATCATTTTGTGCGATTATCACATAGTACTTTTTTTTTACACAACCATCAGCAACAGTAATCTGAGGAGAGTTAGGTAAAATATCCACGATCTGATTCTGAGGAGAGGCATCTCTTCGAGGTCGCCCGGTATCCACCGGCGCAGATCACCGGATTTCTTGGTTGGGGGCGGCTGGGCGGCAAGGGGAGATGTTGAGCGAGTAGATGTGAAATGTGATGAGATTTGTTGGCGGAGTTCGTTGGTGACAGTGGATCTCAACGTGACAGCAGACCGCTTTCGATGATTGTCTAGCTGGTGCATCTTTCTTTGATATGCGTAGGTGTCAATAAAGACCTCGGTGGTAGATCCACGGTAATCGGTGCTGGTGCGCCTTATCCTTAGAGGTACAAAATGAAGACTCCTTATTGCAGAAAGATTTTGTGTGGAGAAAGAGAAAGGCCTAGGTTTGTGCCCTCGGTGTTTTCTGTGCCGGCGAGCTAGGGAAGCCGATGATTAGCTTCAGCATCGTTTTTGCATCTTCATCTCCTTCGTTAGTGGCAGTGTGCGGCCAATGCCTCACGTGTCGGATATCTACATCTCCTTCGTTAGTGGCAGTGTGCGGCCAATGCCTCACGTGTCGGATATTTACATGCTTTTCTTGGTTTTGATCTTTCAAATCTATCTTTGTGTGGGCGAGATTGGAGGATGTGTGGTGTGGTTGCAGGCGGTGGCAAAGTTTAATGATTGTGGTCTTATCGGCGGTGGTTGGAATCCCTTAGAAAGCGTGTTTTCATATCATGTTGTTGGACACAGGGCGTTATGTTGATTGGACTATGAAATTTCAATGAAAATTTCTCTTGTAAAAAAGGAACCATCTTCATGCATGTGATGTCTACCATATATGACCTACAGTTTATACTTCAGTATTATGGTTCGACGGTTACTAGACCGGAACACTTGATGCAAGCAGCATGCAAAACGAATGCCAGATAATATAGAGGATTTTTATCATCCTTGGATAGGTACTAAGAGGTACAAGCTATCAATTAAATCTAGCCCTCCATTTTTTATGGGTAGGATTAAAAAAGGTCATCTTCTTCCTCCACCTCTCTCTCCTATCCTCTCTCACACGCATCTTTGACCAACGGTGACGCGCACGAGCGACGGCGGCACGTGCTCACAAGCAAGCATGGCGGCGGCGGCAATAGTGCACACCCGAGCTCGTCAGTGGTGGCGGTGGTGCTCGTGCATAAGCACCGCGGTGGCGCTCACGAGCTCGTCAATGATGGCTATGGCACACGCGCATGAGCTCGTCAACAGCAGTGGTGATGCTCACGAGCTTGTAAATGGCAGCGGTGTGCCTATGCATGAGCGCAACAACGATGTGTGAGCACGAGCTCATCAATAGCGGTTGCGGTGCCCGCGTGAGGTTGTTAACAGTAGCAACGTTGGTAGTGGTGGCACTCACGAGCTCGACAACGACGGCAGCGTGCACACGCACGAGCGCGGCGGTGGCGCACAAGAACTAGCTCGTCAACGGCATCTATGGCGTGCGTAACGGTGGCAGCGACACACACACGCATGAGCTCAGTGGCGGCGACGGCAGCGCTGCCGCAGCAATAACGACGTGGCGCACGAGTGGTGGTGGTGGCAGTGACAACGCTCTCACGAGGGCCCGATACTAAGGTAAGATAGAGATTAGAGAAGAAAAGAAGAAGGAGGAGATGAAATCATATATTTGTCCTTGGTACTAGAAGATATTGAAAAATTAGAGGGAGGCACCAAGAGGTGCCATTTCGCTATAGCAATCAAATCTAAGATAATTGACGGCTTTGATAAAAGATACCCAAAGGTATAAGAAAATATCGAGGATGTAAAACATAACAACAATAATAATCACACGGCACCTATCCTTTGATCTAAGATTTTTAGAGTGACCATAACAAGTTAGATAAATATGATTTCGGTACTGTTCTTTTGTGCTGATCTGAACAGCTGAACGGTTGAAACGACAGAATTTCGAGAGCTTATCAAGGTAGTCTCGAAATTTAGATCCATCTTATTTGACTTGCCTTTTAAAGTGTTATAACCCGCCATCAATACAACGAAAAAACAAACTCAAAAAACCTAAATCATACATTTTTTAAACACATGGATAAGCCGTAAGCTGTTAACCTGTTAAGCTAGAAAGAACGGGACTTCATCGTCAGGGAATTAAGGATCGAGAGTAACCGTAACTATCTTTAGATACATATCATCTCACCAGAGATTAAGAGCAACTGACATAATCCAAGTGTCACCAAACTTGGCTCTTGAATGGCCAAGCACCGCGCACATATATGTGTGTGCTGCGTTCAAAGATGATTGCATCCCTCGCCAACTACTTTCAACCAATCGAAGTAGACCAGAACTCAGCCATAGGCCGATAAGTATCGATCACCAACGAGAGAAATGGCTGCATCCTTTTCTTCAGCCATCTGCAAGATCCTTGTCGTTGTCGCAACCATTTTTGCCGTCCTCCTCTCCTCCCACGGTATGTCCAGCTAAATCCTATACTGCAACTTATTAATCCTTGGATTAACCCCAGACCTCATAATAATTCATTATTATACCAGCCATGAGAACTATATATGCTGGTATGTGCTATTGTCAGGATAGCTCTGCATCATATGTTAAGATAGGACATTCGGGTTTTGGGTGCAGGAGAAGCCGGAGGCGTGAGCCGACGAGACGCATACTGCAACAAGATCAAGGGCTGCGACGACTACTGCGAGAAGTATGGGAGGTACCCCAATGGAGGGAAGTGCCTGCCGGATCCCAACCCTCCCCCACCTCCGCCATCCTGTGAATGTATCAGTGGAATCTAGGCCTGTGACACTGTTAACTGGGCTCAGTATGGAGAGTATGAATAATGAGCAGAATAAAATTAATGAACGGGATTAGCTGGAAACATCCGAGAAGCATTGTTTGGAGTAGTTTGGCTTTAGTCTCAAAGACTACGGTTTCGTTATTTTGGACTGATCTGAACAACCGAACAGATGAATAGCTGAAATAGCTGAATTTCGAGAGCTTTTTGAGGTAGTCTAGAGATTCGGATCCATTTCGTTTAACTTGCTTTCTAAAACGTTAGGATCCATCTTCCGAGCAGCGAAAAAACGGACTAAAAAGTGCAAAGCATATGTCTTTTGAAAATATAGATAAGCCGTTAAACTGTTAAACCTAAAAAAATAGCCTAAATTTAGCTATATCTCAAAAGAAATATAGATGACGAGGTTCTCAGCAACGCCGGCGATTCATAACAAACTTGTGTTGGTAAATCCTGCAGATCAACCAGAGACGAACGCAGCTCATCCTCCAATATCCGGCGCTGCAACAAGCACCTTAATATGACGTTGTACACCATACACATCGTTCTGATACACGTAGAACTTTTCCAATGCAATGCAGGAGCCATGCTTACTTTAAATATGGAAGGAGGAAAAAAAAACTTTCATGTAATGCTCACTGGACTAAAATTAAAGAAAGTAGCAGTGGCGTTTTGAAGCGGGAGTCACCTTTTATGGTGACATAGCAATGGCCGAAATAGCTGAAGAAGCTAGTCATGCATTTAGGACAACAGGTTGACCACATTTTTAAGGGCTCTTTCTGAAAGCAGTTGTATCGGTTGTGCACCAGATGGGGTAAAACCTAAATGAATAAATGTAGGGGAAATGGAATTAATGCATGAACTCCTTTTCTGCGCTTCACAATTTTTGTTCTAACATGTTTGAGCTTATAGCTCTGAAGTACTTTTGGACTAGATCCTCGCCAATTGTTATATATATAAAAATAAAAATTGACTTGGCGTTTTAAAATTCACATATTATTGACTAAACCCATCAAATATTTGGTGGAAATAAATGCACTTTTATATTTAACTTAATCACTTAATAAATCATGACACGCTTAACTAACCGGCTAACAAAAGCACAAGTATAAACTAGATATATGCATGCAGCTGCAACACACATATCATTTATATATGTACTCATAAAAAATTCCCCAGAACAAGCCGTCCACATATCAACTCCCAGCAGCAGGACAACGACCCGCACGAGTATGAAATTACACACATCTATCTACCTCGGACTCGTAACTGATAATAGATCAAGACGATCCCATTGTTGTGATGATGGAGCTGACGCATGTCGCAACGTAGAGGAAGTAGTAGGCATCGGGTTTTGGAAATTCTACGTCGTCTGTGCCCGGCGAGGCGAGCGAGCGCATGTGTAGGTTCTCCCTTTTTCTCTTTGCCAAATGAGTTAGTGAGGGGAAGCACATCCCACTATTTAAATTGTTGTTTCCTATGTCGATCTCATGGGCAGCATGGCCGCACCACCGCGCTACCAGATCACTGCCCCATCGGATTTGGACATTGCCCGCCAGATCCAACCGCTAGCCTTTGGCTAGCAGTCTTGCCACTACCAGAGCCCACCACCATGCCACCGAGACCGTGGACTGCGCCGCTGGCAGGGCTGGAAAAATAGTTCGTGGCTCGCAACTTGGCTCGGTTTGGAGGTGTTACCGAACCTAAGTCGAGCCCACTTTTGGGGCTCGGGGTCAATCATCTGCTGGTACCCTCATCTCTTAGATGTCATCATAATTGCATAATTATTGTCTATATATTATTGGCAAAAATTTATCTATTTTGTTTAAGCTATGTAAATATTCAAAGATCTTCAAGAAAACATATATTCTCAAGTATGCAAGGATTTAAAGGTAATTCCTTTTGTATTCTTAAGATTATTTTTTAAACATTTTTAAGCATAAATATAACATCAAAACCTTTGCAAAAAATACCAAAAAATATAGACTAGATGTAGACAAATAAGTATAACATTTATAATAACAACAACATTAATAGTAACTTGACATGTATCCTTTTATTAGACATTTTTAGAGCAAGCAGAGTGACCGTAACCTTTTTTAGATACATATTGTTCTCTCTAAAATTAAGAGTAACTGTTACGGTTAATAGTCACTAAACTTGGCTCTAACTCATGGATGGTGAAACACCAAGCACACACATATATGTGTGTGTGTGTGGTGTTCAGAGATGACTGCATCATTCGCTCGAACCATCTAAATCGAAGCAGAAGGCAGCCGAAATTAGCAGCAACGACGAGCGAGATGGCCGCCTCATTTTCTTCAGTCATCTGCAGGACCCTGGTCGTGGCTGTAGCCATTGCTGCTCTCCTCTTCTCCTCCCACGGTATGCCTGGAAATATATACAAGATCACATTCATATTGTCATATATATGAACCCCATATCTTAGCATTATGATTGGCACATTTGGGGTTTGGGACGCATACAGGAGAAGCCTCAGGCGGCCTAGGCAGTAGGAGTGCGTGCCACGAGATCAAGGACTGCGGCGACTACTGCAAGAAGTATGGAACCGACGGGACTTGCCGGTGGGATCCCAACCCTCCCCGAGCCCCGAAATCATGCTACTGTCTGATTGCCCCCAGCCCACAGTGAAAATCGATGCATGTACGTACGGCATGTGTTGGTGCTAGGATCTATCGAGATTTGAGAGTTCGAAAGATTGATGACTGGTGTGAGTGAATTGATAAAATTAACTGGGGACTGAATAAATGTATTGGAGTTAATTACAAAAGGAGTTTTAATTAGCATTGTCAAAGCAATATGTCTAACGACTAACGGTTGCAAGGATGTGGTACCTCCTTTTAAGGGTTGTGATCAGAGGGATGGCCCATCGCCTCACCATGGCCTGGAGCCCTAGGTTCGCAAAATCGCTGGTTAACCGGGCTCCGCGGGCGGCCGCCTCGGTTAACCGGCTTTTAATCCGAACAAATTTCATCCGAATGAAATTTGAATTAGAAAATCGTATAAAATTTCTAAAAATATAATTAATTATTCTAACCACTTTGGCTTGAACGGAATTTATAATTTCAAAACTTTTATCATCATTTCATGTATTTTTTTGTTTAAAAGATATAAAACCGCCAAAAAATGGCTAACCGGCTCAAAACCGTGGCTAACCGTGAAAAACCACGACTAACCACCGTCTAACTGTTTTTAATTCGATAAAATTTAAAAACTCATTTGTTCACTAAACTGTAACATATCACTGGTTAACTGTGGTTAACCCGGCTCCGTGCAAGTTACGTTTCGGAAGCTGCCGCCGGTTTTTAAAACCCTGCTTGAGCCACCGCACGCCTCACTGTGGTCCTACATGTGGCCGCTCCATGCCAAGGAGCCGCACACTTCCCATCGGTGAGCCCTTGCCATCCATACACACACATAGAGAGAAGCTATGGTTAAATGCCTCTATAAGTATCCTGAGTGCACGCCGTATAATTTTTTTAGGGCTCTTTTTATGGTGCATATTAAAAATATATTATAATAGTAGTATATTTTAGATCCACCGTCAATTTAAATAGGATGTTTTTATATGTTTTCTTCTTAGTTTTCTTCTTAAGTTGCACAAATAGAAAAGTCAATTTGATCTGTTTGAGGAAAATTTTAATTATCTAATAATATAAAAAATTAGGTTTTTGCTATGCTAGTCAACCACACCAAAATACTCCATTCAGACACAAATGTTTGGCACTTTTCACTTTGCACAGCTTCCAAAGCACAACTTTGATAACTAATTACAATGATAATTTATTTATACACCCACTAAAATTTTAATAGTATTAAAGTACTTTTGGAAACCAATCTACGCATAATTATGTGTAGCCAATCTAAATATTTTAAAAGATATTCGTACCTCAAGTTTCAAATTTTTAACCGGCACGCATCTCAAACGTTAAATATTTATGATCGAAGGGAGTACAGTTGCACCTTCATAGCAATATAGTACCGTTAAAGTATAAGTTACTATCTTTATAGTATAAAAGAATCTAAACCATTAGATTGAGATGAGAGCACTATATTTAATTCATTCCTGGTCTAAATCCACAATGCGTTCGTCTCATGTTTGTATCCCACACATGAAGTATTTGCATAGTAAGGTCCTGTTTTTTTGAACTGATCTGAATGGCTGAACAGCTGAACGACTGAAATGACTGAATTTCGAGAGCTTCTCGAGGTAGTCTCGAGATTCAGATCCATTTCATTTGACTTATTTTTTAAAGCGTTAGGATCCACCTTGAAAACAGCAAAAAAAACATGCTCAAAAAACTCAAAACATGTCTTTTTAAAATGTGGATAAGTCGTTAAGCTGTTAACCCGTTAATCTTTTAACCAATTAACCTAAAAAGAACATGACAGTGCCTAAGACGGAATAACCCTGATTTCCATTGAACCAACGGAAACAAATTGTGTTCCCTAGTTCAACAACTAGCTAGTAGTCGCTACTCATTTCAAACCTTCCATTCCTCCGCACCAAAACGCTAAAGCAAACAAACACAAACTCCACATCTCGATCAAGGCTATTACCCCCACAAATAGACTAGGAAGCTGCTGCTAAACACAAGACATGCAACGTCCTACCTTCCAAAAAAAAAAGGCTAGCAACATTAGTAGCCATTGCTGCTCTCCTCGTCTGGTACCCAAAGCAGAATCACCCCCTCCCCCTCCTCAAATCGCAGTAGACCCAGAGGCCAGAGGAACTAAAAATAAATGAGGAATGGTTTCCACACAATCACAACAAGAAAGCCAGATTAAAATATTGATTTTCAAGGGCAAATCTGCTTCCCAAATCTTGCCAAACCTGTCCCCAGTGTTGATATAACGAGTTGATAGATAATTTTTTTTTTGTTTCCTAGCATGCCAAATAATTTTAGAGTGCAATAAAATACATCCATTCATCCAAAATCCGAGTGCAATAGATGCTCGATCCATATCCATCCATCGGGGTTTTTTTAAAGTACAATTATTAGATACTGCATATCTGATTTAGAGTAACAAATAATATAGTGATTAGTAGTCACCAAACTTGGCCCTCGAATGACCAAACGGTACCTACATCTACATATACCTGCGTTCACAGTCAGATGACTCCAACCATCTCGTTTCTTATATCTAAGTACAAGGCAACTCGTCCGTACCTAGCAGGGCAAGATGTCATCCTCTTTCTCTTCATTCACCTGCAAGATTATCCTTGCCGTTGTTGTAGCCATCGCTGCTCTCCTCATCTTCTCCGGTACATATCAAATTATCAATATATGCCTTAATCATGTCACTGCAATGAGCATACATATATGCTTCATCTCCTGCTCTTCTTGATGAAGATTTGCCGTGGTCTTGGTCTTGGATGCAGGGAAGGCGGAGGACGTGTGCCTGCTCGGGTGCGACGAGACGGAGAACTGCCATAGCTACTGCCACGCGCGTGGGTTCCCGCAAGGAGGGAGCTGCATGGCCAACCCCGGTGATCCCCTAGCCCGGATGTCGTGCTGCTGCCGTCGACGGCCGACGATCTGAATGCATGACCGGCTGATCGATGCCTTGTCACCTTGTGTAAACAAGAGAGAGACACATCAGAGGGAGAGAGAGAATTGAATAAAATTTCTGCAAACCCCATGCATTTTCCATCGGGACCCCTGCCAATTTTTTTTTTCTAGATTTTAGTGGATTCCGTATAAATAGCTGGCTATCAATTAAGAACATGGATGGCAGGATCTTTGAAAATGAATGTTCGCTTTACTGGAGACTCTCGGTATATACTCGTATCGCTGTAAGGAAGAGGATAGAGATATAAATAAAGAATAGTGGTTTAGAAAACTGAATATACAAAATATGTAGAGATGCTTGAAAACAAGCAACATATATCTAATTTCATAGATCAAGGAGCTACGTAGACGAAGTGTGATAGTTTAGGGTGTAAAATAGACCTTTTCCTTAAGAAAAAAGGATCATCAGCATTAGCATCACAATCACGACGACGACTAGTTGATAGCACTGTCTTCTTCTAGAGAAGGACCCCTCCTAGGTTTTTCTCACAAAGATCTTGTACCATAATCTCTTGATTATAGTAAAGAACTGCCCCGTAGGGCTATTATCCTTTATCGGGAGGCCTGAATCAGGATAAAAATCTTCATGGTGTCTCTCTTTGGTGTCTCCACCAAAATCTCTTCGACATCTTGGTAGTCGGGGTTACAGCAGAAGGGGCTCTCTAGTCCCGCAATTCAAAGTAAGCTCGACTCGGAAAGCTTGTTTTCAGTCGTTGACAACTAGCTTGATGTATAATGGTAACCATACCTTTTAAGTTGTGCTCCCTCACAACCTATAATCAATGTGGAACTAAACCCAACAATCCCTCCCATCACACATTGGGATTGGGTAACCTGGCCTGATGACATGCAACCCTAGAGACATATCGAGTTTCAGATCTAAAGTTTTGATGCCACTTATTAGTATTTTAGTCGCTACAAAAGATCTAGACAACATAGGAGACACAATATTTGGTAACGCAGTTTGGCGTTGCTGCCTAGGTCTGTGAGGCTCTGACTACGGGTGCTTCTCCCCCAATCAACAAAAGCACACCGGACCACCTGGGTTGTGGCCGCAAGCCAACCGCTAACCCTACGCGTGTTGCATTACAAGTTTACAACTAGGTCGTTATGACCAATTACAACAAGGGTGTCCTCCTTCACATAGGGGCCACAATTACGAGTTCGACCTAACATGACTCTCCCTTGCCTATTGTAACTTTAGCCCGCATAATTCATTTGTACACATATTTTTATCCACTCTTACCACCTCCCAAGGAAGGATGGGTGTTCCAATTCATGCAACTATCTATTTTTTTCCCTTAAATTCCAGTGGGCATGTATGGTTGCCCACATTTGGACTAGCCAGGCTCCGTTTGTGCACAAGCGAATGATTGGTTGGTTGCACCAACTCTGGAGACAAATTGGCCTATGCAAAAACACTATGCTGGCATGGATCCCAAGAAACGACCGTAGCAACCTTCCCGACGAGCTTGACAAGCACAATGACACGAGAGCGCATTAGAGAGGAGTCAAGTCGGCCAAAGATGCGTGTTGGAGTGACGTCGGAGGCGTCGGTTCCGACGAGGAAGCGCGATGGTGAGCTTGATGGCGGCAGCTCCGAGCGTGGCGAGCTCGATGGCTACCGAATTCGAGCGAAGGAAGATACAGATCCGAGCATGGGTAGGTCGGTGTCGCAGACTTATCGATTTCGTTCCGTTCTAATCGGAATGGGCGGAACATTCCATTCCGTCGTGTAAAACAGAATGGAAAGAGCTATTTTCAGCATCGGCCGACATTCCGGTCAATACCAGCCAGAATGGCCGGATTTACCATTCCATACCGGATTTGTCCATTCCGGCCGGATTTCTCCGTTTCGGTCAATACTCCCTAGTTTCAAATTATGAAGTAAGATGCACAGTGAGCTATGTTTGAGTATTATGTAAATGATTTATACATTTCAATGTAAATTTTATAAACATGTTCATATTATAATATTTATTTTATTATATTAAAAGAGTACGCTGGAATGGACCGGTATCAGAATGTTTCATTCCAATAGGAAAACTAAAATGAGCATCGGAATGAGCTTGACAAGTTTGCGGAGTCAACCGAATCTGGGCATGGGGAGGCCGACATCAATTGGATACGATCGAGGCGAGTCTTAGTTTGTGCAACCGAACTAAACACCCTCACGCGTACGAGCTCAATTGGGCTTTGGCGGGCATGCATGCCTCGGCTAGGCTCGTTTGGGCTCACACAGCGCGCGACCTAGCACGCTGAATATGTCAGCTGAGCTTCTCAACCGTAGTCTCGAGCTAAGCGCCATGGATGGGTGTCAACTGAAAGATAATACAGTAGTAAAAAGCATGGTGTACGTTAGCGCAAATTTTTTTTATATTTTAACCCTTTTAAAAAAATAATTTTAATTTTAACCCCTCGGAAGAAGTATTTGCAAATCTAACCCTTTTGGACACGCCATGTCAACTGGCGCGGCGTATCCACACTGACGCGCCAGTGCATGTGGCTCGTCAGAGGCGCCACGCTGGCGGCCCCGGTCAATGGCCGCCAGCGCGGACTGGTGTGGATCCCACCTTGACGCGCCACCCCTCTTGGCGCGTCAATCCCCTATACAGAGGGCTGCGCGGGGCTCCTCTTTCCTTGCCTCTCCCTTCCCTCCTCATTTTCCCTTTTCTCCTCCTCTTCCCTAACCAATCACCTAGTCCATTGCAAGAACTTGATCTCCACCCAACGGGATTTGTTGTGAGAAAAAGCTTTCCTCCACCATGACAGGTGTTCTCCTCTCGATTAATATTTTATTGATCCATGTTTGACATATTTTTGATTGCTTTAGGGTTAGGGTTATGGTTAGATTGTGTTTTGCGGTTATTATTGTAGTATTAATTATTGTAATATGAATCCGTAGTATGTATGTGTAGTTTAATGGTGGTAGAAAGTATGTTGAATTATGTGGAGACTTTACATTTTAAATTTAATGTAGGAAATAATGCCGATAAAGGGAAGGCAAGATAAGGTCTGAAGCACAGTAACAATATGCAGTGTTCTTTTCGGCTGTATTGTTTTTTCGAGTGGATTAATGGCCCAGAAATGTACGATGTACGATCCGAGGATCCGGCTCTTTCCCTGGCGCTCGATGGATACTAAACCACTAAAGTATTTTAGGCGTTGGATTCCTCCTCGTGCAAACCCACCGGAAATGACAAATGAGGAGAAGGCGGTCATAAGTGCGGGGAGAGCAGTACACCCTCCTTTATGTCATTGCATTGAATGGTCCATCTTAGTAAGGCCTAACCCAGGGGTGGACTTTACCCCATTCTTCCGTTGCCCGTACAATGATTCAGTAAGTGTACGTATGCCATTTTCTATTGAAATTAGTGCCATTTTGTACTAAATTCGATAACAAAGTGATTTTTCCGTAGGATGGATGGCCTTTGTGTGATTTCCAGGAGTACATTTATGGTCCCAAGTCCTCGGATCCTAGAGAAATTTGGTCGTCTTCCACATCACGTTCTTCCTCCTCAAAAACTCCATCATCAAAGTCATTTATGAAAAGACCGCTATTAAAGTTATCAAACGGCTCTCCCACCGTCTCCGCAACACGTGCTTCAGATCTGACATGCCTTCCTCCAACTGTGCCCAACTTCTGAGTCAAGTGCTCAACAGCCTCATCTTCGTCATCAACACTTTGCACAGCTTGTACGAGTCTCGCTAATGAGTCACTCGCACGAGCGATCTCAACCACTACCTCCCAACAACTGACGTTCGAATTTTTCACAACCTCTTTGTAACAATTTCAATCCGACTCCGATGAAATCTTCAGAATCACATAGTGAGCCCTAACCTTCCCAAAATCAATTCTTCCTTGCAAGAACAGTTCACCCTCACCAACCCTACAGCTAATGAAAAACCGACAGCGAGAAACCAAATCATCAAAGCTTGGGCTCCTATCAAACAAGACCACATCTTCCTTCATATTCTCAAACTCCCCGTTTTCTCTGACGGTTCCACCATGAAAAAAACGGACTAAACGATCCATCTGCAACATTAAACATAGCAAATACAAGTCGTTTAGACCTAATATACAACATCATCTACACCAAAATAAAATATCGCACACATACATGCAATGGATTCTACACGTTAATATCACGGCCAGTACATGCAACACGTATGCCACGGTGCTTGGATCGAACTAAACACGTCAATATGCAACATAAATCAAGTTTTTTCCCTAAAACCCTAACTATCCAAATCCTACGAAATGCGGTTAATCGAGGGATAAATCGGAGAAAAATATTGGACCATCACCTTCACAAGAGGACGGGGAACGATTTCCCCACCCCGAAATGGCCGGAGACGGGCGGCGGCGGGGCGGGGCGGCGAGGCTCTCTGGAGAAGAAGAACAGCAGGGGCATCCCGCACGGTGTTTTGTATAAGTCCATGACGCGCCAGGCGGGGTGGCGCGTCAAGGTGGGACCCACGCCAGTCCGTGCTGGTGGCCATTGACCGGGGGCGCCAGCGTGGCACCTCTGCCGCGCCACATGCATCGGCGCGTCAGTGTGGGGATGACGCGCCAGGGAAGGATTTAACGTGAGCTGGCAGCCACCGGTGATATTCCGAAATGGGCGACGGCCTATCGGAAAGTGTCACGCGGAAAACCGGAACCAGCAAATTTGAGAAGAGAAGAGAAAAGAAAAGAAGAAAGAATTTTGAGCTAGCAGCCACCGGCGATATTCCGAATTGGGTAACGGCCTATCGGAAAGTGTCGCGAGGTAACCGGACCTAGCAAGTTTTGAGAAGAAAGGAAGAAAAAGAATTTCGTTCTCGCTATGGCACTGAGGCCAAGTGGCGAGAACCGTTTGCGAAGAGCCCAAAGAAAATGTTGAGATTTAAAGTTTCAAAATTGCTTTGTCAAAACTAGGTTAAATAAATGCATTTCCGCAAATAACCTAAGCTCTCCTTGTACTGAACCCACACTTGCATAATTCCGGACTTGCGGAGTACAATTGTACTCACCCTCCTTTTCTCCCCCTCTTTTTAAAATTTCAACAGCTGGTCCATCTGAGTATGGCCCGCCTTCCGAGGAGGAGGATCCAGACTACGTCGAGGAGGCGTTGTCTGATGAAGATTATGAAGGCTAGGGTTGCGCGTTCCTACAGCCCTCGTGCCTGTGGGATAGATAAGTATTTAGATATTGTATTAGGCCTGTATCTCCGTGTACTCTGATGTGCGGCCTGCGAGCCGTTGTATGTGATTGTACTGGACTATGTTCCGTTTGTAATAATATTATCGTTGGCACTGTTCCTTTTCTGTATATCTGTGTGTACTAGCCATGATCCTTGGGACTAGTACGGGTTTACGCAGGTGGAATCCGATATTGTAAATCGGGTGCCGACATCCTGTTTCACTATTATCACCTACCTCCAGTAATGTATATGAGATGTACTATTTGCGTTTATAAAAGTGGCAAATTCTCGGATCGGGCCGCGGGAAAATCCCAAAGAAAGACCCGCTCCCTCCCCCACCTCCTCACTGTAGCTCCCACTTCCCACTTCCCAGCAGCGATTGGCCGCCTGGCCGGCTCTATAATCCGCATCGTCTCCTCTCCTCCACCTCTCACCTCACCGAACCACCGCTGGTCTCCCCAATCCACCCTGCCATGGAGTGGACCCTAAGGTCGGCGCGGTGCCCCTCGCCCCCGCGGCTGTGGGACTGGGACGCTGCCGGCGCCGGCGCCGGCGAGGCGGAGGGGGGGGCGAAGCGACGGAGGCAGCAGCAACAGCAGCAGCCGCCGCAGCAGGGGGAGGGGGAGGGGAAGGCGCGGTGCCAGGTGGAGGGGTGTGGGGTGGAGCTGCGCGGTGCCAAGGTGTACCACCGGAAGCACCGCGTCTGCGAGGCGCACACCAAGTGCCCCCGCGTCGTCGTCGCCGGCCAGGAGCGCCGCTTCTGCCAGCAGTGCAGCAGGTCGGCCAGGCTCTCCACTATGCCTTAAAAAAAACACTTTTGCTAATCTTGGGCAACCTCTGTGTTCTTGTGTATAATTGACTACGCGATTGATTGATTAGTTCGTGCGCTCACGTGCTTTCCTACGATAATTAGTACTACTGTACCAATACTGCATGTGGATTAAAAATCTGGGAACTTGTGTGGCCAGCATAGCTGCGGCTGTGTGTATGATTGATTTGGCTACAGTGCTCTGGGCTGTATGTTGCTTGGTTTGTGGAGGTGAGATCCTGTTTCCCCGTGACACAGTGTGCGCATGTGACTGTACATTTCCAGTGGAGTTGTGTCGAACTTATGTCTCCTGCATGACTGCATCGATGGCCATTGTTTGTTTCATATTAAAGTTGAGTTGAGTTTTACTGTAGCATATTTGTAACCTCCTCGAAAGACATTTTAAAAAATTCAAAAAATTATGGAAAAAATTATTTTACGAAATATAAGAAGAACTATTTGAAACCCACAAAATGACTATAAAATATTACACCATTTGGCCTATACAAAAATAACAAAATTTTAATTTAATTTAATTTAATCTAAAACAAACATGGCCTATGTTTCTGTATGTGAATGCATTGTCTTGTTTATTGGGTTAGCAGCAACAGAACAGTTTATTTATAGCTTTTTCTGTGATTTTGTCATTTTTTCTGATAATTTAGTGCTATTAAAAAATGAAGGTTCCATGCACTTTCGGAGTTTGATCAGAAGAAG
This sequence comes from Raddia distichophylla, assembly GCA_005191435.1. Taxonomy (NCBI): domain Eukaryota; kingdom Viridiplantae; phylum Streptophyta; class Magnoliopsida; order Poales; family Poaceae; genus Raddia; species Raddia distichophylla. Next base: position 1,826,196 of record SPJY01025686.1, on the reverse strand, counting down.
CGGAGCTGCCGGAGACGCCTTTCTGATCACAATGCCCGTCGGCGGAAACCACAGCCGGATGTGTTCTCGTTTGGTTCGGGGGTATTGTCATCATCTTTATTTGGTAATGTCTTTGTGTCCTACATAGGTTATTTCACCCCCAACATTTTCAGTAGGTGTTTACCTTAAATTAAGAGCAAATTGCTGGTGGCCGGCTAATAAAGATGCCTAAATTCCTAATACATTATAAAATAAAAATAAACACTCCGGTTCTCTTGATCCAAGTTAAGGCAAGTTGAGCGTATGCTCTCTTGGCCTGAGATGACACACAGCTGATCATTGTCCTATTAATGCTTTAGATAATCTGCAAATGGAAGTTCTTAAAAAAAATTATGTATGAAGTACCTCAATATTATTGGTTGAGGAAGAATACCTCAACCAATATTGTCCCTTATTTTTGCATTGTTTCAGATGTCCTTGAGGAAAACAAAATAGCCATTTTCCATATTATTATTAACCTTACGAATTCTTGGATAGTTTTTCTTCCTCTTTTTATCTTTTTGTTAGCTTTTTCTTTCCTTACATTTTAAATGTTTTTGCAGATGAGAGACGAGAAATAAGTTTTGTCTGGAATAAAACTCCACTTAACAATGTAAAGCCCTTTCCGTATTCTTCATTGCCATCTGACTTCAAGCTCTCACAAGTATTGGACATGGGAGAAAAATCAATAAAAGCTGGAGCAGTCAATGAACAAACCCACTTGTCAAAATCTATTCGATTGGATTCTTTTCCAACTCTTTACCACGACATCAATGAACTATTGCCAATAAAAGGTACAATTTCAAGACTGTTGTCATTTCGTTCATAAATAGGAAAGCCGATATGCAGTCATGATGAAGTGCCTTCACAATTAAAATCTGATTTTCTTCCTTCAAAAAAAAATCTGATTTTAAATATTTCCTGGCGAAGTTTAGTTTCCATCACTTAGCAATCCTGAAAAAGCTAATGCGCTTCCCTATAATGTGCTGCGTTATGTTTTGGGGATAATGCAGTTACAGAACAGTAGAAGATATATGCTATGTATAGCCAAATATTATCATTAAATCCTAACAAAAGCAATAACCAGTATGTCAAAGGGCATGGCTACACCACGTGTACTGTAACTCACTGCTACCCCAAACAGAACCTTAAACCTGCTTCAAGGTGTCAAGCCTTGAATTTTTATATTTTTCTAGTTTATTCAGCAGCTTGTTTACCGACATCAAGGCTTGCTGTTTTATAAAACTGAGGTACTTTAAGGCATGGCCAAAAATCTGGTATTGCTTGAAGTAGAAACCATATTCCCAAACTACTAGACATTCATGCCTTGATGCAACACTTAGCAATTTCTTAACCTACATAGGAAAGGTGATGCAGTTACTTTTCAAGTCTTATGTCGTATAATTCGAGGTCCTTTAGATTGAGAGGTGCATTCCGTTTGACATTTTACATCATCACTATATTGAAGGCAGTGTGCAAAATGAATTTTCAAATCTAGTAAATTCTATGCATCCTTCATATGCATGAGAAATTGCATGCTCTTAATGGGCAATATCTGCTTGACTGCTTATATTCGATGTTTCTTTCTTGGTGTATCTTTTTTATAAAAAGAATTTCTTGGTGTATCTTTGATCTTGAATGCTTATTTGTTATGCCAGGTGTTTCTAATCTTGATGTTTGGGTTTTTCTTCAGTTCTCCAAATTTTAATGGCACACATGCATTGATCAATTTTGCAGGTGCAGCTCTATCTGGAGCTGCCTCAAAATTAGATGGAGCACAGGATGTTCAGCGTGCTTTCTCTCTTCTGTCAGTTAGTTCTTGGGGTTCCCCTGATCCAGTACAGCAAACACCTTCTCTCATCCAATTTAAGGGCGCTAACCAGAATGGCATGATATCTCCTGTATTGAACGGAGGGAACCCTAGTTCACCTTCCTGGATTCATGGACAGCCTCTGGCACCAGAGTATCAAATGTTTAAGGTCACTATGGACACCGGTGGCACTGCATCTCAGGACCTTGAGTGAATCAAACCTGCCTATGATTAGCCTATGAGCCCTCCCTGTTCAGTATGAACCAGATACATCGAAGCCTGGTTAACACAATCCTCAAACTGAAGTTATCATGGAGAATGTGAGAAATGCCGCTCTATGCGAGTGCACTGCAAAGGCGAACTGCGGCATTTGACTCTGTTTATATGTATTTATTTGCTACCCCTTGGTTCAGATGAGCCCCGTCAACGTCATCTTCTCGTGTCAGGTGTTTACAAAAAAATTGTGCAGTTTCAATCATGTTCCTGTTCCGATGTAACTGACCGTGCTCGTGCTATTCTTTGTTATTGGTGCTGTACAATCTTCCATAAAACCGTTCGATCTCATTTAATATCTAAATAATGAAAATATTTTTTTCATGTGCAAACTGATTCGAGCCTCTTCTGAGTGATGTTGATGCTATTGTCTACCAATTGGTGCTTCTACAGGAGGAAATTTCGACAGATCTCAGGTATATAGTCTTCGGTAACACACTCACTAGTCAGATCAAAATGAATTTAAGCATGATCACCAAACACCCCATGCCACATTTACGCTTTGAGCATTTGAAACAGACAATAATGGATGCATAAGACAAAAAAACCGAACAAGAGTAATATGGATTGGATTTGGAGGTGCAAAGGATAGCAATACAGTCGTCTCACATCAAAAGGACAAGGAAATTGTACATTTAGGCTTTGAGCAATTGAAATTGATAATAGTGGATCCATAAGACAAACAACCCCAACAAGAATAAATATGATTGGATTTGGTGCAAATAATAGCAATACAGCCGTCTCACATCAACAAGACATGGAGATGACGACCACAAGTAGGTCGGCAATTCAGACAGAGGACACAGTGATACACAAGTATACAGCAGGACAACAGCTAGGGGGCAAACTCAGAATATGTAGCTGTTAACAGAAGATACCTCTCTGTTTTTTTATAACACAAATGATAACTCCTTGTTAACATACAGGGTAGTATCCCTATCTGGCAAACGATCACTCCAGCCCATGCAACAAACAAGATAGAAAGCAGCAATAATCTTAAAGGCCTGGGATGAGACGTTCCTACAGGCATGCAAAGCCCAAATGTATCAACACGAAATTGCAACCTACATCGATGCTGCACTGCCTCTTTCCTTTCCTTTTCCTTTCCTTTCCTGTACTCTATCCTGAAGTTCTCTCAGTCAGTTGTCATGGGCTCGGAAACACAGCAGCGGAACCGTGCTTTACGAACATTGCTCACAATCTCCATCTCAGCACTCTCAAGCATGGTGACGACCTCGGCAAATGATGGGCGGACTTCAGGAAATGCATCCCAGCAACGAGTCATGATGTGGCTTAGTGCAGGTAGACAGTCATGTGGGATTACAGGACGAGTGCCCTTGTTTACGACAGCAAAAGCTGCCTGCACAGCTGTCATATTTGTGAAGGGAAGCATGCCGGTTATAAGCTCCCACAAGACAATCCCAAAGCTATATACATCAACTTTATGATCATAAGGTCTATGCTGGATCATCTCCCTGCAAACAAGAAAGACATAAGCACATCACATAGACGCTTGCACAGGTAAACAATCAGCAGTGGGTGCAATCATGACTTACGGTGCCATCCATCGATAGGTTCCTGTCTCTGGAGTCATTCCCTCAGTTTTAACCTCAATTCGAGCAACTCCGAAGTCAGCAATCTTGATAGATTTGTCCGCTGCAATTAGAAGGTTGTCTGACTTTAGATCCCTGTGGATAAATCCCAAGGCATGCACATATGCCATCCCCTGGGCAACATCAAGGGCCTGTTTCACAGCCAATCTCAGAGGCACAGACTTGGTCTGCCTTCGGGCAAGGAACTGCCGGACAGAGCCACCTTTTGCATATTCAGTAATTATACACCAAACAATCGACTTTCTGCATGCCCCAATGAACCTTACAATGTTGGGGTGCCTCAACCTAGACAGCATCATAACTTCTTGCACGAATTGCTGTTCCATAAGCTGCGCTCTCTCTCGGTCATTCTCAGGCTTCTCCAGCAGCTTAATTGCGACATCTTCCCCATTGTATGTACCCCGATATAGCTTCCCGAAGGCTCCTTGCGCGAAAGGCGCCCCCATGTCCAGCTTCCCCAAATCGATAGCCCATTCCTCATAATCTGTGAGTATCTCCGTCGGATGGCTTGTGTCCATCAAAACCCGGGCCAATGCATCCTCGTTTAGGCTAGACGCGGCGGCGCGGTTGGGATGGACGATGCTATTGTGAACTGAATAACTCGGCGTCCGCATATCTCGGAGGCCGGGGTGGTTGAGCATGACCGTGCGGGACTCATTCGAGCCCACGCTGCTGTTGTCCACCGACATGGCGACCGAACCACCAATGAAGCTCGTCAACTGCAGGTTGTCCGCGCTGCCCACCGACATGTGGGAGCTCTCCCCGACCCTGTGGTAGTAGGGCATTGGGGCAGCGAGGGCAGCTGTCCGGGCTCCCATGGATGCGCAAGGAGGGGATCCCCGGTACCTGCTGCAGCCGCCGGAGATCTGGAGGACGGCGTTCCAGCTTGCCCTGGCCCTCTGCAATGGTCGCCCCGACCTGACCGGCCCCGGCGTCGGTGCAGGAACCTTGTCGCCCCGCCGCCACGCGCCGACCCTACCTCGTGGAGGGGAAGCCCACAGCCACGCCGTCGATCAGGCCACGGGAGAGAAGGGGGAGGCCGGCGGCGGCGTCGGAGGCGGCGCCTCGGCGGTGGGGCCTGCAGGAGGTGGCGGCGCGGCGGCTCGACGACGAGGTCGCGGGGCGGAGCGAGGCGCGCAGAGAGAGAGAGAGAGAGAGATCGGGAGGGGAGGGGAGGGGAGTGGGGAGGCAGCAAGGGGGAGGGGAAAGTGGAGACCGGAGACTGGGGAGTTGTCTGTAGAAATTAATAAAAACATAAAGATGCTATTTTGACCGTTGAATTTGATTTTTTTTAAAAATGCAATTGAAAGGTCAAAATAAATTAGAATTAGAATTTGAAAATATAAATTGAAAGGCAAAGTTAGCATCCCTCTATTTCTGTTAGTTTCTCTCATTTTTCCTACAAGCCAAATTAAGTTTTCTTAAATACTTGATTTATTTATTCAATGAAATACATTATGTACTATTTTTACGTATAAGTATATACATAGAAAAGTATTTTCAATGAATATTTGGATTATACCTATTTTGTATTTTTGGTATTTTTATTTTATATTTTTGAGCTTCCTATGATTTTCTAGAAATTTTTTGAATTTATTTTCTAGAAAAAATTGTTGATTAGGATGCCATGTCATCCAAAACCACCATGGTTTTGGGTGAGGGGGTATTTTGTACCGGTTTTGATAGTTGAGGGGGGTGTTTTGTCCGGTTTTGAAGTTGAGGGGGGAAAACTGAACTTGTGCGATAGTTCAAGCGGGTAAGATGGACTTCTTCCTAGAAAAAATAATATGATTTCAAATTATACGTTATGAATTGGATGAATGACTATGTGTCACAAGAAAACATGTGCATAAGTGTATAACTAATATTAGTATTGCGCTGTACTAGCCGGACTAGCACTACGGGCACGGCGCTATCCCAAACATGTTTCGCTTTTCAAGTCTACCCCGTTCGGCCACCCGTGTGAATGGTTGATGCCTTGATGGAGAACTTGAAAAAATCTGGTTCATTCTATGTTTTTTCCTAAATTATCTCAATCTTTTATTTAAATTTACAAAAACCAGGCGAATCGAACAATCTATTGAGGCATGGACCTCATGCTCAAAATTTGAAAACAAGATTTGATTATTTTTATTTTTGAACCATATTTTAATAAATTTATATAGCTATTATGGAGCTATCTGGGAGAGGAAAGTTTTATTCTTATTAATTATTCTTATCATGTTAGGGTGTGGGCCCTTGTTTAGTTGTAGTTTTTGTTAGGATTGCAACTGTTGTTATTTTTATATACACCATTCACTTTATTTTCTGGAAATAATTTTTTTAGAAATTTGTATAGTTTTTCTTAAAGATCTCAAAAATATTTTTTTAATAATTTATTTAGTCTTTTCATACCACTTTCAAAGGTGGTCAAATTTTCCCAACAAAAACTAAACCATAACTAAACAAGCTATCAAAGAGGACCGTTATGTTGTCGAAAGTTGGTAATAAAAATTTCTGCAGTCGAGGATCAAACAGCTAGCATGAAACCCCAAACATGTCTCAGCGATGTGAACACAACTCTCCTACGTACAGTTGGTTGGTCCAAATCTATGCGGTTTGTTCACCCAAGTGGTCATGTTCTTCTCTTTCATTTTATGTACGATATTGACGATCCTTTTCTTGGTGATCAAAGGCGGCCGTGACTGAGCCACGACGACCACGATTCAGCCAGCCATTCTGGAGGATAACCTGATGACGTAAGGGGTGAGCAGTGTCCCATTAGTAGGAAATTGCATGTTTGCATTGCAAACTATTCTACTTTCGCCGCATATGGATTAGTGCGTGCTACGTGCGTTCTTATTTACTTTGAAATTAACAGATGGATCGATGTACGTAACCACAATTGTACCTGGTTTCTTCACAAACGCCGTCACTCATCAGTCATCAGCATGAATATGACTAGTTAAATTAATAGCCCATGAGGCTGGCATGCGAAACTAATCGTCAAGAAACGCAGCCTCCCGGACCATAGAATTCTGCGCCATTTCAGTATTATATGTTCGTAATCAAAAGCTAGCAGGTAGACCGTAGGTGAATGTTTTGTCACAGGGGGCAACCGGTGGCTAGTCCAAACAGTATGGTCTCTCAGTTTGGTTTGAACCAAGGTTTTTGATTTTGTCGTTTAATTTATTCGCATCAAACACTCCTGCTCTTTCTACGATCCTGGTACCTCAAAGTACATTGTATCTGAGCCAAGAGCAAGTGTAACAGTAACCCATTACTGATCCTAAATTTTAGTTCATTACTATAGCAATAGTGTTGAGAGTAAATTATATATAGAAAAAATATAGAAAGGAACAGAAAATAACTGAAAAGTGGATAAATAGCGTTGGGACGAAGTTAAGATAGGGTTAACATTACACTTGCCCTGATGTGCATATCCAATGGCCGGTACCTCCTAATACCACTTGTACCACATCTCCATTGAAAAAGCTACAAATACATAAAGAGGACTATAGTATTTCTTACTTCATCTCTCTTCTCCTCGTCTCAATTCTAGCACTTGGAGGATCCGGCGGCCTTCGCCTGCATTTGCGTCGCAACGTGGCCAACCCACATTGTCGCCCTCCACATTGTGCCGCCACCCAAATTGCGTTCTGGCATGCTCGCACCGTTGGCTGTCACCCCCACGTCCGTGTCTAAAGCACTTGTGGTGACGATGACGATTGTGGTTGAGGATGACAAGGTGATGTTGGCCGGGAGCAATGAGGTGGTGGTGGTGGTGTCTGTGTTGCCACACTACAGGTATCGACATAGTCTCAAGTTAAAATCAGTTTCGACAGCTAACAAGAAACTGTCGAGCTTACACTCCTACTCTTGATGGCTAGGAGACAGCCGTTGAGCATACTCATCCAGGGCAAGTACTCTCGACAGCTATGAATCAGACCGTCGAGACTCTACTGCCGTAGTCTTGATGGTCTAGTTGTGGCCATCGAGAGTATGTCGTCTAGACAGAAACGGTGTTTGGAGCACTTAGCTCGACGACTACAACAGCGGTCGTCGAGACAAGTTGTCTCAATGGCCAAACCGATGAGAATTGCTACCTCTCCCGTCGGAGCTTACTCGACGACCTACTCTCGATGGCTAGTCGTCAAGAGAACCATTTCCTGACGGCTATGTGGTGTTTGTCGATGGTTTGAGCCGTCGGTACTAAGGTTGATTCCTGTGGTGCCGATAAAAGGGCTGATGAAGAAGAGGTAAAAGGAGAGATATGATGATAATTTCTAAATGTCTACGTTGTCTCTCAAATGTTGCTTTGAGGTACCTAGTAACTTGTGCTATATTTTATTTAGGAAAAGACTAAACGGTTAACCACAAACATATATTACTCAAAAGTATATATACAAGCTGGCATGAGTCAGAAAAAAGGAAACGAGAAAATACAGGCAACAAAAAAATTAATCATACTTGTACAAAGCCATGGAGTGATGGCACCCCCAATGGATTCACTCCCTCTCGCACGAAGCAGCTGCATCGACGAGCGAATTCTAGATGTTGTGAGAGACGCGGGTTGCAAACATAAACAAAAAACCTTGTCATTTCTCCACAGCCAAATATACTGGCCAACAAACAAGAAAAAACAGCTCTAATTATAACAAGTCAGTCTTGCGATATTACTGAAACCTTAAGCTTCAAAAGGATCAATATATATTTTGCAGTCGGACATTGAATGAAAAGATAGAATAAAGTTTCTTCAACATTGAATTGACAGGGAAAGTAAGCTACACACACATTTTAAATATCTTTTCATCGAATAAGGTTCCGAGGGTTGAGCTGATCAAGCAAAATCATCCACACAAAAAAGTTTATGTTTGAGTTGACCGCTACTCTTTAAAACAATGTCGTAAGCTGAACCATAAAATCTTTAAAAATCTCAAAATCGCTTCTTTAAAGCCCGTCCGAACCTTATTGATCTATCTCCTCATTCCTCAAGTTCTTAACTCAGCCGATTAGATGCTTGAGGTCCAGATTATCCAGTGAGCTTACCGTTTATTTTCCAGGATCTATATATTATCAATATAAGAAAAATAAATCACCTATCACGGTGGCAAGAAGATGTCCACGATCGCGATATTAATCCTACTAATGCCGGCTTAGACCAGCGAGTGGTTCATACTACTACTTGACAGAGAAGGAGCAACAGGGACAGGGCGCCGCGCAAACGCTCTACGCGCGTCCACGTGCACCGGTTCGAAAGTGACCGTGGACGTGGATGCGCTGCTCCGTCCTCGTCTGGGCCGTGCCATGGACTTTTGTTGGTTGTCATCCCGCAGTGTCAGTAGCTGAGGATCCTCACCCCTCTTGTTTATATCATGGCCTTCTTGTCTCTTTTCCTCGCTCTATTTCTCATCTCTAATGTTCCAACGGTCACATTCGACGAGTTGGACGGCCGGATACAGCGAGCATGATGTGGAGGCTCATTGAATTTAGAGGAAAACAAAGGGACATAAGAAGTCGCATCACTATTTTCACCGTGAAACATAGCCATGTATATATACCAAACTTCGAGTTTGCCTGATACAATTTTGTTCTATTCTTGTGAAACTTCTTGTTTGCATGGGGTGAATTTTTTTAATAACGGTTGATCGGTGTTTTTCATGTTTCACTAGCTCTTTTGCCATGTTTTATCGAACACTTACGTCCAAGTTTCATCATGGTTCAGTTTTTTTTTTGTCATGTCTCATCGGTTTTGGCTCATGTTTCATCAATACATTGCCCATTTTCATGGGTACAAAATCTATGTTTCAACAATTCTTTTGTCATATTTCGTCAGTTTTCAACCATGTTTCATCGGTACATTGTCATGTTTCATTGGTATTTCCCTAGTTTTTAGCGGTAATTATTCAAGTTTTATCATTATATTATCAAGTTTCATCCGTAGTTTTTTCAAATTTCAACAATAACCACTCAAGTTTTAACAATAGTTTCTTCAAGTTTCACTTGTACTTTCCCAAGTTTCACAATGATAACATTAGCATGATGTGAGCATCGGACACCCAATCCCTGACACTCATTGTAAAGTAATTGTGGAAAAGTATAAAGCTTTTAGAAAAATGTATCATCTATATCTCCATTGGTTGATCCCCTTTTTAGCATAAGGTAAAAGATTTGCCCGCGGTTCATTAAAGGTTAGGAAGAGAAAAATTAATTTTTTGCAGCAGAGTTCTGTTACTAAGAGCCATCGAGGAGGCGAAAAAAGAGAGCCGAGTAGTATTCACTTCACCGACAACATTGAGTGATCAGTGGGAGGAGACCGTGTTGGATCCGAGGCAAAAGGAGTTTTAGAATTGGATTTTGCTTTGTAAGCCTGTTCAAATTAGCTAGTAAGAGACCTCTCTTGTTTGTTTGTGGCACGGATGAGGAAGGGGAAGAATCTCGACACGGGATCTACTTCGGGCGGCAAGGGCGGCGCACGGTTCAGATCTCTTCATCGGTGGTTCATCGGGGGATTATTCAAGGTGGAGATCTGAAATGGGAAATGATCTGAAATGTATTTTGGCGACCTCACATGCTAGCGGTTTCGACAATGATAATGACGGTGTCAAGTAGTGTGTGCTTGGATTCATCTTTCTCGATTGCGGCCATAATAGGTATACAAGATTTCAAGCTTATCATTAATATTGATCTTCAATTTCGCCTACCTATGAGGTTTTGGCTGGAGGAGATAAAGTTAGTAGCGGATGGCGATGATCTTTGGATTCGATAATTACGGCAATCAGAGTGAAGTTAGATGCGTGGGTTGTTTCTCAGTTATGTTTTGCAAGATTTTTGTTGTTTATTCGTTGCCCAAACATTTTGCTGCAGAAAATTTTGATATGAGTGAATTTTATCTTCCTATAAAAAGAGAGAGAAAATGCTAAGGGATTAGACGCACGAACAACTGGGCTCTGGCACGCGCCAGCCATCACTTCAGCCCATCGGTCCTGATGCTTCAGCTTGAGCCCACCTCTTCAGGTTCTGATTGGGCCTCCGGCCCATAGGAACCTCCCTGCCTCAACTTCCACCAGATCTTACGGCCCTGGACGCATCACAAGTTCACGGCCCAAATACGCCGCAAGGCAGCAGCTCATCAACGTCGGAAGCCGGGACCTCGATGGCGCGTGTGGAGACACCGGCGATCTCCTCCGGCGCCGGCGACCTTCCGTCAGCAATCTCAGGTGACGAATTCTTCTTTCTCGGGGCCAAACACGCGATCGCATTGAGGCATTGAGTTGAGGCCAGAAGATGGCGCTGCCCCCTCCATGCATGCAGGCTGCAGAATGCAGACAGCAGAATCAAGTAATATCGACGTGTAAAAAATTGGTAGAATTTGACAGGTTTGGAAAGGAAAAGGTAGAGATTTTTTAGCACCGTGCCGTAGTGCCAACCCTTTCCCACTCAAAACATTCAGATTTTCACGGAAAGTCTTTCAATAAACTTCATCGTGCTACGCACCGCCACCATTGACAAGTGACAAGGCAGCTACCATGCGTTGAACAACAGGGAAGAAAAGTACAAAGATAAGCGTTGATTTAGGCTTATTTGATATGTGGTTTTAGTTTGGTTATGTTTTACTTGTAAAATTTGCTATTTTTTTAAAGATCATTCACCGTAGAATTTTATAATAATTTTTTAGAGCTTTATAGAGAATTTTTCTCAAAGATCTCAATTTCTTAAAAATAATTTTCTCTCTTAATTCTAAAAAATTAATAATTTTTTAGTCTTTTCATGTCTGTGTTTTTAAAGACACTCAGCTATTTTACGAAAACTAAATCAGAATTGTGAATGAAAGAAGACCTTGAACGATCGAATATCAGTTCCGTGAACTCGGGGCCTTTCATTTCGCTATGATACAAGATTCTATTGTTAGTATCAACTGTTCGTGCTTTACCCCAAACAAATATCACATAACTTTTTTTATTATTGTTTCATTGGATTTGTTGAACTCGTGATCCTAGCTCTGTTTTTAGCTTTTCACTCTCAAGTGTGTCTTGCTCCCGCCCACTTGGTTGTACTTCTATGCTCAAGTGTGTGGTGCTTCCATTACCCTGATTTGATATATCTTAAGACGGTAAGAAGTTTTCTAAAATACAATATGCTACAACATGTCGATGAATTTTCTATATTTTTATGTATTCTCGTCCTTTATATATGCTAGGAATTAGATGAAATGTGATCTTGGAACAACATCGAAGGCATGATGTTTGGTTTCGAAGTTTTGTTCTCGCCTACATTTGTGTGGGGTTGATTATAGTCACTCCTCCCCAACACTACTGCTCTACTACAGCTTAACGGTCGCATGGGTGTATACCGCTATTATTCTGTTATCGTGGGTTACATCAGAGGTGGCCCCCTTTATTTAGGGCTTGGGATACGAGTCCAATTCAAACTCTAACATACTATGCCTATTACAACTCGGAGTTTAATTGTAACCTCACTTGTACACATATTCGACACCAACTCTAACGGTATTGATATTCTCTATGTCTACTCTTTATATTGCTAGAAAGATTTCATTATATACCACCGTCAAAGATTAACACTTGAATTGCCAATATTTGAAAGTGACAAATTCTAAATTATTTCATATTACTATGGACACAGATATCATAATTGTGGAGGATGTAAATATAAGGAATAAATAATGATTTAGCGAAGTAAAGGGAGATACTTTTTAAATATTATATTGGGGTCACGTGAGTATGGGACCGAAAGAGGAAAAACTCTAAATTGAGATAACGATATAGATTTCTAGTAGAGTGATATAGGCACAAGAATTTCTAATGGTGAGCGCCTCAAATCAAACATCAACTAAAACACTATTCACCATAAATTAACTGTTTCTTCACGCTTTGCAGTGCACTCTAAAAAGATTATTTGCGTCGATATATCTACAAATGTTGGGGGTTTTTTTGCTATGTGCCGCTTTTTAAATTTTGTGTTTTGGTTTTTCACTCTGGTTCATCGTGAGTGACTCAAATGGTCTCATATGCTATACACAAGTGATGACAAATTCCAAAGCATGAATTTTAAAGAGCGACAAATAGCGAAAACTCCCCTGCAATGTTACTCCAATCGAACAGTGCTATGTAGGTTGTAAGTGCATTCCCGATGCTACCTCCATATTTTTCCTATCTCATTTCTATTCACCCATTTTTTAATCATTATCGTATGTAACATTATACTTTTCTTTCTTATATTTTATTGCCTATCTACCGCTATAGTGATGTGAGAGATTCTGGCCTTTTTTTCAGCTCAACAGCTTAACGACTTATCTACGTTTTGTAAAGATGAATGCTTTCAAGTTTTTTGAGTCTGTTTTTTCGCTCTTTTGAAGATGGGTGCTAACACTTTAAAAAGCAAGCTAAACGAATAGGATCTGAATGTCAAAATTACCTCGAGGAGCTCTCGAAATTCAGTCATTTCAGCCATTTAGTTGTTCTACTGTTTACATCGGCTTAAAAGAACATTACCAAAAAAATAGGAGGAGAGAAGAGGTAGCATTGAAAACGCTCTAACCCCTAGGGCATGCTTCCTGCGAGTGCGGAGATGTGTTCACGCCGGCGTACGTGTGGAAGCCGGAAGGCGACGGGGACGGCGAGTCAAAGAGACGCGTCCCCCTCCACCCACGGCGCCGCCGCGGTGGTGGTTGGCAGCCTGCGGAGTGCTCCTCCGACGTGCGTCGTCTCCGCGTCGGAGACAAGACGAGCGTTCCCGTACGGGGGCAGTAGCGACATGGGAAACCGCGTGCGCACTCAAACCGCAACCCACATGTGCTGGAACCCCCGCTTAATATATTATCCATGTTCTTCAATCTTCACCATCTTTCTTGGACTTGGATCGCATAAATTCCGCACCAACTGTAGGGCAGGGGTGCTTCACAGAAAATTACTGGGGCTCTCCCTGCGAATCGAACGTGAGCGTGGGAGTTTCCCTTGATTCCAGTGGAAATGGGTACACCAATTGAGGTTTCAGACTGGGAAACTAACGATGTTTATTAGTACCATGGAAGCTGTATGTTCTGCATATATAAAATCGAGACTGTCGCTGCCAACATATCGTGTACATTTATTATCTCCATTCATCGTGCAAAAAACAAATTCCTCGTGCTATGCAGATCCGTGACACACGCACGAACTAGTCATGTCTTCTTGACGCCGCCGGTGAACGATGGCCAGCTCCAGCTACTATCTAGCCCAACAACCAGTTGATTATATCGATTCGAAGCTTCCAAACCTGCACCTTGCAACTAAGCACCGCCCTCAAGCGAAGAAACGCAGCTCACCCACACGGAAGCCACGCTCGATTCGGCCGGGCACCCATGTGGAGGCTTCTTCGCCATGTGGTGTCTTAGATTTTGATTCGGATTTCTGGGCGCCAATTGGGGCGTATAATCCATACCAATCACGTTGGCCTCCGCGGCACAAATCGCTTCTTTTATCTTTAATCAAAGCGCAGCCAGCATCATTACCAATTTATAATTATCATCATCATCATGAGCAGCATCAGCAGCAGCAGCAGCTCGAGCTGATTAGTGATTTGGTGGGCCGGTGGGTTTGTGCCGATTGATTAGTGTGCGGAGCACCTGGAATTAGGGACATGCCTGCCTATGCTGCCCCCCCTGTTTCCCGGCTCTTGGAGAGATTATTGTGCATTGTTTTGTCTTCGATGATACTCGCAGCTAACTGCTTCGATGTAATGCGGTTGATGACTTTGATGTCTAGGTCCAACAACTGCGAGACAGCTTATCCCTGTGGCAGACAGTACCGGCTACTGATTGATATCCTGTTCTTTTCGCCTGAAGCTGATGGTAAATTCTAATAAAAAATTATACAAATTTCAAAAAATATTTTTAAAAGTTTTAAAAGCTTCGAGAATTTTTTAAAAAAACTCGTAGAAATGGTTACAAGGTGGTACAACTTTTAACTTGTACACAACAACAAATTTTCAACAATAATCTTTATTCTAATTAAAGCTGAAAAGAGAAAGGCATAGATTTAGATTCACATGCTTTAAGATCGGCAATCAGGCGATGGTCATAGGTTCTTTACCGCTCACATTTAGAAAAAAAATCTACGAGGAATACTTTTTTTTTCCTACCAGCCAAACACATAAGATGATTTGGTATACCTCGAGTCATTGGATGTCTTCCTAAAATACAACACACTAAAATAAAAAACATTGTAAAATTAATAGAAATATTTTTATGATGTTTAAACCACCGGAATGAAGGATCAAATTCGCCGCCGCTGCCAACACTACTAAAGACATTTTAATGATAAGGATTACACTATGCTTCAACATAACATTCACAGATATGCACGAACTGAGCGTAGGGCAACTTAGAAAACATAACATGCTATTATTTACATGTTATTTATTATCCATAGTATGTTTTGCTGGCTATAATATTTTCTTTTCTATAAGTAAGCTTAAGCTTGTCCTATTTGTAACGTTGATCATTTGTAAATATTTTTTTAATATTGTATAAATGTATGCATTGACCAACATCGTAAAACTTAATATAGGTAGTTGCTGATTGTTGATGGGAGTCAAATTAGAGAAGTACTACCTCTGGTCACAAAAAAAAGTTGCCGTTAACTTTTGGACATGTCTTTGACCATTCGTCTTATTTAAAAAAGTTATATAAATTTTTTTTATGATTTAGTTTATTATTAAATGTATTTTAAGTATTACTTATATTTTTACATTTTTGAACTAAATTTTTAAATAAGACGAATGATTAAAGGCGTGTCCAAAAGTCGACGGCGACTTCTTTTTGTGACCGGAGGTAATATCTTAAATACTGTATACAGTAGAATCTCGAACTGCTGCTAAGTGCCATTGGGCAAGCCTTAATAAACACATCCCAATCAATCCAAATCCATTCAGCTTCAAATTAATCCACTGTCACTCTTTAACCTCCTTTTCATCATGCACATTATCTCAACCCGAACCCAAAGCCCCAACCATGAAATAAAAGAAAGAAAGAAAGAAAGAGAGAGAAAAAAAACCCTCAAGCCCCAATCGCTCCCCGTGCTACTTGTACCGGCGTTTATTTTAATCCAAAGCAGCCTCCTTTTACTCCTGTACCTCTGGCACAGCTAATCCGGCGTCCTTTCGTTTCCCCCCTCGAGAAAAGAAGGAAAGTAAAACCAAGCAACGAAAGGAAGGAGCTGAAGGCGCACGCAGACGCAGGAACACGCGAGAAAATTTAGGCGGCGAATTCGGGTGGGTGGCGCGCAGATTGGGTCAGCTCCGGCGGACGGCGGCGCCCAATTCCGCCCGGAGCGGCGGTTCGGCGCGCCTGGAGTTCTCCGGTTGGTGGTGGCCGGTTGTTCTTGGGGTGGCGTGGATCTGGCCGGAGGCTGGCGATGGGGAGGCGGGAGTAGGGGCCGGATTGGGGTGGAAGGTGCGATCTTGGGGCTCCCATGGGCGGATGCTTCTCGCTGGAGGAGCACCGGCTCCAGGGTAGGACAGGTTCGTGTTCTTGCTGTTCTTGGCTTGCGCTACCTCTGATGTAGTTCATGCGTTGGAGGTGCATGTGTGGTAATGAAGCTTCACGGTTTGGCGTGGTTGGCTGTGTAATTTGGTTTCGAATTAGCCTTGGTTGTATCTGGCCAGGAAGAACAGATTGGTGGGGTGGCAAATTCAGATTAAACATATGAATTTTGTTGTGGTATGTGCTACAGAAAGTTCTTGTAGTTTGATGCTACCTTATGAATCATTGTCTTTGGGGTCTATCCTGTAGCAAGTTCTTTTCTAAATTGGACTTTCCAATAATGGCATCATTGCAGTGTGATGCTATCCTGTAGTATTGATTGGGAATGCCACACTATGTTTTGCGTGACTGAAAATTTTATTTTGATTGGCATGGTGCATTCAGAGTCTCCTTGCAGGTTATTTTTTCTTCTTTCTGAAGTAAGCTAGCATGACAAGTTTTGCTTTTTGATGGCCTGCGGAAAACCGATACCGTGATTATCAATAGGATGCCTATGAGATTGCAGTCTGAATCAACCCTGAGAAGCAGCTGTCTAGCCAGTAGTACATTTACCTCTTATTTCTGCATAGAACTTTGATTGTCGAAGTTTGTCGTGGATTTTAACCTAGCCAAATGGATTGAAGGCAGTGATTGAACAAGCCTATAACATCAGATGTAATCCGTCTTCAACGTCAGCATAAATGAAGAATGTAGAACTGTAAAAGAGTTGCCTGAGTAAGTTGAGTGTGAAGGTACAAATTCGTATTTTGGTCATGTTGATTATTGATAGATAGAGGAAAACTTCAGCATAGATAGTTCTACCTATATTCAAAAATTTTAGGCAACAGATGCTTTATCCAGAAAAAAAGGAATATTCTGCAAATGGGGCATGTGAGAGAAAATTATCCTGGGAATTATTCCTATGCTGTTTCAGAAGCCAAAGCGGAAGCATCTTTCTTGTCCATATCATCGCACTTTACTACACATTTATGACCTACTGATTTGTCGCGGGGATGATGTATGAGGACCTTTCATCACTGTAGAGTGCTATATAAAGCAACATTTTAGGCAAAGATGGATACATGTTTATCAAGTAAATACAAGGAACGCCATTTTGGGTAGGGAGGATTATTTTATCAACTTTTCATCTTATTGGGAGAGCATGTTTTGTCTTCTGGGCAAAAATTATTTGTATACCTTCTAAAATAGAACATTCTGGTCGGAATAGATTAGTCTTGCTAAAGAATGTAATAGGGTGAATTCTGGATTGACCTAAAAAGGTTCAGGCATTATCTACCATTCTTTACTGCTGATGCCGGCCTTGATTATGCTTTTTGACTGTGCACTGATTAAAGATGTGATGATATCTACAAGTTTGGATCACTGCAGGTTTTTGGGCACTCAAAGTATGTTTTTTGACTTTACACTGATTAAAAAGATGTGACATACAAGTTCAGATATTATACTGTTACGATCTTTTAAAAAGAAAAACTACAAAGACCAAACAACCACATTATAACTCTTGATTTTTTTGGCATTCATTGGTGATTTTTTCCTGATTTTTCCCTATCAGCTGAAGTTGGTGGGCCAGATGGATTGAGGAAGTCCAAATCTGATTCTAAAGCTATAGCAAGTGTTCTTGCTCCGCCAAAAGATGTGGAGGACCTTCAAACAGAAGGATATGGAAACGTCAATATTTTCACATACAACGAATTGAGAGCAGCCACCAAAAACTTCCGGCCTGACCAAATTCTTGGAGAGGGTGGATTTGGAGTTGTTTATAAAGGTGTAATCGATGAAAACGTTAGAGCGGGTTTTCCATCCAGACAGGTTGCTGTGAAAGAACTAAATCCAGAGGGTTTTCAGGGAGACAAGGAATGGCTGGTAAGTCTCATTACTTTATTTTCTTTTTGTAACTCCCGATAGCCTTATTTACAATGAGATGAATTCGTGCTAATTTCAGTCCCATGTGAAGTTCTCATGAACCTATTTAGCTGATTGGATTTTTAAGATTCAGTTTAATGATGAGAACAACAGTTGTTTATTATCTTTGTTCAAAGCTTCAATTGGCCTGTTGACTTTTTATTAAAAAAAATGACTTTCACATAACACTACAAAAAGGTGTTTCTTGTCAGATAAATAGGTTGCAATAAAATGCAATCTACCTGCCATCAATGAAGGATTATTAATGGCTTTCTGATATGTTTCCAGGCAGAAGTCAACTATCTTGGGCAACTTAGCCATCCCAACCTAGTCGAACTGATTGGCTACTGCTGTGAGGGTTCACATAGACTGCTTGTCTACGAGTACATGGCTTGCGGCAGCCTTGAAAAGCATCTCTTTCGCCGTAAGCTCTGGCTATTTCCAACTAACCAACTATTTCCTTCTTGACAATTACGACCAACATGGTAGCAAATGCTATTCTCTGTTAGGCACCAAATCCAGCTTGGGCCTGCATAGTTTGACCTACCGAGATAACATGTTATAAGATATGCGAACACTGCAAACAGTAAATGGCTACAGAATTGACATGAAAATAAGCCAAGCAAACTTCATGCAAAAGATATTTTTTAGTTTAGTTACATAGGGCACATCCATTGATTTAACATTCTTGCTTGTAATATACCAGGGGTTTGTCTTAATATGCCATGGTCAACTCGCATGAAGATTGCGCTGGGTGCCGCAAGGGGGCTTGAGTACCTTCACAGAGCTGAGAGATCCATTATTTATCGGGATTTCAAGACATCAAACATCTTGTTAGATGCGGTTTGTGCTTCATCTGTTATTTGAATGCTTTAATACCACTTCATCTATTATTGAAAATGCTTTGATATCACTTGCTATAAGGTCATTGCTGAGTCAAATAGTTTCATGTTCCTAAGTGTGATGTTACAAAATGTGTTGTCCATTCCCAAGTCATGTCTATTTATCAGTTTATTGCTGACAGCATCCACAAGTGCATTTCTATTTCTGGTACCAAATGAATAGTAGGATATGCCATACTTTTGCCATTTGTCACTACACAATGCTTTCACATGGTGTGGCAGCACCATTTTGAAGAAGGCATTAGTTGTGCACTCATCCATTTTGTGGAACCACACAACTGCACATGAATTTGGCATTGGATATTATGTGTTTATCTTTGATAGTGCTGCAACCTCAATCTGTACCGCCCTTGCAGGATTATAATGCTAAGCTTTCAGACTTTGGCCTAGCAAGAACTGGACCAAGTGGAGACCAAACTCATGTATCAACTCGGGTCATGGGAACTTATGGTTATGCAGCTCCTGAGTATGTCATGACTGGTGAGTGAGGAATTTCCCGTCATTCTTAAGCCAATCATTTCCTTGATCCTTGAGGGGAATTTAATTGCATATTTATGTTCTCAAGAATCAATATGCAATGCATTTTACTCAGTAAAGCTCATGCATGCTAATTTCAACCATTTGATTTGTTATAGGCCATTTGACTGCACGAAGCGATGTTTATGGCTTTGGTGTTGTGCTTCTTGAGATGATTATTGGAAGGAGGGCTGTTGACAAGAGCCGGCCAACTCGTGAGCATAACCTAGTTGAGTGGGCACGCCCCCTTCTTGTCCACAATCGGAAGCTGTTTAGGATTATTGATCCAAGAATGGAAGGGCAGTACTCCACCAAGGCTGCCATTGAAGTGGCAGGCCTTGCATACCGATGCTTGAGCCAGAACCCCAAAGGACGGCCAACCATGAGCCAGGTTGTCGAGACCTTTGAGTCGGTGCAAAACATGCCTGAATGCCAAGATATACTCCTTCAGAACTGCTTGACTGGTGCTGTGACGCTCTACGAGGTTCCAAAGGATCCTGGGGTGATAGAGAAGACAAAGCAAGAACAGACGGTAAAGACTGATGCCGTGGCACCGGTGAACGGAAAGCCAGTTCCTCAGAGCAGGAGAACACGGCCAGGGAATGGCCGCAGCAAGAGCGAGCCGTCTTTGGAGTGCAAGATGTACATCCCTTCACCGGACTCCGACGGACAGCAGCTGGGTCTGGAGGTACTAGCATCCCCTTCCAGAAATGGAAGCAGAAAGGATCCTCCAGACGAGGATCTGTACAAGATATAACACACCAGTTTTTGATGAAAATTGAAGCTTTCGTTACTCGCTTTTTTCCATTGCCATCCATCCTGTTGTCAAGATCAGTCGGTCGGTGCTGCATTCTTCTGATGGCGGAACCACAGCCATGCTAGGTTTCTTGTTCTTCCGATTAGCAATTGTATGTAGAGGAGCATTGTGGGAAGCATGTGATGTAAGTGCCTGCCACGAGGAAGTTCATGCTGTAAACCTGAAACAATTCTCTCGGAAAATTCCACACCAAAAATGGAGATGGAGAAATGTGTCGTGTGACTCTGTGGGTTGAGTTTCTTGTGCATATGCTTGTTCTCCATCGTAAACTTGACGCGAATTCAGCACCCAAGGTAGAAAGTGAAAGATGAGCAGCCAATGCCCATTTGTTCACCGCCCTTCGAATAGAATACGGGGCTAGGCAAAATGAAAGGGAAAAAGATAAAAGTTTACAAAAATATTATTGGTGGAAGAAATTCGAGCTTACGTAGCAAAAAAAAATCATCTAAATTAATCATTTTTCGCAAGGCGCATCACTTATCGTATTTTCCCGAGGAAACACATCTCTCCGAGCCCGAGGTCCATGCTCCCAAAGTTTCGACCCCTCATGGCATCGGCGGCGCCGGCAGTAGCGATCTCCGCGGCGGCGGCTGCGGCGGAGAGAGACGTCCACGCTCACTACAACCACACCGACGCTTGCCAGCACCTCCGGTGGACAGCCACGTAACGGCCCCTCAACCTCGCTTGCCGTCGCGATTTAGGGGTTTTACTCTGCAGCTGGAGCCTAGTGCTTGACGGGTTGATGTTTTGGCTTGGCAGGGAGAGCTACGAGTACATGTACGCGCGGCCATGGAGTAGGGTGGTCGACTTCTACGCGGGGCTCGTGCGCACCGGCGCCGGGGCGGCGGGGCTCGCCGAGCTGTTCGGGAAAGCTGAGGTGAAATGGGCAAAACTTCCAGCCTTTCAATACCCCAGTGTTGCAACTTTTTTCTCATTAGATTGGCAGGAATGGGGTATAAGTGCTTATATCAGTAGTGCTACTCACTCTACTGTACCAAATGTAGTGCTGCTTTTGAGGGAAATTAAACGCTCACTGTCGCACGCAGGGGGAAAAAATAGGTCGAACGCATGGCCGAACACCACTAAGTTTTGCATTGGTCTATCCCAGCTAATGTGGATGTGGCGTGGACTGTGGCGCTAGCTAGGAAACCCCATGATCGTTTGTATTAGTGCATAGGCTAGGTTTGGGAATTTGTCAGAGTAGGTCAAGTTATAAGCCTTCGATTTTGTTGGCAAAAAGTTTGTGACAATGATTTTATGTGCAGAAAGATTGCACCCTTGATACTAATGGAGACGCTTATCAAACATCATCTGAAAAACAAGTGCCAACTACATCCTCCAAAGGCCGGGGAGGAAGGTGGGAAAGAGTAACGTTTAAGATTGTTCTATCATATCATGGGGGGTCGTTTGATGGTTGGCAGAAGCAGCCTGGCCTAAACACCGTTCAAGGGTAATTCAAACTTTTCCTCTTCACTCACTTTGCATTTCAAGAGAGAATAAAACCATCGACAATTGTTTATTTTGTTCTGTATTGCTTGTAGGTTAGTGGAAAAACATCTTGGAAAATTTGTTGATGAGAGAAAAGCTAAACAACTTGAAGCAAGATCTTTGCCAATAGAAGGATGTGCCCTTGTCGCTGGGCGCACTGACAAAGGGGTGACTGCTCTTCAGCAAGTTTGCTCATTTTGTTAGTTATACTTGTTTGCTTTTTTGTGTCACCTTTCTCTAATATAGTCACAGCTATGAACTTTTTATGTGCATATCAACTTCTCTTGACCGCTATAGCTTACGTGTAGTATAGTTGTTGTTTCAATTATGGTATGCCTTACTTTGATGATGGAGATATTGGGTTGTTGACAGAAGAAAATTATGCAAGCTATTTGCTTCTGGTGGATCTTAACCTGGCAAATCATTAACCATAACAATTTGTAGATGCCAAACATCCCACTGATTTCCTGTCTGAGAAACATAGCCTGGAGCTTTAGTAGTAAATACTACAATTTTGGAAAAAAAAAATTATGTGTATTTTCCCTTTCAGCTGGTTAACTTAAAAAATGCATACCATGTATTTCACTTGCTCTGGCAGACTTCTTGTTTGCATGAATCAGTCAAACAGTCTTTGGGTACTTAATCTGAAAAACTAACTTCAACAGTATAGTGACATACAAGTTTTACTTGATCAATCTCTTATCCTGATATCTGATATGATATACTTTTACTTGCCTTAGATACATGGAGAAAGGATGTGAAGTCTAGAGATATAAAAGAGGCAATAAACCAGGTTGTGCCAGACAAACTAAGACCTTTGCATGTGTCAGAGGTATTTTTTCTTCTTTTTGCAGAATATATCATTTCACTTGGCATGTTTCATGTTTGCTGCTAGACGTTATTGTTTAATAATTTATTTTCTAAAGCAATTTATATTTCTGTGACTGAAGGTCTGAGAATGTCAAGACCTCTATCATAGTAGATGTTATGCTCGAACTTAACTAATTACACAATTTGCAGGTCTCACGTGAATTTCATCCTAATTTTGCAGCCAAATGGAGGAGATACATGTATATATTTCCTCTTGATGAGGATGTTAAACCAACATCAGGGGAAGAAGAATCCCTGAACATAGTAGATAACACTGAATACATCATAAAACCTCAGAGCTTTGATGTGACCAAGGTTGACAAAATAATTAGACAACTGGAAGGAAAGTCACTGTCTTACAAGATGTTTGCACGTGATACACAAGCTTCACGAAATGTGTAAGTTTCATCTTATAACATGCTGCGTATTTGCAACCACATAAATGCTTTTTTCCTTGCGGATTAATCAAAGTTCCATAAAGTATTCCTGATATGGTTATTCGCCAGAACCTTCTTGAAATTGTGTGCCACATTGTTCATTTCTTCCTGTCATCTGATGGGAGTACTATGTGTTCCTTTTGGATGACTTCCTTGTCTCTAATTTTGTACTTTCTCTCAAATTCAATAAGCACGTCAAATAATTTGTTTATTAATCAACCATGTCCCTTGATGTTTTGTTTGTTTTGCAGTGGCCCACCCACAGAGTGTTTCATGTTCCATTCTCGAGCGGCAGTGGCCAAACTATATTCTTCTGATGAGGTGAAGCTAATATAGGCCATTGTCTTCAATAATTCAATTATGGCATACATTGCAGTTATCTACTCTTTTATAAATTTTATAATTTTCACTGGTTGTGATCTATTATGCACATAGTTGTATGTCTAGGATAACGTCAAATGCTTCCATAACTAAGACTGGCTTTATGACTAGCATGATATTAAATTTATAGAATCATATAGGTTAAATTTACCAATCTCGAAACTTATGTTGAACTGATTGCTGAACATAGTTGAAATGATAGTCATGTCATTGGTCCGATTTCCTTATCATTTTATATGTGCATATGCCATTTCAATTGAAATTTATGTTCATTTTCCCCCTATTTGCAGGATTGCAAAGAAGGCATGAGGGTCTTGTGTGTTGAGTTAATTGCGAACAGGTTTTTACGCAAGGTAATACAAGTGTACAACAAACTGTTATGCAGCCTGCATATTCATTCCCAATCAACTCCTGAAGCTGGTTCTCACTAAACTACACTGAACAGATGGTTAGAGTTCTTGTTGCAACCGCCATAAGGGAGGCTGCTGCTGGAGCCGAAGAAGATGCTTTGCTGAACCTGATGGAAGCCACTTGCAGGCGCGCAACAGCTCCCCCAGCACCTCCAGAGGGCCTCTGCCTTGTCGATGTTGGCTATGATGATTTCAATAAACAGAGATGCTTCATTGTTGATTAAATAGAAGATATTCCCTCCGGGGTTACTAGGAAGATGCCAAATCTTCCCAGTTTTAATTGCTGGTCCTTTAGGTAGTACTCACCCATACCTGAACTTATTCACATTGTCCATGTATTTAACAATTGGAATTCGCGGGTCTGGCCTGGCAGAGAGAGCAGTAACCTGACCCCTTTATTTTCCCTGGTGTTAGAGATTGAAAAAGGTAGTCTTCCGTACTGTTTTCATTAAGTTTGTGAAGTTCTCTCGTCGAGTGAACGATAATCCTATTTGCAGCTAAAAAATGGAGTATAATTTCCCGAATATTTGACACTGCGTCTGTCTCAATTAGACAACTAGCTGCTTAGTCGAACAATTTTTTTATTTATGAACTCTGTCTTGCTAAAATTTATTACTAATTGGAGTACAGATCCTAGGGTTGTTTTTGTCCTGCCTCCGCCGTCTTACATGTGGTAATGTGCATGATCTTCATATCTTAACTGTTCTTCGAGAAGGCAATAGAACAGCTTCTACCTATCTTTAGGCCTTGTACATTTTAGCTTAGCGTAGTGTAGTGTTTCACTTTACTAAAATTTATCTTTTTTATATAGCCTATTTGGTGTAATAATTTGTAATGATTTTTCTCGGGTTTTTAGTAGTCCTCTTAAAGATCCTGAAACTATTTTTTAATTATTTTTTACAATATTTAAACCTCACTTTAAACACTCTCAAATTTTGCTATAGTGAAACGCTACGCTACGCTAAGCTGAAATGTACAAGCCCTAATGTAATTCTTACTATGTGTATAGGAAGTCTGCGCTTTTGTACAAAAAAAACCCCAAGCTTACGAATTACGATGCGTCGAATCAAGCAACAATGCCAACAACTAGACTTGGTGCATCGTAGCATGAACAGTGGTGGAGACGTTGCTACCTATAGTATAATGCAGTCATTATTTTGCTACCTTTTTTTTCATTTTTAAGGGTTAATCAAAGCTAAACCTTTTGTTTAACTTTTTTTTTATATTTTGTACTTTTGTCTAGGCTTTTTTTTTTATTTTGAGTCATCATTTTTATTATTAAACATGCAATATCTCACTCTGTTTATAGTTCATCCACCTACGTAGGGCCTAGCATGGGTACTTGGCTCGGCTAGCTATGTACAACACAAGTGTGTGACAACAAGACGCATTAATCTGAATATAATTGCATATCTCGGGCTACATGGTTGTTTTGTGTGAGGTCACGCGTCAAAAGCTGACATCACATGTTTGCATGCGACCTTCTCAAAAGGATTGACTAGTGTTGCCATGTGACCACAGGTCTGCGGAGAGTTACAAGGAATCGATTGAAACCTTAGGCCATTTTTCAGTCGATTGCTCAATTCGAATTCGGCTCGTCGTAGGTTCGATTCAAGCTCAAGGCCTAAGCAACCTCAAAACCCGATCTCACACCAAGCTTGCAAGCCTGGTTGAGCCAAGCTCAAATAGCTCGCAAGCTTGACTTAGCCTAGGCTTATTTGCATTTCGTCATTTTTGGACTCACGCCAAGCTTATATCACTTTCACCTCTTCTTCTTCTTCTTCTTTTTTCTCGAGCATTGTGACTCCATTGTTTTTTTGAGAAAAAGTCAGGAGAACTGACTTGAATTAATTCAGTAGGAAAGTTACAGGGTCAAAATGTTAGGGGGAGGTTTAGACGCATTCCCCCTAGATGCGCGTTACAAGTGAGCTAACATGTTACAAAATGGGCGCCTGCCGCCCCCCAAAGGCGCAGGTCCTCCATGAGCAAATCGAAGAAGGTCATCGAAGGCAACTCCTTCGAGTTAAAAATGGATTGTTTCTTTCGAGTTAGAGGTGACATAAGGTTGCTAGCATGATGGATCCTATGCCCGGGGCAAGATTAGGTTGCAGGATGTCCTCGGCCCATCTGACGCTATGACTCCATTGTTAAGTCCTTCGAAGGCAACTCCTTCGAGTTAAAAATGGATTGTTTCTTTCGAGTCAGAGGTGACATAAGGTTGCTAGCATGATGGATCCTATGCCCGGGGCAAGATTAGGTTTCAGGATGTCCTCGGCCCATCAGACGCTATGACTCCATTGTTAAGTCCTTTGGTTATCTAGCACGATCGCACCTTCCAATTCTCTATCTATTTCTCTGTCTCTCAGCCTACTGCATCACCTATACACCAATATTTTGGCGCTCTTGTGACGGGCATGGCCTGATCGAGGTTGTAGTGACGTCGGATTGGGTGGTAGGGCTAGATCAGGTCACTATTGCAACACACGATGGCATATTGAGGTGAGGCAGAGCCTAATCAGGGCTCGTCCGCGGAGGTGAGGCGCAATCGAATCGACATGGTGTTCGTTTGGTGGCTAGCGATGGATCGAGACAAGGCGGCACCGGACCCATATATTGCAACGGTGCCATGACCAGATTAGGCCACACCTATGGTGGATGGCGTTTGATTCAAGTGAGGTGGCGTGGATCAAGGTACTCCTATGATGAATGATGATCAGTAATTAGTGAGCTAGTCAATTACAACCTCGTTTATATGTTACGAAATGTAAATAGTGATGTCGGTATAATAAATACCGAGGTATGAAGAGTCCTGGAGAAGACCAGACGAGGGCCACACACGTCAGGCGGGCGATCAGGTCCCAGCGTGTGGGCGAGCCCCTCAGCGACCGGGCGAGGGCCCCACACGTCAGGCGGGCGACCAGGCCCCAGCGTGTGGGCGAGCCCCTCAGAGACCGAGCGAGGGCCCCACACGTCAGGCGGGCGACCAGGCTCCAGCGTGTGGGCGAGCCCCTCGGCGCGCGCAGGGCCCTTCTCTGTCAGGTGGGGCCCGCATGGCAGGGAGCGTCCCGAAAGGAGTCTTCTGGGCTAAGGCTCCCCTGCTGTGAAAGACGGGCGCATTTAATGCGACATTACGCGCGGATGGACAGATGAAGAGATGATTACCGCCACAGTGACCTCTGCAGGTCTGTCCAACTGTCACTGTGGCGCAGCGGAATTGACCACGTCAGAAGGAGCAAGCTGGGTCCTGCCCGCAGTCTCACCGGCGTGTTCACACGGGTCAGAAGCCACTTGCGAAGCACGCGTGGGCGGCACCATACGGCCCAGTAGCAGGACGTTTTCGTCTCTCCTGTCCCGTTCCTCATGCCTTATCAGTGTACTGAGAGTACTGTACTGCCTACCTCCTCGGCACTCTCCGCCAGTTCGAGGCTTGTATAAAAGGGGAGGAGAAAGAAGGGAGAAAGGGGGAAAAACAGAAGGGAAAAAACATTCTGTAATCTTATTCCACATAACCACAGCACGAAAAGAGTTAAGGCTCGGCAGGAGTAGGACTGTTACCCGCGAGGGGGTCCGAACCTGGGTAAACTCTGCGCGTCGCTCCTCGCCGTGCCCAACGCTCGAATCGAACTGAGCTTGAGCTGATCGGCTAGCAAGATAGAAATCTGATAGGGGTGTGATCCGTAGTGGTTGAGCGGAGCGCACGCCGTCAGAAGAAGGACCCAATTGATCTTTTAAGAAATTCAAGGCGCGTTTATGAAAAAAAAACTTTTGGGGCTTAGTGGAAATAGAGCATGGATCGGATGGTCATGGAGGTGCCAGAAACCGAAGCTACCATGGAAATGTCCACTCTCGTGGCTTTAGAGCGGCTTTCAAAAGCTCTATAACATTTACGATGTTGGACTAAACACACTAGTAGTTTATGTAAAAAAATAATTGGCTTCATAGATAAGAAAGTTTGGGTTTGGATCCGTGTCTAGGATTGGATCTAATTTTAGACCTATACATACCCAGATCCAGACCCGAACTATAGTACTGACATATGATGCATCATTGTCATTCACGCATAGTTACATACGACACCTTCTAATTTCCAAACCCCTCATCGATTCCCCAACCCTCAAAGCTGCTCTACCGACCCTAGCTCCCTCTCGACCATCGTGACATCATCCCTTACTCCCTTCCAAACCCTAGCCGCCGCCAACACCGGCCACCACCACCACCCACCACCACCAGCGCCAGAATCCCGCCACCGCACTGCCTCGCCGGTGTACTTGGATGGCTGGATGGATTTTGTGTTATGCTCTTGAAATGCTACTAAATTGCTATAATGTGGCATAGTTGTAATGTATATGTGTTGTTGATTTTGCAATGGTATTTGGTATTCTTCTGAATTTTTGGGTCAGAGTAGACACGATGGGTCTAGGTATCCATCGGATCTAGGTCTGGGGCTGACTCTGGACTAATGATAATTTTTGAGACTAGATATGGGTTCAATATTTGCGTTTTGGGTCTGTGTCTATGGAGGTTGCACACGAAGGATGCAGACCCATTGCCATTCCTGCACAGGAAGCAACATATTTTTTGTTCGGCTCGGTTTAATTTCAAGATCATGGACAGCGATCGCTAGCCCAAATCCCCGTAACGTTCTAGTTTTCACACTTCTTAACATTTTCTTCTATTTTAAACACTACTATAAAGTGTTAGAAAATTGTGTTAAAAAATAATTAAAATACAAGGAAACTTTTGGTGGTGTTAATCTGATAGAAACATAAATGATAATTTATTCGGATTTCGTTAAATTCTGTATGTAAAAACACTTATATACTTCGATCAAATCACATCTGACCGGTTAAAACCACCGTTGCCCGGTCAAAATACCATCGGTGGACGGTTGTTACTGGTTAAAAAACCACTTCTATCCGGTCCTCCCATCACAGTTAACAGTTCAGAATATATCGACGTCTATGGTTTATGGAAAATCAAGAAAGATTATTCTAAGATCTTTTGATGAAGAGGAGAACTGGTCGAAGGGATAAGACATGGACTAGCCCACTTCCACGGTTGAATTAGGATTAGGGATAGATCAATGGATCATCCAAAATAAGTCTTTGCACCTGTCACCCAGGTGTCCTCCTTTCCGGTGCTGCTGGCCATTTCACACCCCGGCCGAAAAGCTTGACGCACCTGGTACTTAATTATACTACGTGCACTAACCACGCACGTATAAACTATAGCTGAATATTTTTTTTAAAAGCAAAGGATAGAAGTGCTGCCATCTATTGTTGATAAAAAAGGAGTTTATAAAGTTGCGGGTTCTAAACTATGGCTGATTTTGTTCGTTGATTCCTTTCTAGTTGCTGTCTTACCACCCCTCCAGTTTTCGTGCCTTGTCAGGTTACTTATCGTTGACAAGGGAAAAAAAAACTCTTGCCTTTCTTGCAGTGAACTGATCACTGCATAGATAATCTCTCTAGACTCTGCATCTACTCTCTAGGGTGCAATGTTTTATTCCTGCCTGAGTTTCCTGTTCGTTTGGGTGTTAATAATATCATGTCGTCGTCTTGTCAAAGAAATAATAATTCCATGTCATCTTGGACACCTTGCTGTGCCTTACCTAAAAAAAAAAGGATTTTTCTGAACTGGGACGTGCGTATTTTCATTTCTATGTGAAAGGGAAACGGGCTATGATACTCCACCTCTTTAAAAATTTCGATAGAACGAGAAATTTCAGGGTACATAATGTTGGTCGTGTCACCATACATAACACCAAAATTTTGTGTCGAAGTCACTGTTTAAGAAGAGTATCCTGAATCAACGTAAGTATAAAATAGTCATTGGTAGTATAAGTCAATTGTCCATCTTTTTCTATCAGTTTAGGTTTTTGGTTATTGGTTGGTGCAAACAGCTTAATATATTATTAAAACCGAAGGCCTCAAGTTCAAATCATAGAAAATACAATTATCGTTCATTCCTATTCCACGTGTATAAGACCTAAGGGAGCCTTCACATGGGGGTACACATAATAATCGTCCGCTCCTATTCCACACCACATGTATAAGGCCTATGGAAGATTTCACGTGAGGGAGGATATTAGAAAGTACAAGTCAATTACCCATCTTTCCTTGTCAGGTTAGATTTTTGTACGAATTGGTCGGTGCAAACATTGTGTTCTTTTGACTTCAAAAGCTATTTTGATTAAGATCATTTGGAAGGAGTCTTCCGGTCGAAGGCTTCCCCTGCTGCGAAGGACAGGCGCATTCAATGCGACGTTACGCGCAGATGGACAGAGGAGATGATTACCGCTACAGTGACCTCTACGGGTCTGATCACCTGTCACTGTGGCGCAGAAGAATTGACCGGCAGAGAGAGAGTTCGCCATCATCAGGTTGGCCGCCCGCGTCAGGTGGCGCGAGCTGGGGCCCACCCGTCCTGTCACCGGCGTGCTCAGACGGGTCAGAGGCCACTTGCGGAGCATGCGAGGGCGGCGCCGTGCAGCGCGGAAGCAGCCCATTTTCGTCTCTCCTGTCCCGTCCTTTTTGTCCTATCAACTGTACTAAGTGTACTGTACTGCCTACCCCCTCGGCTCTCTCCGCCAATTCAAGGCTTGTATAAAAGGAGAGGAGAGAGGTCGAGGAGGGGGTTCCAAAGTTTTTAGACAGCATTCTGTAACCGCATTTCATACAATCAACACAGAAAAGAGCTAAGGCTCGGCAGGAGTGGGACTATTACCCGCAAGGGGGTCCGAACCTGGGTAATCCCCGTGTGTTGCTCTTTGCCGCGTCCCACGCTCAATCGAACCGAGCTCGGCTGATCGGCTAGCTACACAAAAATCTGACCGGGGTGTGATCCGCAGTGGTTGAGTGGTGAGCACGCCGTCAAACATCTATATGAGCGTACTAGCTGAGTAGACGGGCCATAGGCCCGTCGACACCAAATTAGCACTGCATCAACGAACAACCACATTCAACGAACGACCACACCAAAAAAACAAAAGATTAAACCATAGATATATACAGTGGTTTAACCCGAGCAAGTTTGTGATAATCGAAAGTGGTTCATACCAATTCATAGAAATACATTACTCATTATGTGCCGTCAACAAAAAAAATCTGATAAATGTACACTGCTATATTATATATTCATAGTTTAATCTTCCTTGCAATGTCCTGTAATAGCAAGCCAAGACCTCTAAATTCTGCTCTTTAGTAGCAAGACTTGGAAGCAAATCCAAAACGATGCTACAATTTCTATCCTGCAAAGGCAACATCAGGATGACACATGCACATGATATAGAATAAAGAAAATCAATGAAACTATTTATTTTCAAAAAATTTTAGTTGGGCCTTTCCAATCTCCAAATTTATTATAATGGTCTCGATGGCATAGGGAGATGTGACTACAAAGTGCAAGGGAGATACTGCATGAAGGAATAGAAACACCAATTAACCTTATTGCAACAGCTAATTTGTCGAGCAAATTACCATTAGAACTGACCACAAGTCCATCAATGTACAGATCCCAACAGGCTTTTCCCTCAACAACAATAAAGGATGATAGATTTATTCCTGCACCTGAAATATGATTTTATGCATCGAAGAAGACAGCTCAGAAATAGAAGTCAACTATGCTAAATCAATAAACTCTAATTGGAAAACCCAAGGAATTTAAGAACCGGCCAGTTTTTTTTTAAGTGATCCTAATTTCAACTTTGTTTGTCTGACGGTTTTTTAAGGCGTTGAAGTTGTTGCCAGTGATTTTGCTAATCTGCTTGTAGTGTATATGGGAGTAACATCACACCTACATTACTAAGTCCAAACAGCATGAAGAGGGTATACTTTTGGAAGCTATGCACATTGGGTTTGCCAGCATGCTGGCTTTCCCATGAAGCTACCAAAGCAAGAAGATTGTCATGGCACTATAAAAATATGGGTACTGACTTAACAAATGCAATGTTACATGAGGAAGAAATGTTTGAGGATAGACAACATTTTCTCTGTAAAAAACAATATAAGACCAAGAGCAGCTCTATAATGATTCTTCACCTGTTGCTAGTGAGCTAGACCAAACAACAGGACATATAAATGTGAATAAGAACAACAAACATGTACATATTTAACATACAGAACAAACTATATTCCTCTTAACCAATCACTGTTAAGAATAGAAGGAATGTTAAGGAATATTCAACCAGTATATAAGGGCTTGTTCATAACGATTTATGCCTAGGCTTAAGATAATTTAAAAGTTATTAAAGGTTTTAGCTTTTGTATTCTAGCTTTTTTATCATAAAGATATATCTAAAAGCTCTTAAAGACAATTTAAACGAAGCATGCCGGCTGTAACAACAAAACTCAAAAACCTCTCAAGATTCAGCTAAAATTTTAGCTAAGCTTTCATGTTAAGCCACTTTGAATAGGCCCTAAAATAAGAAATAACATTGCATACAAAGCTGGCCTTTAATGTTTGGAATAGATAAATTTGTAATACTTCTAGATTTGTTGACCTGTGAGGCTATATGAGACTATAGAAGTACTGTATGATTATTTTGAGCTATTCAAAATAGAAGGTAAAGGAAAAACACAATGCAAAGATTCGATCCCCAGGAAATAATATTAGATAAAAGAATTGAGTTAATTATATGAAAGTAAATGTTGAAAACTATAAAGCTTTATACTATGAAGAGAATGGCATCAACAGAAGAATAAATTTCAAAATCAAGACCCAATGACCTGCATACAAAAGACACATCTGCCATTGATTTAATTATTAAATTCAGGCGGTGGTCGGCATTCTTGATTGAGAATTATCAATTACCCTTTTTTGGACTATCACAGTTATAGATTGCTGAGTATTTTTTATGACCAGGGATGACATGGAGTGTAAATCTAAAATAGTACAAATAATAGCAGGGAAAACTACAATGCAAGTAAGAATAGAAGCATTGAGCCATCCTGCATTCTACTTATATTAGGGTCAACCATAAATGTAGAAACAGAAGTTCCAAGGCATCTAGTTTTGATGTTCTCCATAATCCAGAATAGAAGCACCGAGCCGTCCTTTGTTCTACATATGTTAATGTCAACCATAAATGTAGAAACAGAAGTTCCTAGGCATGAATACATTACCTAGTTTTGATGTTCTCCATAATCCTCGGTGCTTGAAATCATTGATGTAACCTACAGGTTGAACAATGCAGAGACATGTATGAGGACCAAAGCCGACTATTTTTTTTGTACTAAGCAAAAGCATCCAAATTGGTAGACATCAACCGTATGCTCTGGAAAAAATAACGACAACAGTTGAACCGTTGTATGAATGCCAAATGTGGGAGACTCCCGATCCATGGAAGGCCGACCTCGATTCGTCAGTAAACATGTGCGCACCTTGCTAGGCGATGCACATGTCAGCTTCAGTCTTCACCGGTTTGGTGGGGTGGGGTGGGGGCGGGAGGTCCGTACCCATTGTTGCCAGTGAAGGACCGGACGCTGCCTTAGCTTCTGATGTACGAAGAACGGTGGAGTCAACTGCCGTGAGGGAGAGCCGGAGGTGCCGTCGACGGATGTGGAGGAGACGAAGAAGGAGCGCCATCTACGAGGAGGAGGCGGAATTTCGGGGAGGTTGAGACGCCACGATGAAGGCATCGTTGCTCCCGGCTCCGTCCCCGCCTCTCCGCTCAGATCTGGCTGATGGCGAGCCTAGTCCGGGCGGTGAGGGAGGAGGCGACGGAGGTGGCCGGCGTCGTTGCTCCCGATTCCGTCCCCACCTGAACCACGTCGCCGTGCACCCTACAAATTTAGGGTCTGGGAAGGAGAAGGGGAAGGTCAAGGAGAGAGGAGGGGAAGGAGGAGCGGGATGGGACACATCGCCCTCGATCTGCTTGGGTGATGGCCGGATCCGGCAGAGGAGAGGACTGGGTGGTGCGGCGTGGAGGAGCACGGGGCGGAAGGAGGCAGTGGGGCTGAGGAGGGACGATGGCGGTGCGGATCACGCCTGTTCCACCGGCGTCGAGCCGTCGACATAGCGGGGGCGGCGGGGGGCGCCGGGGGCAGCGGCGTCTAATCTGGACCGATGGGGCGACGTGGGCAAACCCTATCCAGGGAACCGACCGCCTAATCTGGACCGTCCGATCGATATCGAACGGGAGTGGGCCAGCGTGGGGCTGCAGAGGGCGGTGCGGGTGCTGCTGAGAGAGCTAGGCACTGAGGCAACCCACGTGTCGCACGAGCGCGCGAGAGCAGCCAGGTACGCCACGTGTCGGCCGCACAACAACCCCTAACAAATGTGACCGTCCGATCGATATCGAACGGAAGTGGGCCGGCGCGGGGCTATAGAGGGCGGTGCGGGTGCTGCTGAGAGAGCTAGGCACTGAGGCAACCCACGTGTCGCACGAGCGCGCGAGAGCAGCCAGGTACGCCACGTGTCGGCCGCACAACGACCCCTAACAAATGTGTACTATTTATGATGATGCACAAATGCACCAAGGTTATCTTCACTTACCATGGTATGGGTACGAGGACTGCAGGAAAAACTTAAGGCTCGCAAATTAATTGCTCAAACTACCTCGCTTTAAGCTCAATTTGAATTCGGCTCGTCGCAGGTTCGATTCAAGCTCAAGGCCTAAACAACCTCAAAACCTGGTCTCACACCAAGCTTGCAAGCCTGGCTGAGCCAAGCTCAAATAGCTCGCAAGCTTGACTTAGCCTAAGCTTATTTGCATTTTGTCATTTTTTGACTCATGCCAAGCTTATATCACTTGCACCTCTTCTTTTTTTCTTGAGCACTGTGACTCCATTATTTTCTTGAGGAAAAGGCAGGAGAACTGCCTTGAATTAATTCAGTAGGAAAGTTAAAGGGTCAAAATGTTAGGGGGAGGTTTAGGCGCATTCTCCCTGGACGGGTGCCTGCCATCCTCCAAAGGCGCAGGACCTCCATGAGCAAATCGAAGAAGGTCATCGAAGGCAACTCCTTCGAGTTAAAAATGTGATTGTTTTTTTCGAGTCAGAGATGCCATAAGATTGCTAGCACGATAGACCTATGCCCGGGGCAAAATTAGGTTGCAGGATTTGATCGGTCCATCAGACGCTATGACTCCATTATTGAGTCCTTTGGTTATCTAGCACGGTCGCACCTTCCAATTCTCTATCTATCTCTCTGTATCTCTCTCAGCCTACTGCATCGCCTATACACCAATATTTTGGCGCTCTTGTGACGGGCATGGCCTGATCGAGGTTGTAGAGACGTCGGATTGGGTGGTAGGGCTAGATCTGGTCACTATTGCAACACATGATGGCATATTGAGGTGAGGCAGAGCCTAAGAGCATCCCCAACAGCCCCTCTAAACAGCCTTGTAAACACTATTCATGTCTCTGTGAATAGTGTTTTATAGGGTTGTATAAAGGAGTTGTTAGGATGCTCTAATCAGGGCTCGTCCGCGGAGGTGAGGCACAGTCGAATCGGCGTGGTGTTCCTTTGGTGGTCAGCGGTGGATCGAGGCAAGGCGGCACCGGACCCATATATTGCAACGGTGCCATGACCAGATCAGGCCACACCTATGGTGGATGGCGTTTGATTCAAGTGAGGTGGCGTGGATCAAGGTACTCCTACGACGAATCATGATCAGTAATTAGTGAGCTAGTCAATTACAACCTTGTTTATATGTTACAAAAGGTAAATAGTGATAAGCTTCTATTCATCACTATTAAATCAAAGATTGAAGGTACAATCTCATTTTGCTATTAAACCAATGCAACGATTAAATAGTTGTTTGTACTCATATTTTGTAATTATAGGACAATAGTATAAATTATAAATTCGACGTAGTTCGTGTTTCCTCGTTATGGGTTGAAACCGTTTAGTTAGACATAGTTTTATGGCATGATCATTTTGAAGAAGTAAAAGTTCTCAACCAACCTTCTTTTATCTTTCGTTTTTTAAAGCTTAAAAATAACTCAAACGAAAAGGTAACATTTTGTAATTATTTTTGAGTGCTTTGTAGGGTTTTACTCAAAGATCGTAAAGAATATTATTAATATTTTTTTATTCTTTTCATATTATTTTGAAATCTTTAAATTTTTATCTCGACCGAAAAGAATCGAACTCACCCGCGTACCAAACAGCGTCCTTGTGTCCTGAACAGAACCGGTGGCGCCGAACAAAACCAAAGCAGCCCGCTGCCTCCAAGCCCACCAGTTTTCCGTCGCTTTCACAAGGCCCAGCAGAGTCCCAACCGGACTCGGCCTGTCAGATTTCACACGGCCCGACCCAAACCTTCCAGGCCCATCCAACTCCGCGACGTCGGTTTGGGTTTACATATCTCCACGCCCCCGCGTCAATCTTCGCCTCGGAGCCACCTCGTCGATCTCGGTCGATTCCCCGTCGACTCCTCTCCGTGGCGTGAGCTCCCCCGCGTCGGAATTTTTTTATTCTTTTCATATTATTTTGAGAGCTTTAAATTTTTATCTCGACCGAAAAGGATCGAACTCATCCGCGTACCAAACAGCGTCCGCCTCTTTGATAGCTTGTTTTAGTTTAGTTTTTGTTGGGATTGCAACTTTTGTTATTTTTATATACACCATTCACTTTTTTTTAAAATAATTTTTTTATAACTTTGTAGGGTTTTCTCAAAGATTTCAAAAATATTTTTTTAATAATTTATTTAGCCTTTTCATACAACTTTCAAATGTGATCAAAATTTTCCAACAAAAACTAAACTAAAACTAAACAAGAGGTTGTGTCCTGAACCAGTGGCGCCAAACCAAACAGTCCAGGCCCATCCAACTCCGCGACGTCGGTTTGGGCTTTACATATAAGCCGGCCACTCCACGCCCCCGCGTCAATCTTCGCCGTAGCCAAAGCAACCCGCACTGAGCCACCTCGTCGATCTCGATCGATTCCCCGTCGACTCCTCTCCGTGGCGTGAGCTCCACCGCGTCGGAACCCTAACCCTAGCTCCCCGCCATGGGCGGCCGTGCGCCTCCCGCCGCCACCAGGTCGGTCCTCCTCCGCCTCGACGACCTCGCGCTCCCCGCACGATACGTCGCCGTCCAGTCCCACCTCGCCGTCTCCGACCTCCTCCGCTCGCTGCCCCTCCCCTCCTCGTCGTTCTACCTCACCTCGAATGGCCGCCCGCTCCCGCCCTCCTCCGCCGTCGCCTCGCTCCCGCCGTCCGCCTCCCTCCAGATCCGCCTCCGCGCGCTCCGCGGCGGGGGCGGCGACGGCGGGGCCACCGGCGCCGAGTCCCGCGACTGCTACCTCTCCATGTACCTCGCCAAGAAGCCCGACAAGGCCGACCCCAACGAGGCCCGCCTGTCTCGCTTCACCTGCTGCGCGCTCTCTGGGGAGCCCCTCGCTGCGCCCACCGTCGCCGACTGCCTGGGGAACCTCTACAACAAGGAGCCCCTCGTCGAGGCGCTCCTCCACAAGCGCCTCCCCAAGGCGCTCTCCCACATCCGCGGCCTCAAAGACATGATCCCAATCCACTTGCACCCAAGGCCTGACGCAGACGCCGCGGGTGAGGAGGTCCGGTTCCAGTGCCCAATCACTGGGCTTGAGTTCAACGGGAAGTACCAGTTCCTTGTGCTCCGCGGGTGCGGTCATGTGCTCAGTGTGAAGGCGCTCAAGGAGGTGAAGACTACGGCTTGTCTGGTCTGCCACAAAGAGTTTGACGTGGTTGCCAAGATGCCGATCAATGGGACCGAGGAGGAGGTGTCAGTGTTGAGGCAGCGGATGGAAGAGGTGAGGGGGAAAGTCAAGGAGAAGAAAGAGAAAAAGGTGGGGAATGGGCTGAGTGGTAGTAAGCATTCTACCACCGTGGCATCTGGAATTGAGAAGTTGGAGAATGGGAAGAAGGGAGAGGTAGCCCCCGCAAAGCGCTTCAAGGCAGGTGACCATGCACCAGCACATGCTAACAAGGAAGTGTACGCTTCAATCTTCACATCGTCTAAGAAGTCGGATTTCAAGGAAACTTACTCATGCAGATCACTTCCACTCGGAAGGAATTGAATTGATGTAAGATTTCGAGGAGACATACTCATGCCGGTCACTGCCACTGGGATCAAGGTTTCAGGGTAGCCTGACTGACTTGTGCCGCAGAAGTGGCGATTCGTTTAGTTAAATTCATCGATTGATACTGTTTGGATACAAGGCTTGGTTTATTTGCTGCATTATGCAGCTAGATATGTACTACTAGTTTGGGGATTTTGTATGAAGAAGTTTAGGTTTGGTTGCCAGAAGCTCAATCTGAGCATCCTGAGCAGACATAGTGCCTTTGGTATGAATTTGTGGTTTAAAGGTTTGTGCTTTTGGTTGCCACAATGCTAACTGAGCTAAAACTTTTGCTAGTTACAAGGTGGCACCATTTCTTTTAACTGCTGTGTTGTAAGCACTACTTACTTTCATTGTGGGAAGATCAGTTAATAACTCTAGGGTACTGAATATGTGGGTTTGATGTCTCATAGCGCATAAATTCAAGCTTCAGAATATAATGTTAATGGTTGTTTTGGGATCATTTGTTTAGATTAAAGTTTATTTATCACTTATTCCTGACTCCTCTTAAATTCAGGATGTTAATTTAGCTGTGATTATATTAATCTGAATATTAAAATAGCTTGTCCAACAGCCAAACCATGCCAATGTATTTATAGGCCTCATTACATGGTTAAGAGTAGGAAGCTCAAATGATCAAATCTCTTTTAGGAAAATACAATTACCAAGCATCAGCTGGTTCATGCATTGTATTGCATTTTAAAGAAGAATTTATACACTCAGTAAGCCAGAACAGGAAGGTTCAACTGTGACAAGATCTGTTATGGTGCGAGAAGATGGCCAACGAGAAGATGGCCAACTAGGATATCCCTACTTTCTCAACTCAATAGGCATGTGAAAAAAGGATGTTGCATAAAGAAATGAGAAACAGGAATCTTGAATGCGTTGGATTCAGCTACAAACTGATGAACAAGAAATGGAACTGAACCAATCATACCTGCCTGTTGCAGAACCTTTTCCAAATCAAGATATTTTTCCTTAACTTCCACCGGCAATCCACTTGAAGTAGTCATTGTGATATCAAATTAATAATAGAGAGACCTGGCACCAATTATGCAATTACTATGTTCTGCTTCTTTCGGATATGCCATAACTAGGTTTGTTAAATCAAGTTTAGCTTGAGATGTTCGGTTTCTTTTCTACAAGCAGTTGGTGTATAGAATTTCATGAAAATTTCCCCCGCACACTCTCATTATGTTACTACTCGTTCATATTTAGATCCATTTTGGGAGACCAAGGTAGCTCTTACCTCTTATTTAAGATTGTGCAAAATAAAGTTTTTTGGTTAAAATGTCTCGTCAAAATTTGTGTAGGTAGGTATTTGTTTCCTTTTATGAAATTCATGAACTTAATAAATCTACTTTGTGCTGGAATTTGAAAAGAAAAGATAGAGCATTGAATAGTTCCATTTTTTATTTGTTCTTTCTTGTTGATTTGTACTTTGAATTGCCTTCTATTTCTTGTTTATGTAGTGGAGTGTGGAGTTTTGACTGTTTGTGGTGTAGCTTCCTAAATTTCTGGTTCCCAAGATCATGTGATTCTGCATTTATTAATCTATCTCTTTTCAGTCTATGGGTTCCTGTATATATTTGTAATTCTGCACTTACTCATTTATGTGTGCAGAAAGAAGATGCTTGCCAAAAATGCGGGGAAAATGATAACCTAGTATCTTGTTCAACATGTACATATGCATTTCATCGGAAATGTTTGGCTCCTCGCCTAAATATCACCTCTGATAAATGGAACTG
>SPJY01025686.1:1659334-1786426 GCA_005191435.1 Raddia distichophylla | reverse complement strand
CGATACGTCACCGTCCAGTCCCACCTCGCCGTCTCCGACCTCCTCCGCTCGCTGCCCCTCCCCTCCTCCTCGTCGTTCTACCTCACCTCGGATGGCCGCCCGCTCCCGCCCTACTCCACCGTCGCCTCGCTCCCGCCGTCCGCCTCCATCCAGCTCCGCCTACGCGCGCTCTGCGGCGGGGGCGGCGACGGCGGGGCCACCGGCGCCGAGTCCCGCGACTGCTACCTCTCCATGTACCTCGCCAAGAAGCCCGACAAGGCCGACCCCAACGAGGCCCGCCTGTCCCGCTTCACCTGCTGCGCGCTCTCCGGGGAGCCCCTCGCTGCGCCCACCGTCGCCGACTGCCTGGGGAACCTCTACAACAAGGAGCCCCTCGTCGAGGCGCTCCTCCACAAGCGCCTCCCCAAGGCGCTCTCCCACATCCGCGGCCTCAAAGACATGATCCCAATCCACTTGCACTCAAGGCCTGACGCAGATGCCGCGGGTGAGGAGGTCCGGTTCCAGTGCCCAATCACTGGGTTCGAGTTCAACGGGAAGTACCAGTTCCTTGCGCTCCGTGGGTGCGGTCATGTGCTCAGTGTGAAGGCGCTCAAGGAGGTGAAGACTACAGCTTGTCTGGTCTGCCACAAAGAGTTTGACGAGGTTGACAAGATGCCGATCAATGGGACCGAGGAGGAGGTGGCAGTGTTGAGGCAGCGGATGGAGGAGGTGAGGGGGAAAGTCAAGGAGAAGAAAGAGAAGAAGGTGGGGAATGGGCTGAGTGGTAGTAAGCATTCTACCACCGTGGCGTCTGGGGTTGAGAAGTTAGAGAATGGGAAGAAGGGAGAGGCAGCCCCCGCAAAGCGCTTCAAGGCAGGAGACCATGCACCAGCACATGCTAACAAGGAAGTGTACGCTTCAATCTTTACATCGTCTAAGAAGTCGGATTTCAAGGAGACTTACTCATGCAGATCACTTCCACTCGGAAGGAATTGAATTGATGTAAGATTTCGAGGAGACATACTCATGCCGGTCACTACCACTCGAAAGGAATTGAATTATGTCATAATAGCAGAGATGGAAATGGCATGAAGGTGATCCTCTTGTACTGATTTGCTCCACATCATCACTTGCAACAAGTTTCGTGGTGGTTATTTTTGTTGCTGGTGTTATTTATGGTTGATGTGTAGTTTTGTATTTCACCCTCAGAGGAGCAATATATTCTTATGTATGAAATGTATAACAGTTCAAACAATTAGCTAGCATTATTGACTCCTTCACATGAAAAAGGTAATTTTGGTTACAAAATCTTGTTTGTGGCAGCTTGTTGTGACAGTTGTTGTTTGTATGCACAGTTAAGGGCCTCTCAAAAGAAATGAAATTTTTTCCTTAATATTTACTGCTATAACTTCCATTGTATAGTTCATCAAACAATTTGTATGTGATCATCGCATTGTAATGTGCCATCCAAAAAGTATGCCATCCATGTGACCTTACAACTAGTGAGCAGCACAACAATAAGTGGCTTTGTTGATACAAGGATCATAATGCAATGTGAGTTTTGTACACTTATTTGAAAAACCAACATCCTCTCGGTAGCTTAGAAATGATGAAAGACACATTATAGTCTTTCGGCCTGTATTACTATTATCTGCTGTAATGCGTATATGAATATATAATGGGTGTGCTGAGCATGCCATTTTTTGTCAATGGCAGATCTTGATTTATCTATTTTTTACGCCTACATATCTGCTTAAATTCGTTTTGGGTGTACACACGAAAGGGAGCTAGGCGTTTGTATATATGGTTGGGTACTACGCAGATAAACTTTTTGAACTGCATACATGAAAATTATGTGATGTATAAATAGGTTCTGTAATGTAAATATTTTGTTGGGTTTAAAATAAATTGCGATAATAATTAGCGGCCAAAGTTTTTTTTAATTTTATTTTGATGGCAATGTTCGTAACGATGTCAATGCTCGCAGCGAGATATGTTATGATTGGGGGGAGGATGTGCTCATTGTGTTAAAGCTTTCAAAGTATAGTTGTGAAGAAATCTTGCGCTTGCTGCAATGTTTGTGGCATTGCAAATTGGCGTTTTTGTTGTTATAGTCATTCATTTTGTTCCTTCCAGTATTCCCTAGTATTCTTGGGGTATTCTGGGCATCTATTGACAGTGAGTGATGATGAGTATGTCACCAACGAAATAAATTATTGGTATTCTAAATTTCTGACTGAGATTAAGAGCGTATTCGGAGTAGCTTGATTTAGGGTTAAGCTTGCTGAACTGAAATGCTAAACACTTTTGTTGTTAAAAAATAATAATATGAAGCCACCTTTTTTTAATCATGAAGGCATTTTTAAATACCTTTAAAAAATAGCATAAACAAAGTGAACCTTTGTCTCAGCCACTCTGAACATTTTATATGTTTAATAATTGTATTATGGAGCACCACACTACGACGGACTATAAATTACAAGCCAAAAGGGCAAATCTGCACGGCAAGGCCAACATCAAGGGCAAACTCGAAAAATGGCGCACGGAACTGGAGCTGGAAAGACAATTCGAAGGACAGAAACATAAAATGCACGAACAGAAGGGCTTGTCTGCAAAACCACGAGAGCTAGGCTGGGACGGCACGGGTACGCAACGGCAAGGAGACACGTCGCGAGTAGGCAAGGGGCGGGCCAAGGTAGGTGCAAACGGATGACGTGGACGCATCAGGCGCGCACATCGCATCGGGAGAACAGCCAGGAAAAGAGAACGACGTGGATGGTACGAGCATGGAATTAAATAGCGGGCTATAGCGCAGCTATAGCGTTTGGGAAGAGACAACGCTAGGCTATGCTTATTTTTGGAGCTACATCCGCTACCGTCGCTGAAGCGCCATTTAGCGCCGCTAAACGGCTTAGCGATAGCGTTTATTTAGCAGCGCTATTCCAAGATGTGCTGCCGATTTGGTCTTTTGGACAATAGAGCATTTGGATTTCATGAATCATGATGTAATCATGTAATGTCACTTAAAGTAATGTTCTGGAGCTTTGGAAATGTGTTAGTGTTCATGAAATATCTTTATTACAGTGTTTTTGTTCAGCAATTTTTGATTTTTTCATATATTTTCTTGTTTTTTTGAAAAACGCTATATGCCATAGCTCCACTATAGCCTTATAGCTTTTAAAAAATGTTGCCGCTATTTGCCATAGCCCGCTATTTAAAACCATGGGTACGGGTGAATAGATTATAGACCGAATACGTGGTATAGAGTATTTTGAAATGCACATAGAGCACATTGCCACTTCCTTTATTTCTATTTTTAAAAACAATAAAATTTTCATTAGATTATTGAACAATGGGTTACAATAGATAACGCAATGTTGACTTCAACTATAGAACCAAGCACCTACTACAACCAGTATTAAGATCAATTTGCAATCCATTCGCTTAGATCAAACATTTGTGTAAAGTGCTTGCATTAGTAATGCCATACTAATAATGTTATGCTTATCTTGAAAGGTATGTTTTTCCTTGCTGAATCAACTCATTTGCATTCTTCTCTGGTATGCTTCGATCAACTAGATTTATAGGACAAAAAAAAATCTAATGTTGTCGTACAGAGGAACTCCACACGACAACCTCATATAAAACTCCTGTGATAAAGGGTCACAAACCGTAGTAGCTCTAGATCAAGGACCATGAGTGTCAACTCATCTAAGATGCCACCGAGGTTGTCGTTGAAAACAACCATCACACCAAGGAATCTTAGAACTATAAAGTATTACCATGTCAAGTTATTCTGTCACACACCACCGTAGCGAACGGGATGGGCAACAACTCCTAACTATATAAAACTATACCTGAATACAAACCAGAGACTTCAAAATGAGAAGAGGGTTCCTCATCACCTCCGAACTTCAACAAGGTAGCTAAAGTTTGAGAGGCGAGACAACCGGGGAGCTTTGGTCCAAGGAGTTGTCCAAATCACACGGAGTCGTCGTTCCACTTATAGGGAAATGTACGTATTTTTCTAGTTGTTTCATTTGTTGTGCCTTTGCATGGTTTGCTACCCCATTCACGTGTCTCGTGTTGGTGGCGTACGTGGCTTCGCCAATGAACATCAAGCATCAGAAGGGAGGTGTTTCCGTAAAAACAAGTCAAGTGGACGAAACCCAAACATCATCAAACAGAAAAATGGAGGAAATTTGCATATGAGCACATGAGAACAATCTTTACAAACACCATAATCATCAAATTGGCGGTAGATCTATTCGTAGCTGGGTTGGAGGATAGCTAGGGAGGCAAGCACGATTAGGGCCTTTGTCCCAACAACTGCCATTGCTTAGGCTAGTGGTGGTGTGACAAGATATTTTGG
Source organism: Raddia distichophylla (assembly GCA_005191435.1). Classification (NCBI taxonomy): domain Eukaryota; kingdom Viridiplantae; phylum Streptophyta; class Magnoliopsida; order Poales; family Poaceae; genus Raddia; species Raddia distichophylla. The sequence continues at coordinate 1,782,075 of SPJY01025686.1, read as the reverse complement.
TTTCGCGTGAGAGAAGAAGAAGAAATAGGAGCCTTCACGGCTCCACCTACGAGCTCGCACCCGTTGTCACTCCACATGGAGGAGATAACAAAGCGGGAGAGGAAGGCTCGGAAGGAGGAGGAGGAGAGAGAGGCTCGAGTGTTGTCTGCGAGAGAGGGACCCGTGGATGAAGAAGAAAGAGGGAGAAACATTTTGGGCATCAATGGGAAAAAAATAATGGAGAAAACAACCATCACACCAAGGAATCTTAGAACTTATAAAATACTACCATGTCAAGTTATTCTGTCACACACCACTGTAGCGAACGGGTTGGGTAACAACTCCTAACTATATAAAACTATACCTGGTTACAAAACAGAGACTTCAAGATGAAAAGAGGGTTCCTCATCACCTCCGAACTTTAACAAGGTAGCTAAAGTTAGGGAGGCGAGACAACCGGGGAGCTTTGGTCGAAGGAGTTGCCCAAATCACACGGAGTCGTCGTTCCACTGATAGGGAAATGTACGTATTTTTTTAGTTGTTTCATTTGTTGTGCCTTTGCATGGTTTGCTACCCCATTCACGTGTCTCGTGTTGGTGGCGTACGTGGCTTCGCCAATGAACATCAAGCATCAGAAGGGAAGTGTTTCCGTAAAAACAAGTCAAGTGGACGAAACCCAAACATCATTGAACAGAAAAAAGGGGGAAATTTGCATATGAGCACATGAGAACAATCTTTACAAACACCATAATCATCAAATTGGCGGTAGATCTATTCGCAGCTGGGTTGGGAGGGTAGCTAGGGAGGAAAGCACGATGAGGGCCTTTGTCCCAACAACGGCCATTGCTTAGGCTAGTGGTGGTGTGACAAGATATTTTGGTTTCGCGTGAGAGAAGAAGAAGAAATAGGAGCCTTCACGGCTCCACCTACGAGCTTGCACCCGCTGTCCCTCCACATGGAGGAGACCACAAAGCGGGAGAGGAAGGCTCGGAAGGAGGAGAAGGAGAGAGAGGCTCGAGTGTTGTCTGCGAGAGAGGGACCCGTGGATGAAGAAGAAATAGGGAGAAACATTTTGGGCATCAATGAAAAAAAAGAGAAAACAACCATCACACCAAGGAATCTTAGAACTTATAAAGTATTACCATGTCAAGTTATTCTGTCACACACTATCGTAGCGAACGGGTTGGGCAACAACTCCTAACTATATAAAACTATACCTGGTTACAAAACAGAGACTTCAAGATGAAAAGAGGGTTCCTCATCACCTCCGAACTTTAACAAGGTAGCTAAAGTTAGGGAGGAGAGACAACCGGGGAGATTTGGTCAAAGGAGTTGCCCAAAACACACGGAGTCGTTGTTCCACTGATAGGGAAATGTGCGTATTTTTTTAGTTGTTTCATTTGTTGTGCCTTTGCATGGTTTACTACCCCATTCACGTGTCTCATGTTGGTGGCATACGTGGTTTCACCAATGAACATCAAGTGTCAGAAGGGAAGTGTTTCCGTAAAAACAAGTCAAGTGGACAAAACCCAAACATCATCGAACAAAAAAAAGGGGAAGTTTGCATACGAGCACACGAGAACAATCTTTACAAACACCATAACCATCAAATTGGCGGTAGATCTATTCACAACTGGGTTGGAGGGTAGCTAGGGAGGCAAGCACGATGAGGGCCTTTGTCCCGACAACGGCCTTTGCTTAGGCTAGTGGTGGTGTGACAAGATTTTTTGGTTTCGTGTGAGAGAAGAAGGAGAAATAGGAGCCTTCACGGCTCCACCTACGAGCCCGCACTCGCTTATACTCCACATGGAGAAGACAACAAAGCGGGAGAGGAAGGCTCGAAAGGATGAGGAGAGAGAGGCTCGAGTGTTGTCTGCGAGAGAGGGACCAGTGGATGAAGAAGAAAGAGGGAGAAACATTTTGGGTATCAATGGAAAAAAAGAATGGAGAAAACAACCATCACACCAAGGAATCTTAGAACTTATAAAGTATTACCATGTCAAGTTATTTTGCCCCACACCACCGTAGCGAACGGGTTGGACAACAACCCCTAACCATATAAAACTATACCTGATTACAAACCCAAGACTTGAAGATGAAAAGAGGGTTCCTCCTCATCGCCTCCGAACTTCGACAAGGTAGCCAAATAATTTTCAACATAGATTTGCCCCTTCGTACAAATCTTTGCAAAATCGCAACAAATAAATACATCTTTTGGAAGGACAACAAAAACTTTTGCCATCCCCACACCAGGCACATGACACCCATTACTATTATCAAACCAACACCACGGAATATATCTTTTTACAGCAAAGATCCTGGTTCTCAACCAGGTCCAAATACCACACCAAACCCACGGTATCGAGCCTGGATCCTACTCTGACAGCAATTTAGACAATAGTATAGGGGCCAGATCCCAAAACCCTCCTTGTCTCCCTGCACTTCCCTTCCGGAGCAGCAGTGGCCGTTACCACTGCAGTGCTCCCCCCGCCTCCTCCCCTAGCGCAGAGACAGAGACAGGGCGAGACACTCGCGTCACCTCGCCGGTCTCGCGCCTCCTCTCCTCTCCCTTGCCCGCAGCTACGCGACCAGCCTCCGCGCTGCAACCTTCCATTTCCGCCGCCTCCCCTCCGCGCGCCACCTCACCCCCCCGCGGAGGTATAAGTAGCCCTCGACCCCTCCACGCCGCCCCCGGAATTCGCAAACCCTAGCCCCCACCCGGAGGCGGCGGAGCGGGGGGCGGTGCCGCGGTGCGGAGGGGAGCTCCCGAGGAGGCGCGGGGAGTCAGGGAGCGCGTGGCCTGCGCGCTAGGGTTCTGATCCGACCCGCGGCGGTGGGGCTGCTGCTCTCTGCTGCGGCGGGATGAGCAGCCTCGTCGAGCGGCTGCGCGTGCGGTCGGAGAAGCGCCCGCTCTACACGCTCGATGAATCCGACGATGACCTGCCGCCGCGCGGCGGGGCCGGGAAGGGGAGGGATCGGCACAGCGACGCGCCCGCCGAGCGGATCGAGCGCGAGGACACGGTACGCTTGCCTGCTCCGCCTGCTGCGAGTTACTCTGATTTTCTGAAGCTGCCAGCTAGTTGTTTTCGGGGAATTGGTGCTATATGGTAGTGCTAGCGGTGAAGAATTGCGGCCTACGGTGTGAAATGGCTTATACATTGCAAAGCAGTGGGAGTTGGCTGGGGTACTTGGCGTGGGATCAAGGTTTCAGGGTAGCCTGACTGACTGGTGCCACAGAAGTGGCGATTCGTTTAGTCAAATTCATCGATTGATACTGTTTGGATACAAGGCTTGGTTTATTTGCTGCATTATGCAGCTAGATATGTACTACTAGTTTGGGGATTTTGTATGAAGAAGTTTAGGTTTGGTTGCCAGAAGCTCAATCTGAGCATCCTGAGCAGACATAGTGCCTTTGGTATGAATTTGTGGTTTAAAGGTTTGTGCTTTTGGTTGCCACAATGCTAACTGAGCTAAAACTTTTGCTAGTTACAAGGTGGCACCACTTCTTTTAACTGCCTTGTTGTAAGCACTACTTACTTTCATTGTGGGAAGATCAGTTAATAACTCTAGGGTACTGAATATGTGGGTTTGATGTCTCATAACGCATAAATTCAAGCTTCAGCATATAATGTTAATGGCTGTTTTGGGATCATTTGTTTATATTAAAGTTTATTTATCACTTATTCCTGACTCCCCTTAAATTCAGGATGTTAATTTAGCTGTGATTATATTAATCTGAATATTCAAATAGCTTGTCCAACAGCCAAACCATGCCAATGTATTTATAGGCCTCATTACATGGTTAAGAGTAGGAAGCTCAAATGATCAAATCTCTTTTAGGAAAATACAATTACCAAACATCAGCTGTTTCATACATTGTATTGCATTTTAAAGAAGAATTTATACACTCAGTAAGCCAGAACAGGAAGGTTCAACTGTGACAAGATCTGTTATGGTGCGAGAAGATGGCCAACTAGGATATCCCTACTCTCTCAACTCAATAGGCATGTGAAAAAAGGATGTTGCATAAAGAAGTTAGAAACAAGAATCTTGAATGCGTAGGATTCAGCTACAAACTGATGAACAAGAAATGGAACTGAACTAATCATACCTGCCTGTTGCAGAACCTTTTCCAAATCAAGATATTTGTCCTTAACTTCCACCGGCAATCCACTTGAAGTAGTCATTGTGATATAAATTAATAATAGAGAGACCTGGCACCAATTATGCAATTACTATGTTCTTCTTCTTTCGGATATGCCATAACTAGGCTTGTTCCATCAAGTTTAGCTTGAGATGTTCGGTTGCTTTTCTACAAGCAGTTGGTGTATAGAATTTCATGAAAATTTCCTCTGCACACTCTCATTATGTTACTACTCGTTCATATTTAGATCCGTTTTGGGAGACCAAGGTAGCTCTTATTTAAGATTGTGCAAAGTATAGTTTTTTGGTTAAAATGTCTCGTCAAAATTTGTGTAGGTAGGTATTTGTTTCCTTTTATGAAATTCATGAACTTAATAAATCTACTTTGTGCTGGATTTTGAAAAGAAAAGATAGAGCATTGAATAGTTCCATTTTTTATTTGTTCTTTCTTGTTGATTTGTACTTTGAATTGCCTTCTATTTGTTGTTTATGTAGTGGAGTGTGGAGTTTTGACTGTTTGTGGTGTAGCTTCCTAAATTTCTGGTTCCCAAGATCATGTGATTCTGCATTTATTAATCTCTTTTCAGTCTATGGGTTCCTGTATTTATTTGTAATTCTGCGCTTACTCATTTATGTGTGCAGAAAGAAGATGCTTGCCAAAAATGCGGGGAAAATGATAACCTAGTATCTTGTTCAACATGTACATATGCATTTCACCGGAAATGTTTGGCTCCTCGCCTAAATATCACCTCTGATAAATGGAACTGCCCTGAATGTGTATGCTTTTTCTCTGAAAGCACTTTTCTCACCTATGATTACTGTTGGTATACTGAAGCATGCTGCTTGCTATTGCCAGGTAAGCCCGCTGACAGAGATGGAGAAGATATTAGATTGTGAAACTCAAAACACTGCTGAAGAGACCTCTACTTTGGAGGCTGGACCAAAGAAGAAATCAACCAAACGATATCTTATAAAGTGGAAAGGATTGTCACACATACACTGCTCTTGGTACTGATCTACTCTAACACAAATCGTCTTTCTTACTGCTTTTCCTCTTTTCACTATTTACTCTCTTTGATACCAGGGTTTCAGAAAGTGAATATTTAGAAGCTGCGAAGATATACCCTCGGTTGAAAACTAGATTGAATAACTTCCATAGGCAACTGGATTCAATAGACAAGTCTGATGATGACTGTGCTGCAATTAGACCTGAATGGACCACTGTCGATAGGATCCTTGCTAGCAGGTATGGAGTTTATCATGACAATGAACACATCTACATGAATGAGCTTGATCATTTTTTACCTTGTATGGTGGTCATAATAGCAGGGATGTGAATATGTGAATTTCTGTCTGATACATTCTTTTTGTTATTGTCATTTGATTGCCTGGTGCTTCAGCATTTCTTTTGTAAATCAGCATATGCATGTAATTTTCAATTACTTAACTGGTCATTCATGCTGTTACTGTTAATGCATACTCGACTTATTGTATTTATTCATGGAGTCAGCCAGTTACTTAGGCCGTGTTTGTTTCGACGTTCTGTGGCGTTGCGTTGCGTCGCATTTGGGCGTTTTGAACGCGCGGCGCGCGCTCGCGCGGGCGGCCGAACGCAACGCCACAGAACGCAACGCCCAAACAAACGATCCCTTAGTATCATGTTACAAGTGAATGCCGTTACTCATATGGAAAATAATAGCATCTTTCGACTGTACTTTCATAATGCTATTTCAGGGTGGTCTCACTCATCTAAATTTCTGTATTGTCTTCCTCATATTCCATTAGCAATAGTTGATTGGTGTCGACATGTTCTTTCTCAACAGAAAAAGCTCTGATGGGGAACGAGAGTACTATGTGAAATGGAAGGAACTTTCATACGATGAAAATACTTGGGAAAATGAGTCGGACATCTCGGTGTTCCAACCACAGATTGAACGCTTCAGTGAGATTCAATCCAGGCGTAAGAAGTCTGTTGACAAGAGCAAGGCTGCCAGTTATGAGATTCGTCCATTTGATGAGAGTCCCAAGTTTCTTTCTGGTGGTATGCTGCTATTAAACATGAATGCTTCATGGATATTAATATTTTAATTTTACTTGTCTGTTGATCTCATGGGATATGTATCCATATTCTTTCTTTGATTTTTTGGGGTAATTGAAGGAACACTACATCCTTATCAACTTGAAGGCTTAAACTTCTTGCGTTATTCATGGATCAATAATAGACGTGTAATCCTCGCTGACGAGATGGGTCTTGGTAAGTTTTTTTTAGTAAAATTTTTGGATCACATGTTTTATTAAGATCTTGAAAATGATGGCATAAACAAATGCAGGCAAAACGATACAGAGTATTGCCTTTTTGGCCTCTTTGTTTGAAAATAAGCTTGGTCCTCATCTTGTTGTTGCTCCCTTGTCAACCTTGCGAAACTGGGAGCGTGAATTTGCAACTTGGGCACCTCAAATGAATGTTGTACGTGAATTGAACTAATCCGAAATCCTTTATGTATAATATCAGAGGGTATTAAGCCTAACTACCTACTTTTTTCTTTATGGCTTTCAGGTAATGTATTTTGGATCTGCAGCTTCTCGTGAAATCATTAGGAAGTATGAATTTTACTACCCCAAAGAGAAACCTAAGAAGCCTAAGAAGAAGAAGTCATCTCCGTCTAACGAAGAAAAGAAGCAATCAAGAATAAAATTTGATGTCCTTTTGACATCTTATGAGATGATTAACATGGACTCTGCTGTTTTAAAAAATATAGGATGGGAATGCATGGTACTTTATATTTTGACACCTCCTGTCATCCCTTCAGTTTCTGGAGTTTTTCTTTGCAATTAAGTTTTTACCAACTTGTTCCAAATTGATAATGTTGCATCACAGATTGTGGATGAGGGGCATCGATTGAAGAATAAAGATTCGAAGTTGTTCAGTCAACTTAAAGATTACCGCACTAAACATCGTGTTCTCTTAACAGGGACCCCTGTTCAGGTTACTGCTCCATACTATATTTATTCGCTAAAAGTGTTGTTAGCGTACTTTCTCAGCTGTATATGAAAATCTTGTCAAAGTTTCTTGCAGTTTGTAGTAGTCTCTGTTTCAAGCATCCCTACTATTTATTTGCAGTTACAGCAGATGTTCAAGTCATTTTTATTTGCTTATTTCAGAGTACAAATACTTTTATCAGTGTTCATAACTGATATTCTGTACTAGGATATCTAAGCAGCTTAATAATTTAAGAAGATGTTTAGTAGCCCAATTTGTGATGCTATAACTCCATATATCAATGCATCAAACATATCTACAAATACACAAATTAAGCCTCAAAACTTTGCATGTTGAAAAGAACTGAGGAGCTTTGACCCTATGCAGATACACGAATGCTGTAATGGTATCAATACCATTCAATTCAAATGTGTATGACACTCAACTTGCATACACATACTATTATTGCATCATTCATATTCTAAATATAATTAACCATAAGCTCTATTATGGTTTTATTCATTTTCCATCAAGTTCTACTATTATGGTATCATTCATTTTGTAAATACAATTAACCATCAACTTCTATTTAATTCGTTCAATTTGTTTGCCCATGCCATTTTTTCCACTTAAATTCTTTTAATGTATGCCGTTCCTCCTGTTATACTGTTTTTGTATTCAGTTTGTCCTATGCATCTAAAGTTTATTTCGTGTCTTTTTTTTCTTTCCAGAATAACCTGGATGAGCTTTTCATGCTTATGCACTTCCTTGAGGGTGAAAGTGTAAGGTTTCCTGCTTCTCGCATCTAAGAGATTGTATTTTATTTAGTCGTGACATTGTAGATCATTAGACCTTCATTCTATAGCTTAATAAAATTTGACAATGTTTTCCAACTCAATTTACAAGGTTTTGGTTGTACTATGTTTCCTCACTTTTTAAAAGACAATTTCCTAGTTTATAGCATATGCTGATGGACCAATCTTTTAATGTCCTCACATTTGATGCTTTTTCATATGTTCCTTTGCATAATCTTAAGACACTTGTGCTTGCAGTTTGGGAGTATAGCTGATCTCCAAGAGGAATTTAAGGATATAAACCAAGACAAGCAAGTTGAGAAGCTCCATGGAATGCTCAAGCCACACCTTCTGCGGAGTATTGATCATTTAAACCTTTTCTTTCTGCCAGGCATAGGGTTTTGCTTATATCAGTTAAAACAATTTTAAACAGTCTTGTGCCTATCATTAGTAATATCGTTTGGGCCTTTCTGGTGGTTCACGATCAGTATATCTGAACGATAGTGATGTCGGGATTCGTAATGTTGCTTTGCTTTGGCATAAAAAGTTCTGATAAGCATTGCAGATACTTATATGAATATGCATATTTTATAGGTACATAATCTTATTTTCTTATTCGTGCTCTTAGCCTCTTACTTTATACATTATGATATTACAATAACAACAATAAAGAGTCACTATCAATGACAAATTAAGTGAACTATAGAAGTGGGTAGATCATCAGGAAGTTCTGATTGATTACATGCTACATCTATTAATATATAAAATGCATAGTGATGCTCTGTTCTTTCGCCCCCTTCTTGTTACTGTGGAATTTATCTACTTACCTACTTATTTTTTATCTCTGTTTTTTGAAATACAAATGCTTTGGATTTTTGAGTTTTTTTATCTCGAAAAAATCTAAAGTCAAACAAACTTGAAGGTGTGATACACCCGATAGGGTGCCTGATAGGGTGTATTATCGCCGTAGGCAGCGCCAGACCAAGCCTGCGGCTCGTCACGCTAATTAGAGGGTGTGGGCGTGCCGAGCAGTGGCATGCAGTTGTGGTGTGGGGTTAGTTAGTTGTTAGCTGATTTTGTAGATCAGCAGCGTGAGTGTAGGATCGGTAGTCGCCTGTGACTGCAGATCGAGTGTGAGTGGAATAAAAGGGAATAGAGAAGGAGAAAATGGCATGCTTTTGATGCCACCAATCCAGTCCTAGGCGGTGGCTCCGAAAACAGCCAAACTACCCAAGGCGCACGCCGCCTCGACGAACACCTCGTCGTCGAGCAGCTTGCGACCCGGCCATCGGCCGGGAACCCCTGCATACGAGCTAGCGCACCTCGCGCCGGCTCGTATCAAGGTGCACCTCAAAGCTCTAAAATTTTCAACAAGTTAAACAAACAGGACCCTATTCTCGAGGTGACCTCCGGAAGATCTCGAAGTTTAGGAGATAAGCAAATAAATATTTAAGGCATCAGCAAATAAGCTTGTAAATAACACCCCAATGTTGCAATATATTGTGAGTAGGGTTGGTGCTAAATTAAAAAATGAAACTGCTTAGAGCATCCCCAACAACCCCTTTGTACCTTTTCTACAACACTATTCATTAAGACATGAATAGTGTATAGTGTTTTAGAGGGAGATATACAGGAGCTGTTGGGGATGCTCTTAGAGATGCCGTCATCCATTTAAGATGGAGATTGATTTTCATTTAAGTTATTATATCTGACACACCTTCAATTTTGTTGCCTATTTGATACAAATAGGATTTAAGAAAGATGTTATGAAAGAACTTCCTCCAAAAAAGGAGCTGATTTTACGAGTAGAGCTGACGAGCAAACAAAAGGAATATTACAAGGCAATTCTCACCAAGAATTATGAAGTGTTATCTCGTCGTAGTGGTGGACAAGTAATAGTTCTCTTATTTTTTATGCTGTGGTTTTTGTTTGCCTGTTCCAGGTTGACAGTTCTTTGTTGTTACAATATAGGTTTCACTTATAAATGTTGTAATGGAGCTGCGCAAACTTTGTTGCCATGGATTCATGACTGACGAACCTGATAGTGAACCTGCCAATCCAGAAGAAGGTTTAAGGTGCTCCAATTGTTTGTTTGTTGAAAATCTGCTATTCTTCTTTGCTTGTGTTTCTCTAATTTTCTCTTTGTTGTTTGTTGTTATTAGTTCGTTACTATTTTCCAACTTTCCATTAGTTCTCAATACTTCTGAGTCACTCTTCTGAGTTCACTTTTTGCCTTCTTGTGCTTTGCTTTGATCTTATAGAAAATGCGTTTGCTGGTGTGTAACTGGAGCCAGTGTGGCAGTGTCTGCATATTGCTTGGTGTGACTAACATTACTTACTGCTCCAATATCTCTTATAAGTATCTTTAAATTGCATGCCTTAAAAAAGAGCACATGCCTTATAAGTATCTTTTAATTGAAGCTTTCCAGTATCTTGTACCATTATCTTTTCATTGTATGACGTAAAAGAAAAATGCTGGTGAAAAATTTAACCAACTTTATCTCCAATTATTTGGGCCCTGGTTTAGCCACCATTGTTCTTTTTGTAGGTAAGAGTGAAACCTCTGTATCCATCCACTGGAATGCTTATATGGCGCTATTTATTTTGGAACATGGTTGTAAATAATTAGCTATAGCTGCACTACAGCCTTCTGGACCCCAAACTAAGACACAAAATAGGTGAATAGCTAGCTGTTGCTATGTTATAGATTTTTTTTTGGAACCTGTGAAACCGTGAAAATTGCCATTAAGACCTTGTTTCCTAATATCCCATTTTGATTGCTCCTCCTAGATTATCCAATTGAGTTAAGTCATCTTCTATGGCTGAGTAAATCTACTAAATTGGAATTGCACTATATATTTATCTTCATTTAACATCACCATCGTGTTGGTTCCCTTGATTTTGTAGGAGACTTTTAGATTCTTCTGGAAAGATGCAGCTGCTACACAAAATGATGGTTAAATTGAAAGAGCAGGGCCATAGAGTTCTTATTTATTCACAGTTCCAGCATATGTTGGACTTACTGGAGGATTATTTAAGTTACAGGGTATTAAGCTATCTTCCTCGTGATATATTTTGTTAATTATAACTGCGAATGTTTCTCATGCACCATATTCTGAACATTACATTTTCTAGAAATGGAGCTATGAGCGTATTGATGGCAAGATAGGTGGCGCTGAAAGGCAGATACGAATAGATCGTTTCAATGCTAAGAATTCTACTAGGTTTTGCTTTCTTCTTTCCACGAGAGCTGGTGGTCTGGGTATAAATTTGGCAACTGCTGATACTGTTATAATCTATGACAGGTGAAACAATCTCTGTATTTAGACAGAACAAAGTCAATATTTTGAATTTTCTTTAACTGTTTTTCCCATGTTAAATGCAGTGATTGGAATCCGCATGCAGATTTACAAGCTATGGCAAGAGCTCACCGCTTAGGACAGACTAGCAAGGTATTTTTTCTTAACCTGCTATGTTCTTTTGAAATGCTGATTCCATTTAATATTTTTTGTGCTGGCTCTTACTACTATTTGTCTTCTTCTGCAGGTTATGATATATAGGCTTGTTAGTCGCGGTACAATTGAGGAGCGAATGATGCAACTTACAAAGAAAAAGATGATATTGGAGCACTTGGTTGTTGGTCGACTCACAAAGGCTAATAATGTCAATCAGGTAATTGTGGGGATTGCCATTTATGAATGATGTGTGCATAAACTGTATAAGTTTCACTTGACATCAATTGCATTTTATGCTTCCAATGGCTTCTGCTTGTCCTTTAGGATGAGTATGGTAGTAAAGTTTGTTTGGCCATGCAACGCTGTATACGTTTTCTTAAATTCAAATATGATTTGAAGGTGTATTGTTTTCATTTTTTATTGTTTCGGGACCCTTGCTGATGTGATCATGGTGAACTTTTTTAATTTTCTTTTCTGCAGTCAATTGATCAGTCCTAGTCTAGTACTTACCAATTTTTTTTATTTTGTTCCGCTTGTGAATCCTTATTGCTAATTTTGAAAGATGAGCAAGAAGCATAAATCTGTATCCTTTTTAGGAGGAGTTAGATGATATTATACGGTATGGGTCTAAGGAACTTTTTGATGACGAGAACGACGAAGTTGGGAAATCTCGCCAAATCCATTATGATGATGCTGCAATAGACAGGTATGCACTTTATTTCACTTTGGAGAATAATTTAAGTGCAAACTGAAGTGCCTTATGGTGTGAAGTTCATTTAAGTACTCCAGAAATTTGGGAAAAAGTTCTACCGGTGATCTTGTTCAATTGTTTGAAAATCTTGCAAAAAATCATACTCAAGTCATTGAAGCAGACAATGTTCATACTCTTAACTCATTCAAATATTCAATACACAAACAAAAATTTAGCAAAATAATCACAAAATTGATCTCATTATCTTCTTAATTTCCATGTTATTTTCTCCGTAGAATAATCAGTAGTATGAATTTTAGCCTATGTTGTGGAACAAACTATAACTCCCCAGCTCAACCAGGCTATGTAGTGTATGGAAACTACCACATAAATAATACCTGTGTGGCTGTGTTCTTGTACTATTATGGAAACTTTATACAAAGATATACTTCATATAGACCCAAAACCATGATTTGGCTATCTACTATTTTAATATCTAGATAACCGTGATAGTGCCCAACCATGACGGCTATTTGACTATTTATGCAGCAACCTTGTAGCCATAATATATTTTCATAAGAGAAAATTGCACGTCACCCCCTGAACTTGAACTTGAATCTGTAGTGGTTTTAGCCCCTCGAACTTGAATCTTACTATGTTGGCCCCTTAAGCTTGTCTCTGTTTGCAGGGTTGCCCCGAGTCATTAGGGCTCTAGTTAAAACCTGATGTGGCTGCCCATTTAGTTGTTAATGATGAGGTGCCTATTAAATCCAACGTGGCTAACCACCTAAGCAGACAAGGTGTTTGACATGTCATTATCTTCTTCTATCTCTATATCCCACGTCATTTTTTCTCTCCTCTTAATCACTCTGTCCCCTCTCTTTCTCCCTCTGGCGTGCGGTCCCAGAACCCGCACTCCCCCTTTGTTGGAATTTGAGCCCTTGTTCCTTCCCAAGCCCCTCTTCATAGCCGGTGGTCTCCTTAGTTCCTCCTTTGCCATGGCCGGTGCCCGAGTCCTCTAGTGTCGCCGATGGTGATCACGTGGAAGGACGAAGATTGCGCTGGTTCCTGCAATACGACAGGGAAGAGCACAAGGGACGATGGCGGAGCTTCCTCTCCATGGCGGCGGTATGGAAGATGAGTAGCGACAACCCGAGCTCCTATCCATGGCAGCGGCGGCCCAAGCTCAGAGGCTTCTTTCTATGGTGGTGGTGTGGAAGATGAGTGAGAGGCACTGGTGATGGTGTCTCCGTTTGGCCTTGCGTGCCGTCGTCCCGCTCGGCTTTGTGCTTGCTGACCATATCTGCAGTGTCGTTTGGTTGCATGCGCCCGTGCCCGCGCTGTCACCTCGTTTGACATCATGCCTAGTGACCATGTGTGCCCTATTGTTCGGCTGCATGTGCCCATGCTTGTGCCACTTGCCGTATAGGGCACCAACGGGCCATGTGCGCCCATGCCGCTTGTGTCAGTGGCACCCGAGCTTACACGTGCCGGCATCAGCGCCTCGCATCCGCGCAGCAGTTGGATTGTGAAGTGCGAACGCCCGCCTCGGTCGGCCCTGTGCCTATTGTTCGCCGCTGTGTTCGGGCTATCGTTTGGCCACTCGTGTCTGCATGCATCCGTGCGTGTCATCCACACCGCTCGCCATTGTGCCGCTCACCAGCACTTGCCTTAGAGACATGAGGGGGGTGGGGCCGTGGGGGGAGCTGCTGGCGATGAGATAGAGAGGGGGGAGAAGAGATGAAGAAGATGATGATGTGGAAAGTGACGACGATGCATATGTGACTAGCCACATCGGTGTTTAGCGGACACATCAGCACTTAACTGCAATGTGGTCGCCTCCTCACCACTAAGCTGGAGCCCTAAGGGCTTGGGTGCAATCTTGCAAATGGTGACAAGTTTATGGGGTTGACAAAGTAAACTGCAAGTTCAGGGTGCTAAGTGAAAACTGCTGCAAGTTCAGGGGGCTACAATGCAATTTTCTCTTTTCAGAAATCTAACAATGTTAAGTGTTTAAGTGCTCCATAAAGCATGATAAAACTATCTGCAATCCTGTAGTAGATCAAAAGTCCAACTTAACTGAGTAAAATATCCAAACGCACAATAGAAAGATCTGCTCAAGGAAACGTCAGCATACGCTGTTTGCAGCTTCCAACCACCATAGGATACATTGCACCTACCAATACCCACATCTAACCCTATCTGAACAATGATACAATAAACTATTGCTTTGGTTGGATGACACAATTGTATTTCATTTTGTGCACTGGCCTACAGGTTATTGGATCGTGATCAAGTTGACGGGGAAGAATCTTTGGAAGATGAAGAAGATGATGAATTTCTAAAAGGCTTCAAGGTAGTGAGATTTTACTCGTTGCAATTATAATGCATGAGGAGCTTCTTAATATTATTTAACCTTGTGAAATTGTTTACTATCATCTGAAGTTCTCAATCGCTTGTTCTTTATTTACTATGTGCTTATGTGCACATGTATTTGAATTAGGGCACATTACACATATTTTAATATTTTGTGCTAATGCATTTTTCTCTCTGAGGTAATGAGGCCTGACAACCAGGTATCGGGTATCGTTGTCATAAATTCCATTTTGCTGTATATTAATTTTTTATTCACCTAATCAAGTTGCATAATTGCATGAATAAAGTGATTCCATGTTTCATGTTCATATCGTAGCTTCACCTATGTTTTGTGAGTTTGTTGCTGAATAGATACTAGACTGCCTACTTGTGCAGTGCGTATATTCACATATGAGCTGGAAACGTTCTTACCAAATAAGGTGTTAATAGTCTTGAAAATATCGACACCTAAATTGACATCCTGTGTTTATACTTTATATGAAGCATTTAAACATGCTGGTTGTCACATCATTATTAAATGAAGTGGGTGCGCATACCAGCATTGTTAGCTTGTAAGTTTTACCATTGCACTTGTACATTCGGGTACTGCTGGAAAAAGCATTCTGCAAATAATTTGCACAGTATTTCTGTCATCTATTCCCGTTGCTCTGTTTGCACGTTCATTCTTACTTTCCATGCATGATATGGTACTTGTGGATTAATACATTTTTTTTGTTTTCTTAATTGTCAAAGTGCCACATAATACAGCTATATATTGCATTTATTGTAGGTTAATACAAATTTTCGCTTGTTTTCCTTTTTGTGTAGGCATATCCTAGTCTGCTAAGCAGTACACAGTTTTCATTTGTTGTGTTACAATGTGCCAGGTTGCAAACTTTGAGTACATAGATGAGGCAAAGGCTTTAGCAGCAAAAGAGGAGGCACGCAGAAAGGCTGCAGCTGAAGCTGCAAACTCTAACAGAGGAAATTACTGGGATGAATTACTGAAGGACAGATATGATGTGCAAAAAGTTGAAGAACATACTAGTATGGGAAAAGGGAAAAGGCACCGCAAGGGAGGACAGGTAATCATCTCTACATGTTATGCCATCCTCATTAATTTTTCCCATTTCCGTACCCCTTTTTTATTTTGGAATCAATAACAGATGCAATGTTATCAACGGGAAATTCATTTTTCTGAAAATTTACCTCTATTTCATGAAACAAATTATTATATAAAAAAATAGGTTGTGATACATACTTACATCTGTTTAAGCAAGACACCATGTATGAAGTTGTAGCTGCAAATACATTTCATAGATGTTGGTTTGCATTGGACACACTAAAATTATTTTGATCTCTCTCTCTCTCTCTCTCTCTCTCTCCAATCATCTTTTTTTTTTCTCCATGGCATGATAGGTGGTATTTTGCTCCCCAGACCTGGAACCACTGATGTTTTTCAAATTTGTTGCTCCTCGCAAACTTCTATTTTCTCCTAGCAACCTGCATCTTAAATCATGGGAGCATCAATCACCAGAAGCAGTAATGAAGTTCAAGTTTCAAGATGATTTAATGAGTCAGACAAATGTTCTAAGAACGGGACACATATTAGTAAATAGCAACCCATCTATCATAACTTTGTACAGTAGGGTATTAATGGTTTATTCTGAAGGAATGGATATGTGAATATATACATTGACGTGAGGCACATACACAAGTTTCAAGTTTTTTATATTCATCTCTCTGCCTGCCAATTTCCTGTGACGGTGGAATGGACAAATTTATCTGCCTGCCTATTATCCTAACTTCATTCTGAATTACATTATCATATACTGTCATGGTTGGGGAAAACATATTGTTCGAAGTGCGACGTTAGGCCAATAGGCCCAACATGCTGAATGTGGCGTAGTAGCTGGTGTTGATGGTTATCTTTGGCTTCCAGTAAGATAAGATTTAAAAAATCTACAAGGAATTATTGTTAGGGAACTCTTTAAAAATCAGCATCGTATGGATTGGACGGAAAAAAAAACGCCCCAATAGGAGGTGCCCGATTTGGACAGGTGGGGACTTGGAATTCTAGATGTAATCAAGTATTTGTTTCCACTTTGCTTGTGCTGGCTATACAAGACGAAACATTGTTATATATTAAAGAAAACGGAATGTAGCAATCTATTTTCCCATCCAAACTCTTGTTTCGTGTCACGACACATTGATGGCCGAGGGACCTAGGCCTCGACCATCTGCTGCTGCCAGTTATCCACCCGTCAACAAGCGTTTGATGTTGCTTGGGAAGATCTTCCATCATTTCGACAGCACTACCCTACATTCCGACGTGAGGATGAGCGGAGGGATGTACTGGTTGAGAAAATGCACGGGCGCCGGGTCCATCAGCAAGCCAGTAGGTCCAACATAACGGATATGATGCAGTAGTAGGCATTGTCAAATCTTGTTAACTGCCAATAAAATAAAATGTCTAACATCTATTAGACATTTGTTGTTAGGAAAGTCTTTGGATATCATTTTCTCAAGGATAGAAAGTTATGATTAGATTAAATCTCATCCCCTCTAAAATGAAAATAGTTATTTGTATCCAATATGCTTGTGCCGGCTATATAATTTTAAGCATTGCCATCTATTGAAACAAGCAAATGTTAGTGATCCATTTTTTTTAGTTTCATTCATTGTGCTTGGGCTATTGAAGAACCTAGG
This sequence comes from Raddia distichophylla, assembly GCA_005191435.1. Lineage (NCBI taxonomy): Eukaryota > Viridiplantae > Streptophyta > Magnoliopsida > Poales > Poaceae > Raddia > Raddia distichophylla. The sequence continues at coordinate 1,764,969 of SPJY01025686.1, read as the reverse complement.
CTTCTTGCCATCTATTACCAATGGTTAGCCATCCATCCATCTTTGACCGTGGGATGTATTTATTTGAGAATTGTGCAAATTGTATTAAATGCCATTAAAGAATTAGAAAACATTATTGTTTAATTATAAGGGGTTAGCGTGTTGTGTTTTACAACTTTCTTGGTGTAATTGTACCATTCCTCCATTCCACATTCGGTGTTCACCAAGGTATGCCTAGGCGTTTGGTGGAGCTCTACCACAGGAATAACCTACAGTTGGTACATTCGTAAATGGGTATTGTCTTGAGTGGATCCTGTGACTGGACCCAAGGTCTTTGCCATAATACGCGATCTAGGTGGACCTGAGCTGTCAAAGGTGGAGCTAGGGACGATGACAGCGGCCTATAGGGTTGATTAGGGAGGAGAGAGGGTCGGAGAGGCAAGGAGGGAGGGAGAGAGGAGTGAGGAGGCAGTGGCGGCGGCGGCGGCGGTCACATCAACACCTCACTGTCGTATGTCTAGATCTGCTCTCCATGTCCCCATCTAGATCTGGCATCTGCCTCTGTATGTTTCCGTCTAGATCTGCCTCTCAATACCTCACAGTTGTTGGTTTTCAATGGGGAGAAAGATTGAGATTAGACATGGAGGAGGTTAGGATGGAGATGGAATTAGCTGTGCTCTGTGGTGTACAGGAAAATGGAGCAACGTAGGTTTATGTAGTTATATTATGATAAACTGAATTAGGGATTCCTTCTTTTTCTTAGGCCTCAACAGAGCCACCAGCCCTTCCTCTTCCCCTTCTTCTTGCCCTTTCCCTGCTGACTCCCTGGTTTCAGGTTTGGGGCACCTAAGCGGGCTAGACGCTAGGCAGCCATCCACCACCACCCTTTCACCTAGTGCCTGGGGAGCATTGTCTACATCTAAACTAGTCAATATATTTATAGCTGATTCTTCTGGTATTGTTTAGAATGCTTCCAGTTCAGATCTATTTAAATGCTACGATGAGTTCATGCATTTTTCAGTAGTGAGAAAGGACTGATGACCCTTGTTTCTGTTCCTGCAACATGTATAGATGGCTGCTGCCGATGAGGATGACATTACTGGCCTGCATGAGTTAAGTTCTGAAGATGAGGATTACTCCTATGATGATGATGTGTCAGATAATGACACGACAATACAAGGAAATATTTCAGGGAGGAGGGGACAATATTCTAAGAAAAAAACACGTAATACTTATATTTTAAATTACCATATATTGTTGCTAGAAGATGAATTTTATGCATTTTATTTACCTTGCTGATATGCCTTCATTAGGTAATGTTGATTCAATTCCTTTGATGGAGGGTGAAGGACGCACTTTAAGAGTTTATGGATTCAACCAAATTCAACGAACGCAATTCGTGCAAACCCTCATGAGGTTAGTTGGAAGAAAAGCTAACTAAAATATTGCTGTCCTTTAATTTAAAGAGAGCTTGTCACTTTACTTCTAATCTGCATCAATGTGTGCAACTGAGTATTTCATTGTTTGAGGTTAACATGATTGTCAAACTTAGGAAAGTCCCAAAACTAAATGTAGAAGGAACATTTACACTTGGACAATTCCAAATCTCCCATGTATTGCTGATAGACATACTCTTGGCAGCTAAGCAATATCTCCTGATTTCACTCAAAACCTTGCTTGTTGACGAGAAAACCAAAAATTACAAGTTATGTGAGGTTTTTGTTTGGATACACTGATAGGGAGAGCACATTGTAATTTTCTGTTTTTTTCATCTTCTGTGTACATTGTGCATTTATAGGGTTCTTATTTTGACAGTAGCATCCTCAAAGCATTCTTTTATTGCTACTGTTGTAGTTAGTAATTTTCCCCACTCAATTTTTCAGGTATGGTTTTCAGAACTATGACTGGAAAGAATATCTTCCACGATTAAAGGGGAAAAGTGTTGAGGAAATTCAGAGGTATTTTTAATGTCCTCTCCATATTATTAATGCTAGATTTATTCAGGTGCCAAATTATAACCGGTACTCTTATTGGCATTAGTCAAGAGAGTAGATTTTTGTTTATATCAATGCCATTTAATAGTCTTTAGTTAATATTCACTGATATAAGTTAATGTTTTCTGGAAATGTATTAAACATGTTCTCTGTTGTTTGGTATGTCGGCTTACCTTTTATGAATGACAGAAGCTCAAAGTGAGGGAATCATCTATTGTTTATTTAGTCCAATGTTGCTGTAGAACGAACCTCAAGCAAAACAATACAGTCATCACTTTTTTATGCTTGGGAGCCCAAAATTCATGTTGTTCTTCCCTGAGTTCTGTTACAAAATCCTTGGATAAACAGACTTGAGTGTGCCATTTCGAAAAACTATAAGCATGGTGGTGGTTTGTTAGTGCAGCTTTCCTCCTGTTTACTGTTTTACATTTAAGTATATCTTGATTTCGAGCCTATCCATCGTGGTTCTTGCAGATATGCTGAACTAGTCATGGTTCATCTTCTTGAGGACATGAATGACTCAAAAGAATATGCAGGTAAATGCTGCTTAGTGCTATTTTTATTTATTCCCTTCTCTATTTGTTCGTCTACATTTCTAATACCCATATGCATGAATATAGATGGTGTGCCAAAGGAAATGCGTACGGATGACTTATTGGTCAGGCTGGCCAACATATCACTTGTGGAGGAGAAGGTACATGTTTATTTGCTATACTGTTTACCATGTGCGCAGCTCTACCTGATGGCACACACTTCTGTTGTCCCAGTCTTAACTTCCAAAATTGACTATTTTGAGACTATACGGAATGTCATTACTGAAGAGGTCATGGTAAAAAATAACTTGCAAAATTATGGTAACTGAGCCTGAAATGTCAAGTATGTTTTGTGTTTCAGAAGTCTCGTTAAGTCAATTAGTCAATCGTTGTGTGATGCACCTATGTTTTGAAACTAGCATAATTCTAGGTATCAATGTAAAATATGATATGAATTGCTGAGTTCAAAATATTTATGCCTTCTACTCCAAATATATTGGTCATCCTTATGTGTCGTTTAGGTTGTATTTGCCTCAAGTATTAGTATTAGTTATTAATATATATAACTACAAATTATATTTTAAATATGTTACACTTGTTGCCTTGTTTGCATCGAACCTCGGAAAACAAGAGATTGATGGCTACCTGGTGCTCAAGTTTATCAGTTGTGATTATGATTGGTTTAGTACAAATGCGGTCCTGCTATAATTTGTGTATAATTATTATGCAAGGTTCTAAAAACCGATGTAAATCCTGTGGTTTGCAACTTTTCATGTGAACTAATCGAATTGGCCAAGTTCGGTTTTTGGTTCATCTGATTCACCTCTCTAAAGTTCAAACCATCTTTTAAATCCACTTTCCATGCCAAAAGGTTTATAATTACATCTAGTATATATTTTAGGTCCTGTTCTTTTGAGCTGATCTTAATGGCTGAACGGCTGGAATGACTGAATTTCATGCGCTTCTCGAGGTAGTCTCGAGATTCGGATCCATTCGTTTGACTTATTTTTTAAAGCGTTAGGACCCACCTTCAAAACAGCAAAAAAATAGACTAAAAAAACTCAAAGCATATGTATTTTTAAAACGTAGATAAGTCGTTAAGCTGTTAAGCTGAAAAGAACTGGGCCTTAATATATATCTTAACCTTTAAATTGGCAAAATAAAAGATTTGAAAAATTATACTGGTCTTTTGCAGTTTTTCTTCCCATTTACCAGCAAGATACTGCAGCAGCGCCCCCCCCTCCTCTCCTCTCCTCCTCCTCCTCCTCCTCCTCCTCCTCCTCCTCCTCTTGTTTTCAATTCTGGTTTGCAAAACTAAAGTGCAATGCTGCAATGTATTGTTCTGCCATCTATTTTTTTTTCCAGTAGGACTGTTCTCTGTGGTTCTTTTCTGAAACCTAGTTCTTAATGAAAACCATATGATTTCATTGATCCCTAGTCCTTATATAAAATTTTATATGATGATGCCACTACAATACATGAGTATTATCAATAAGATAATATTTCCTTTTGTAGTATTGTCTAAAATTGTCCTTATTTGGTTTTCCCAGGTGGCTGCAATGGAAGAAGGAAAAATTACAAAACTATTCCCCAACTACTTGCTATATGAATTTCCCAGCTTATCTGGTGGAAGAATATGGAAAGGGGAACATGATCTTCTGTTACTGAAAGCATTAATAAAGTACGCATCTGTTTGATATGTTCACTTCTCTGCAATAGCCATTGTTAAATTATCCATTTTATCATGTATTAACTGCTTGTGTTAGATGAAACTGCTATTATTAGTCATGCAATTGGTTTCTTTCTTTTTTTATTTAAACTTGATTTTTCTCTCTCTTCATAATTAGTTAGAGCTGGATGGCCACACAATCACCTGTGCATTTGAATCTACTTTGCTGCCTCATGGAAGAAAAATATCTCCTCGCAACTCTTGTTTTTAATTCATTTAGCTGTCTTTGATTGCTTCTCTTGGATGCTCGAAGTATCTTGAGGCCCATTTAGATAGAAGAATTATAATTATTGTTAAGAGTATTCTAGTCATTTGTGTATTGTAAGGGTAGGATAGTCTTCCCTTCTCTAGGTTTTCCCCTTTGTACTCTTTATATTGCCCTTTGAGCTGTTCAGTAGAAAATAACCTTTGCACACACACTCTCCCCTCTCTAAATCTAACATGGTATCAAAGCAGAGATCTCTTTAGCTCACCACCATCTTCCACTGCTGCTCGCCCCCGGGAGGAGCTTGGTTCCTCTATGGGGGCAGGGCCCCTGGTTTGCTCTGGCTCTCTGGAGTCCCTTCTTCATCAAGTGCAGTGGCAGCAGCACCTTAGGAGCAGCATCTCTGCTTCTTCCTCCAGCAGAACAGCAGCTCCAGTCTCCAGCAACAGCATCTCCTCTTTCCTACCCTAGCACATTGCCGCCGCCGCCGCCACTTGGATGTCAGGCCACCGCTGGCCGGAGCGCTGCCAGCCACTAAGGACGACGAATCCGGCGTCTCTAGGCCGGGATCCACTGCCTCCGACCTGGATCGGGCCATTGCCCTGGTCCTAAGGTCGCTACCCCTTCTCTAGGCTCCACGCGCCGCCTCCCGGCCCAGAGCGGCCGTCTCTCAGCCCGGCGAGAACGTCTCCGGCCGCCTCCCGGTCGCGTGCGCTCCGGCTCCACCTCTGTGCGCCATCGTTCCAGGAGCTGGATCCCACCGCTCCGGGCTGGATCTGGCCACCACGGGGTCACTCCACCTGCGCCGCCGCCTCCATCGTAGACGAGCGTCCTCCAGCGCCACCTCTAGCGCATGTCCACCACCGAGGGCCTCATCCACCATGGCGCCACTCCATGTTGCCGTCTTGGTCCCATGGTTGGATCTACAGCAGCTTCGTCGCTAGCTCTTCCTTCGTCGGGAGCCCAAGCTGCACCTGGATCTGGTTGCCATGGTGGCACTCCTAGCAAAATCAGGCCACATCCACGTCAGATACGATGCTCCCAAGCCCGTGCTCGGTCGGATCCACCTCCAAGAGCTTCGCGACTGCCTCTGCTCCAGTGCTTCATGGTGTTGTAACTGCACTGCCAGGCCTATCCCTTAGCCGCAACACTGCTCCTCTTCTTCATGCTGGGGCCTTGCTTGGTCCTCTGCTAATCTAGCTACCGTGCCATTGTTAGCCTCCACTCCGGCATCGTAGAGCTTCATCAGCACCTTTGCCATGCATTAACACCTCAACCAGTACCACCTATCATTAATCCATGACCCATCTATTCTTGACCTTGTGTCACTCTTGAGCTTGAGCATCCTGCAGCCTTATCAACCCTTCCATTTGGGTTTAACACAGGCCGATCTTCCTCGTCTCTTACCACCATCGATTTGGCATCTCTTTTCTATTTTTGAGCATCCTGGCTTCTTTCATATCCCGACATTCGTTGGCATCGCCATTGTTGGGTCTTATGCTGCACATCTGCTCTACACCTTTCTTGGGTCCTATCTTAGCCATTGGTGCCTTCTTGGTGCTATTTTGGGTTTCAACTGCTTGCTACCTTAGGCATGTATCATTGTCCTTGCCATTTTGCTATTTTCGCCGCCGCTTGTCTTCGCTGCTTGTATCTCTCTGCTTGTATCCTTGAGTCTTTTCCTCTTCCGTTGTGTCCATCCAAGTCTGTTGCTCCTTTGTGTCAGTTCATCGATGCCGTGCAAGTCCATCATTCCATGTCAAATCAGCCGATTCTTTGCTAGCTTCTCTCTTTTCCCATGGCAGCTGCTACCGCGCCTTGATCTTCTTGGACATCATGAGCTCTTCATGGCGCATCACGTCCTTCTCTTCGTGATGATGCCTTCCAAGGTTGCAATCAGTCACTGCTATGCTTCTAGCTCCTTCCTCAGCTTGATTTGACCACTCTCTATTTTGCCAATTGCATCGCTCCACTTTCAAACTCAATCCTCCTAGCCGTCCTCTACTGACATTGCTTGCACTACCGGAGATCCTTGCAGATTGTAGAAGCCTTTACCTCCAAAAAGGCTTGGCCTCGACTTCTTGATCGTTGCTCCTTGGTCCTTCTGGACGTCGAGTCTCCTTTCTTCGCGACGCATCACGTTCTTCTTTCGTGATGATGTCATTCAAGGCTATGATCTGTGCCACTTCTTCTCCGTCATGCTAAGCATTGTCACCGAGGGTTGACCCATATGGTTGAGTTCTTCATGGAGTTCGGCTTATTTTCCTTGAGATGAACACTTCGATGACATCGCAAGACTTGGACTTTGGATTTTTCCCTTTATTGGGGGGGGTTGAGTATTCTAGTCATTTGTGTATTGTAAGGGTAGTATAGTCTTTTCCCTTCTCTAGGTTTTCCCCTTTGTACTCTTTATATTGCCCTTTGGGCTGTTCAATAGAAAATAACCATTGCACACACACTCCCCCCTCTCTAAATCTAACAATTATAAGGTGGTTGCTCCAAGTATCTTGAGGCCCATTTAGATAGAAGACCTATAATTATAGGGTAAATAACAGAAAGATTGAGAATGTGAAGTGTGTGGGAGCAAATGCACAAACCCACAACTCTAGCTCCATGCCAAGGAACATGGTGCCTATGTTTTTAACCATCCTTTTTTTTTTCCCTTTTTGCCTGCTTCATTTATTACATCTCGAGGAATACTTTGTTTAACCAAAGCAATTAGAATATGATATCTTCAACAGGAATGGAGAAATGATAAACAAACTGTTTTTTTGGGCTTCTTTCACCCTAGATTCTAGAATGTAGTAGTGTTTAGATTGTTTTAGATTGAACTGCGCAAACGTATCAATGGGAAGAGGAAAGACCAGTGGAAACTTGTTCTATCCAGATTGAAACAAGTGCATGCATCGAAGAAATTGATGTGCTTAACAATTATGTGCTAATAGTTTTTTGGGCAACTTATGTGCTAACATTAGTTCTATTTTGACTCCATTTGGTGAGAATTCCCTCACCATTATAATTATTTCTGGGCCACTTAATGAATGCTGAAGATTTATTTACCGCAGATGAAGCATCCTTTTTTGGGCATGAATTGGAGTTCCATTGATCCTCCTATTTTCCTAATCAATTGAAAATCTTATAGATTTCTATAAATAATTTTTTCATGTATAAAGATTAAACTGGGAATTTATGAATCAAAATGAAGGAAGGTGTCTTTAATCCGGCCAATTGCTTTGGCATGTGTGAATACTGCATTTCATCTACTGTCGACAAATGCATCTTTTACCTGATTCGACAAATGCATTTTTTACCTGATTATTTGATTCCATTTTCACTTTGGAACATGTTTAGTGCACAAATTACCATCTATGGTGTTGACATTGGTTTCCCCCTTGTTAGGCATGGGTATGCAAGGTGGCAATATATATCAGATGACAGAGATAATGGTCTTTTTGAGGCTGCACGTCGAGAGCTGGGTCTTCCTGCTGCTGCTGAATTGATTGGTGCTCAGTCAAATAATGAAGCAAATGTTAGTGTGAGGCTGTGAGCACATCAGTTCTTTCCTGGTCAAATTTTTTAAAGGCTGTAAACCATTGCATTTCTCTTTCTCCTTTTTGTCAGGGAAATCTTGAAGGCACACAGGAAGGCCAGGCAAACCCAACGAGCTTGTCCCATTACAGGGAGATCCAGAGAAGGACTGTCGAGTTTATAAGAAAGAGATACCATCTTCTTGAGAGATGCTTGAATCTGGAATATGCTGTGGTATAACATATGGCCTCCTCCCGAGACATATAATCACTCAAATCTGCATTAGTACATAAACTAAAACTATTCTGTAGTATCTTTATTGTGTAATATTTTTAAAGGCATCTTTTGGTTTTTGCAGATAAAAACAAAAACCCCTGTCCCTGATGATCTTGCTGAACAAGAAGTTCCTGGGCATAGTCCAGCTGTTCCAGATGTCAATGAATTGTTGATGGAATTGCCTGTGCTTGAACCTATTTGTGCGTGGCCTCCCCCCCACCCCTTCTATATTTTCAACTATTTTATCTATGCGCAAGATGTACATGTTTGTGTGTTGGCCTGCCTTTTCTTCTATTCATTTGGCATTCCAAGGTTTTTATCTACTTTGCTGTCTCGATTAACAGGACTGTTGAAATTTGAAATTAATTTGATCATTGTAAGAGTAACAACACAAATTTCGGATGGATATTTCTCACTTTAGTTATATATTGTGAACCAGTATTTAGCTAGTGAAAAATGTTCCGAGGTGAAGGATTTCTGTAACTAGTAGTATAGCTGGGATATATGGGGTTCCCTTTCTATTTGGGCGCTGGCCGACTACCTGTCTGGTAGCAACTGCTATGTGACAGAATGGCTAGAATAAAACAACATTTATTCTTGGACTAGCATGGGATCCTAATGGCTAGTGGCTACTGGTATAGGTAAACTGCTGGTACAGATATAATGGGCTCAACTCTTAGTGTACAAGATGGAGAGAAGGCATAGCCATCTTTTGAACAAGGAGTATTTCTAGGAGTTTGTGTAAACTGTGAACTGGATTAGTGTATAAGCTTATATGCCCAACACATCAAACCTTGAAAAAGAAACCATTCAAATTTAGGGGGAAAATGAACCGTTCAGTTCTTCCTAGAGACTTGCTATAGACCTAGAATCGCGTTGGTTGTGGTTTATGGGTGATTGTTTTGAAAGACCTGTCTGCAGTTATGTCTTGAGTATGCTGAAGTCGATACTCTGTTCACAAAAGATCATCATCCTTGGAATGCGTGCTATCAGTGTATCTGTGAAAATTGAGATTTAGCTTGTTCAATGTCGATAATGGTTCACTTAGAGTCTTCGAGATAAAAAAAAAAGGACGCTCAAAATACCAATGCATTTGCGTAGTCATTTTTGAAACTGGAGATAAGGAAATTAGCAGATATACTTACCAAATAAACCTTGAAGAACACGCTTTAGAAGATAGCTTACGAGTGACTGCTATAGTTTTAACACTAAAACAGATTCAGTATGACAAGGTACTTATTCCGTGAGTTATTGCTTGTTGTTTATTTAAATAATTGGGTTCTCTTTTTCCAGCTGCCAAAGAAGTGGTTTCTGATGGCACAACTGCGCAGTCACAAGTTCCCCAACTTTACAATAAGGTACCCCATGAGCCAAGTTTTCATGAGCTAACGTGTTGTTTATTTCCCTTGGCTGACCGTTGTCTATGTATTCCCGCAGATGTGCAGCGTGCTTGAAGACAGTGGTGTTACTGCACTCAACTCCTTCTTTGGTGACAAGGGAGCCTCTTCTAGCTTAGTCAGTAGCCTCCACCAGTTTGAAACCATTTGCGAGGACGTTGATCGGATCTTGAGGGCCCAAGAAAATGGTGCTGCTGTCAAAGAGCAAGCGGTAGGCGCCGACACCAAAAAAGAAGCTACGCCTCCGCAAGCCCCAGGCACGGAGGCACCGAATGAGGGATGCTCGACTGCTCAGGCAGTGGATAAAATGGAAATCGGTGATTGATGTTTAGGGATGAAAACGATATGGAACCCCCTTTAACCTAGCTGCTAAACTTGTTCTAAGCTAGGTACCTCCAGGCATCATCCGCATACCGCAGTTGGTACCGTCAAACCGTTTTCTATTAAGTTTACAGGTTTTACTGATTTTCAAGGGGGAAAGGTTCACAAGTTTTACTTACGCTCCCGTAGGCTCACATCATTCTTGAAAGGTTGCAGCAGTTACTTTGTGGTCTAATGGCGCTAGTCAGGTGGTATCCTGGTCTGAGATCAGGCCGTGCGCATTCATCTTGTGCTTGCATTGCCCCGGCCCTATCCGGTGACTAATAGGTGATACACCAATGTCTGTTCGACCGGATAATATCAGGTAAATCAGCATGAGCCCCAAGTGACTAATCAGGAAACATTGTTCCTTGCTTCGTGAGACCATCTCCAACCGTGTCTCCTCACCTCTTTTTTTCCGTTTGCAAAAAGATTCTAGTTTTCTTCACAGTTCCACTGGATCTTTCCAAGGAATTCACTCTTCCATGTAAGGGATTTTCTCTTTGTTCTCTTTCAAAAGTATGTGGGACGCTATTGGAGATGGTGAAAAATAAAAGAAAAATGAAGAAAACAATGGTAAGAACTTAATTGAAAAGAAAATGGTCGATGATGTCCCGGGTCTATTCCATTGTCAACAAGTGACTTGCTTTTCTACGAAGGGAAAACATACATATTTCCTTTCAAAAAACATACATAATCTGTACTGTGTTCTAACTTCTAAGCTTGCAGTCCGTAATTTCAGAATTGTTTAGAACACAGCTCGAGAATTGTCTTGAAGGAATTTTTTCTAACTTCTCACAACTGATTTCTTCTGTAACTTAAATAAATCCAATAAGACTAGCATCAATGTTTTTTATGAAACCAATAAATATTTACAAAGATGTAACCTTTTGCAATAGTAATTTCAGCTAAGGCCGTCTTTAATGGAGTCTTCCCTCATACAGCTACTCTATTAAAACTATACTCCCTCTGTTTCACTATATTTGTTCATGGTCTCGAAAAAATACATTTCATAACGTTTGCCCACTGTGAATATCAAGAGTGTAGGTATTGTGATATTTCTACTCTTTGTCCCTTAATTAAATGCTTAGCAAGAAGAAAAATAGTTGGAACATGCTATTAAATAGGGGTATGATGTTCCTTGCACATGGTTTTTTTAAAACTACTACTTTTGATCAGTACGCATGGTGTACTATGGACAAACACAGCAAAACGGAGGGAGTAGTGTTTTAGAATGTCTGCTACGGATGCTTTCATCATAAACTGTTTCAAAATTGCAGGTTAAAAAATAAACCGAAGCCATATATTCATCTTTGTTCCTCCTATGAATTAATCATCGCCAGCACAATGCTATTCGCTTCATCGTCATTCGTGATGTTTATCACAAGTGTTCCTAACGGCAAGAAGTTCCTGTCCGCTACAACTCGGGGTGGCAATGGGACCCGTTCCCTGATTCCTACTGGGGGTTGGGTATGGAAGAAGTTAAACCACACAGGAATGTAAATGGGAAAAAACCATTCCCCGCCGGGATGGTGTGCATAGGGATAGGAAAATTTTTCCCATGGGGATTCGGTTGAGGACCCGAAATTAGTTTACTCTATTTGAATTGTTACGCCGCAAACATGTCATGTAGCCTATTATATTCATATATTCATATATGCATCAATCAAATCTACAAAGCATATTCATTCTATTTTTTCTCCTCTCTTGACATGATTTTAGGGTTAAAAATAGTGGGAAGTGTTCTTCTCTTATATGTAATTTTTACGGAGATGGGTCCCCGACGGGGCCCGCCACCTGAACGAGTATGAGGACGGGGAATTTTGATCCCCAAGATAGGAAACGGGGATGGAGACGAGAAAATTTTGGGTCTTGGAGACATGGATGGGAAGCACTCCCCGACATGGAATATCCTTGTTGCCACCCCTCTTGCAACGCAAGTACACAACTAAGCCACCAAAGCTTCTCGAAAAATATCAGAATTTGACAATAAAGTTTGCACCACTATATCCCATCTCAATTACACATGGATCATTGTCTATGAAAGTGGTTTAAATTATTCAATACAAAATTTATAAGGTGGTAGATTACGGAATCTTCTTCCACATCACCAGACATTAATACATCACATTTTGTTCCAAAATCCTTGCGAACAAAAGTACTTTTGATATTTTTGACTATATTTAGTATGCAAAATTATTAATTATGGCATATATGTAGACAACAACCTAGGTACCAAGTCAGCAAAAGCACACGCCTAATCCACCTAGTGAAATGGTCGGCAACCAACAATTATAGGCTGGGTTGTTAAACGACTGGGTTTATCATTAAAACTATAAAACATTTTTATTTTTATATGTGAGAGATGCAATTTGAACTTATTCTTGTTATATTTCAAGAATGTTTACACGTCGAAGATAGAGAGCCTCGATTGCAAAAGCCACATCCATCATCTTTTGCAAATCTCATCCCAAACCATTAGTCACTACCACCCTCCTTGCCATGTATTCCCTCTATTATAAAATAGTAGTCATTTTGCACCTATCCTAAAATGGACACTAAAAATGACCGGGCATCAACATTTTGTGGTCGAAGGTGGTAGTTTCGGCCGGTGATGGTTGTATTCGAAAATGCTTCAAAATTTCATATAAAAAACTATATTTAATTTTTATTTTTGTTCGTCTTATAAAGTTATCAGAGTTAGCAATACGTGTTTGATTGGACTCTAAGTTGTTATATACAAGATATGTTAAGAGATTGAGACTCCTATGCAAGAATCAACCATCGCCACTATTCTCCTATTCGCTTCATCTTCATTCGTGGTGTTGTTAGCGCGATGCGATACTAGCGACAATTGGTCCACTGCAAAGAGACAAGTCACCACAGCGAGACTGCGAGTCGCTGAAAATAACCTAATTTTTAAAAAGTTTGACTGCACGTCTGCACCTACCCTAAAATGACACTAAAAATGACAGATCACATTTTGTGGTCGATCGAGGAGGTAGAAAGGTAGTTTCAGGATTTCGTCAAGTGATGGTTACTTGCTTGCATTCGAAAATGTTTCAAAATCTCCTAATCCATATATCCTCCTAGTGTGCTACCTTCCCACTCCCATGGCGGCTACCCAGGGTTGTGCCCGGGGTACACACAGCAGCAAGGCGTCTCTGTTCCTCTCCTGCTCCCTTCATGGCGGTAGGAAGCGGGTTCGAGAGGGTGATTTGTGGGCTTAATTTGCTGATGAAGTTGCACATTGGGGTGCTCCTGTGAGGTAGGAGGGAGGTGAGTGTGCTTGTGCAGTGTGGCCCTTCCTCTTTGGCTGTTAGGGATTGCAAGGGCAGGAGGAGAAAGTCTTCATTAGCTCGCTGCTGGGGGTGGTGGCGCTGTGTTCAGCAAAGAAGGGTTGCAGATGTCTTCCAAGGGGAAGGAGATCTAGAGGGAAGCCGATGTTGCGGAGCTTGAGCATGGCTCGAAGCAAACCGGGGCCCCGAGGGGGCTGTCAGGAGGGTGATGCGGAGAGGGTTTCAAATCTTTTTGGGAGGATGAATATGACTAGTAAAGAGACTAAGAGACTTTTGCTTGAGGATGCTAGAGATGAAGATCTGGCAGGCTCGAAGCTTGCATTGATCGGAAAGGTAATCTCACCAAATCCCTTGCACATTTGGACATAATTGGGGGCCATGAGACCAGCGTGGGGAAATCCGAGGGGTCTTCAGGCTCGTTCTGTGGGGGGAGAACCAATTTGTTGTAGAGTTCGAGTCAAAAAGAGAGAAGTTGAGAGTGCTGAATGGTTTGCCTTGGTCGATGGGGAGGTATGCCATTGGGAAACAAGCAGTGGTGCTGCAAGAATATGATTATGACTTAAGACCTTCAGACTTTGTCTTCGATAAGCTTGCTATCTGGATTCAAATCTTGAACCTCCCACTGGGTTTGAGAAATGAGTGCTAGGGCAAGGAGATTGCTACTATGATTGGGGAGGTGCAGAAGGTCCATGCTGATGCAAAAGGGAGAGATCTCGGAGAGGAACTTAGGGTCAGAGTTTTGATTCCAATGAATGAACCGCTGAGTAGGGGTGTCACTGTTTACTCATCGAGAAGGCAACAGGAGTGGTATGAAGCGGTTTATGAAAAGCTCCCATATTTATGCTTCTCTTGCGGTATTATTGGTCACTCTAAGTTGGAATGCCCAACCCCGGCGTTGAGGGACGAGAAGGGGAGACTGCCTTACAGTGATAAACTTCGGGCAACTGAGGACCGGAGGCGTATGGGAAACCCAGACCAGCACAGCCAGGGTGAGTGCAACGAAGCGTTCACCAAGTTCGGGCCATAGATCAGCAAGTGAAAGAACGTGTAAAGAGACGAATACCTCGTGGCAAGGATCTGAGGGTAGGGAGGGGATTGGCAGGGATAGTGAGGAGGTATCTTCCCCTTTGAAACCTTTCAGAGATAAGGGAAAAAGTTTGCAATTGGTTGAATTGGCCAAGGATTTGTTCCCGACAGGACCGAAAGGCACTAGGCAAACGTCAAAGAAGCGGAAGCCGATGGAACAGAAGGATGAGGTGAGTAAGAATAAAGGAGGGATGAAAATGTTGACTTTTGATGCAACAGAAGATCAGGGTAGTTACAATGAACAATATGTTGAAGGAACCATCAGAAGGGATAATAAAGAGGGTGGAACAAAGAAAGTATGTGTGCTCAACGCGGGACTGACGGATTAGTCCCGCGGGACACAATGAAGATTATCAGTTGGAACTGCCAAAGGCTTGGGAACCGGCCGGCAGTTCGAGGGATCTTGGATCTCTAGAAGCAAGAAGAGCCTGAAGTGGTGTTTTTGTGTGAAACCAAAAAGCTGGCAATTGACATGGAGGCTTTTAGGGGGATGTTGGGTATGCCCTGTATATTGGCCAAAGACTGCAAGGGTAAGAGTGAAGGTTTGGCTCTTTTGTGGAGAAAGGAAATAAGTTTGAATCTTATGAGTATGTCCAACATGCATATTGATGTCGAGGTGGTGGCGGAGAATGGTCAAAACTGGAGGATGACAGGGGTGTATGGCAAACCGAACAATGATAGGAGGGATATCACCTGGAAACTCTTTTGGATTTTGTGTAACCAGTCTGACTTGCCATGGCTTTGTTTTGGGGACTTCAATGAGATTCTCCATCAGACGGAGAAAGAGGGTGGTAAACCGCGAGCTCCTGGTCAGATGGAGAAATTTACGGAGGCTCTTGAGTTCTGTAATTTGTCAGAAGTGCAATTCAGGGGTGACCCTTTCACTTGGTGCAACAACAATCATAAGGCTGGGATGCGTATAAGACAAAGGCTTGATAGAGTGGTGGCCTCTCAAAGGTGGTTGGATTCCTATCCTATGGCTGAGGTTTTTCACAGCGATTATAGACATTCTGATCATAGGCCTATGGTCCTCTGCTGTGAGAATGAGGACAAAGTATCGAAAGTCAGGAGAGCTGGGGCAGATTCAGATTCGAAGCAAAATGGGTGGCAGAGGAAGAATGAAGAGAGATTATTAAACAAGCCTAGGAGACCAACCAAGAGGAGGAGCAGAACAACGTGAGGTCCAACATTAACAGAGTTGCTCAAAATCTCAGAAAGTGGGTTAGAGGAAATAGGGGAGACCAATTGGGAGAAATCAACAAGTTGAGAAAGAAGCTTGACATCATCAGATCGGGGCCAATATCTCAAACCAGTCTGAATCAAGAACAAGTGTTGAAAGAAAAATTGAACTTGGTAGAGAGCCAAAGAGACATTTACTAGCGTCAAAGAAGTCATGCATTGTGGCTTAATGAAGGGGACAATAATACGAAATACTACCATGATGTTCCGACGGAGAGGAAAAGAACCAATAGAATTATTAAGCTGCAAAAGGACAATGGGCAATGGGTCCAAGGTGACGACGATATTGCTGAGATGATTCATGAAGCTTATAATATATTATTTAGTTCAACCAATAGAGGTGTGGATGCCTAGTTCCTAAATCAAGTGCAGCCAAAGGTCACGGTTGATATGAATGAGTTTTTTTCTAAACCTTTCACGGATGAAGAAGTCAAAGAAGCAGTCTTTCAGATAGGGGATCTTAAAGCCCCGGGACCAGATGGTATGCCAGTCATTTTTCTACAAGAAGTATTGGGATATTGTGGGTGAAAGAGTTGCAAGGGAGGTGTTAGAAGTGCTTAATGGAGGTCAGATGCCGAAGTCATGGAATGAAACTGAGATTGTGTTGATCCCTAAGGTGAGAAGCCCAAAAAAAATAAGGATTTCAGACCAATTAGCCTCTGCAATGTGGTTTACAAGATAGTTGCTAAGGTGATGGCCAATAGACTGAAGAGTATTCCCCCAGATATTATCTCTTGCACTCAGAGTGCTTTTGTTGCGGGGAGGTTGATCACTGATAACATACTAGTGACCTCTGAAGCGATTCACTTTCTTTAGAATAAGAAAAGTGGGAAGAAGAGCTATGCAGCTGTGAAGCTTGATATATCTAAGGCTTATGACCACGCAAAATGGACTTTTTAAAGAGGAATGATGAGGAGATTGGGTTTCTGCCATGCATGGATAAACTTGGTTATGAAGTGTGTGACTTCGGTGAGCTATAAGATCAAGGTGAATTCTTTGCTCACAGATATAATTCACCCAAGCCGAGGCCTGAGACAGGGGGACCTTTTGTCCCTATATCTATTTGTGATTTGTGCTTAAGCTTTGTCGTCAGCAATCCAAGCTGCTCAGTCTCAAGGGAAGATTAAGGGTTTAAGGCTCAATCTGAATACTTCTACGCTTACTCATATGTTCTTTGCCGATGATTCTCTCTTGTTGTTGGAAGCTACAGTATTAGAGGCTAGAAATATAAAGAAAATTCTACAAGACTATGAGGACAATTCAGGACAGTGTGTAAACAAGGATAAGTCAAATATTCTCTTCAGTTTAAACGTTGTGGAAAACGACAAATTGAGCTTTATGCGGTGTTTGGGAATTGAGACTGAGAATTTTAATATGATAAATACTTGGGGCTTCCTACCATCATGGGCAGATCCAAGAAGCAAGCTTTTGATTATATCAAGGAGAGGGTGTGGGAAAAAAATTCATGGGTGGAAAGAAAGGTTTCTCTCTAGAGCAGGCAAGGAAATTTTGATCAAAGCTACTGCTCAAGCTATGCCAAGTTATGCTATGTCGTGTTTCTACTTAACAAAATCTCTCTGTGACAATTTAACTGCTCAAAACCTTAGATTCTGGTGGGGCCAAAGCAATAAATATAACAAGATTCATTGGGTTGGGAGAGAGAAAACTTTGAAGTCCAAGAATCATGGAGGCTTGGGCTTTAAGGACCTGCATGCTTTCAACCTCTCAATGCTTGCAAAATAGGGGTGAAGATTATTACAACATTCTGATTCCTTATGTGCTCAAGTTCTAAAAGGCCATTATTTTCTAGACGCCAATGTTCTCCATGCAAAACCAAAGAAAGGGATGTCTTATTCCTGGTCAAGCATTTTGAAAGGTATTGAGCTAGTCAATGAAAGGGTTATTTGAAGGGTGGGTGATGGGAGAAGCATAAATATATGGAAAGATTCTTGGATCCCCAGATCTGAAAACAGGTTTGTGAAATCTGAAAGAAGAGGCAGCATAGTGTCCAAGGTCAGCGACTTGATTGATACAACAAATGGAACATGGGATTTTGATCTAATTGATGATATATTTTACAATGAAGATGTTGAAATTATCAAGTGCATTCCAATTCAGAAGAAATGGGAAGATTTTACGGCGTGGCATCCAGATACTCGTGGTATGTTCTCTGTTCGTTCAGCTTACCACCTTCACACTAAAATAAAAGATATTGAGCAGTGGCAGCAAGAGCAATCGTCCGGCGAAAGGAACACCTTCAAGTGGAATAATCTGTGGGGGTATGAATCTCATTCCCAAAGTTAAGCATTTTTTATGGAGGTTCATCCATAATTCTCTTTCGGTCGGTATGAACATGCATAGAAGGGGTATTCAAGTAAACACTAGCTGCCCTTTGTGCATAAGATTCAATGAGGACAGTGGTCACCTATTTTTCAAAAGCAAGGAAGTTAAGAAAATTTGGAGATTAATGTGGTTGGAACAAATCAGAATTGATTTATCTCGATGCTGTTCTCTGTTTCATGTCATGGAGAAAATCTGGAAGTTAGATAGTAAATCTCAAGTGGTGGTATCGGTTTTTCTTTGGGCGTGATGGTTTGCAAGGAACAAAGCGATTCAGTCAAAGTCGTTCAAATCTCCTCATGATATAACCCACTTAATCGCTTGCAAGGTTATGGACTGTGAAACTCCTAGGGTGAATGAACCATTTTCTTGCCCTGAACAAAACTTTCAAAGATGGATACCACCTGAGGAAGATTTTGTCAAAATTAACTTTGATGCCTCTTTTAATCCGAAGCTTGCGGGAGGAGGTTGAGGTGCAGTTGCTAGAGATGGTAATGCTCAAGTGCTGGTGATGGCAGCAGGGAGGTTGGACAATATTCTCTCCCCTTTTCATGCTGAAACTCAGGCTTGTTGGGAAGCTGTCCAAATGGCTGAGGGCTTGGGATTCAGCAAGATTATTTTGGAAATATATGCTAAGAACTTGGCCTTGGTGCTAAATGGTAAGGAGAATACAAAGTGTGTGGAAACAGTGATTATTCAGGAGATCAAAGGTGCTTTGCAGAATTCTTTTAGTAGCTCTAAGGTGCTGTTTTGTCTAAGGAATTGTAATTCCATGGCAGTTGGTTTGGCCAAAGCTTGGAGCCTCCAGGGTTGAGGGTCTCCTGGTATGTGGCTGGAAGACATTCCTATTTTAGTGGAAGAATCGGCAACTGCTGCTCAAGCGGGTTGCAGCTGATTGGAAGTTCTCTTCCAAGTTAAAAAAAAAAGAAGAAGAAGAAAATGTTTCATAATCCCATCTGCCATTTTTAAATTTACAATTATGTCCCTCTTATTACGAAGCAATCGCCTTCAGTATTCGCCCATCCGCATCATCTTCATCCGTGAGTGATGCTTACGGCAGTTCCAGCCGCCAAAGCGAGACTGCGAGAGCGACATTGGTGGTTGGCTGGTGCTAGGCTGATAGCCCACCATGGAAGCAGCGGCCGACGGCGACCGTCGGCGGCTGCCGTGGCGCCGCACCGTGGCCGCGCAGGCCGCGCTCTGCCTCGCGCTCTACGCGGCCTTCAGCCTCGGCGAGCCGCAGCTCCGGCCGCGGGGCGCCGGCGCGGAGGCTGCGCTGGGGAGCCGCGGCGGCAGCGGCTTCTCCTTCCTCAGCGTCACCGGCGGCGCGCGGCTGCCCGCCGAGCAGGCCCGCCTCCTGAGGCAGGTGCGTTGCGTTCTGTTTCTCCATCGTTCTCCTCTGCATTGGCCGGATCGCTCCGGGCTCCGGGCGTAGCAACTAGCAAGTCGCAGCGGTATTTCCTCGCCTGCGATGGCTTCACTTCCGTTGGATGCCTGGATTCGTGAGAGCTCCATGGATTGCGCTCCACCACGGTGCCCAGCCGCGTCTTCCTCGTAGCGTCTTCGTTCGTGTAGTACCCTAGGGGCTGGGGCGCACGCTGTCTGAAGGGCACTGGTTTGCTAGCACTGCACACTCAATAAGTGGCTTCATCAAAATGCCATTCTGTCCCACTGCAATAGACATAGATGGTTCCATGTATCATTAACGAGTGGCATTTTGACAATTTTTTCATAGCATTATGGTTTACGAAGAGCTGGATCATCCCTAGTTAGTCCAGTTGAATTAATTCAGTATGAATTTATGGTATGAAACTATGTATGTATGCAAGTATCTGTGGCTGTGGTGGTAATAGACTAATAGTCCCGTGCAATTCCTACCCTGCAATCATGGCACAGATACGAATTGATATATGCATTCAGCTGATGACCCAAACGTTTGTAGATCTAAGAATGGTATACTTTATAGGATGGCATTGGATTTACCTGGGATGATGGCACATGCAGCATGTGCGTTGCTCCCTCCTGATCATGCCTTAGCTCCAACCAGCACTGAGTTCAGAATTTTATTTTCATAGTGTCATACACCCTGCTGGATTAGTTATTGCCCCAACATGATGTGTTTGCATCACTTAAGAACAGATCAAATCTGTTTTTCTTCCATTTTGACATGTATCTTTGTCTCAGTCATGCAGTCCACATATGTTTTATTACAAAATAATGTTGAAAGGCAGGGGTGGATCCTAGACAGTTTGGGGATGGTGATTTGTTATATGATTTATTTCTACCACTTCATGTTGGTATTTGTGAATCTCCACTGAATTTATTCATCTTCAGCTAGATTTCACAGATTCCGTGGTGCAGCTGAGGATACCTAATTAATTAGAGATGCTATTAGCTGACAATCTTGTTTTCTTGTTTTAAGATAAAAGAAGAACATATGAATTTATTCTGACGATCTATCCTATGGTTGCTCATGTTGATTAAACTATTTTCTTTGAAGATGGAAACTATAGCGAAGATTTACGCAGTCAAGTTTGTGTTAAATATTGCTCGAGTTGGAGAGGACGATCCACTTTGGCAAAATGTAAGTAATTAATGTGTACAATAGTTTGCAGGCTTGCAGCACTGCCTAATACATTTGTCATCCATTACCAATGTGATGAGGAAAAAGGATTTTTAAGATGATCCAACTAATAGTCATAATTGAATGGAGGGGGCTCTTCTGCCTTCACTTCTTATTGAACAAATTGTTACTTATCATTCTTTTTTCATTCAGGGTTCCCTGTACTTCGAATCTCTGAAGATCCCTTGGTATGCTTATTGTCCTACATGTACATACTTATAATAAATTTAAGTTTATTCTGTAGTGTAATGTACTCCCTGCAGTCACATAAGCATAGTGTTTTAGATTACGTGCAATCAAATTTCCTACATTTACATGCTGTCAGTTCGATCACATGAAAATGGTATCTATAGATTTGTCACGAAAAGAAATTTAATAACATTATATTTTCATCGAGTTTTATAAATATATTACAATAGAAACTAGTTGTCAAGATTACATTTTGTAGACTGCCAATGTAAAAATACACTTTCTTTCATGACTAGAGGGCTGAGACAGTAACACCTCAACTATGCTCTCTTCTCTGCACATTATACAACATGTATTCCACTTCAGGTATTCAACTACATCATCACATGGGCAGGAAGTTGGTAAATTTTTTAAGAAAGTGAAGATGCCATATGATCAAGTTCTAGAGATTATTGGTGTGGACACAAGGCGTCTGCAGGTATTAAAATTTTTTTTTGGTGAGCAGTTTTGAGTTTGTTCTGGCAGACTGTGCCTATCTGACAAACAGTGCATTATCTATGCCTTGATTGTCTTTGCTTGGTTATTACTGATTATTTCAATTTAGAATTATCAAGTTATTGATTGTCTTTAATTTGTGATTATTTCATCACCACACAAGCAATACTGATTTCTGATTTTCTTTGTTTGGGGATCTGTAATTTCCTTCGCCACTGATTTATCATTAGCTTTACACTCCACAAACACACCGTACTGGTCCTTTCCATTTCTTGCTGGACTTTTACTTGCTCTGTATTTATTGACATTCAGAACTTATTACTGGGCTCGCTTTGATCATAGTTCTAAACTTGATATAATTCGAATGGTTATGTTTCTGTCAAAAGTTTGTATATTATTGAAAATATACAGTGACCTTTCTGTATTCTTATATATTGCTATTATGCTGCTACAAGGAATCTCTACATGATGGTGAAATAAGCACTTATAGGGAACAGATTGAATGGTTGGAGCGATCAATACGTTTGACCAACAGTAACTGGTAAATGTCTTCTAGTAGTACTGGTTAGTGTACCTGTTTCTTCCACAATTTGTGTGGACTAGTTCCTACATTTTTTGAAGCATGAGATTTTGCCTTCATTCTGGAAAATATGGACTAGTTTCATACTTTCATGGGTCATCAATGGATTGTGTGAGCCTATATATAATTATATACCATTGTGTCTTTAAATCCAGGCATCTTTAACATACTTGGAAGGTGAGCCTAAGAAAAAGAAACAAAGTTTTGGAAAGTTAGTTTGGACTTTGGACAATGTTAAAATACTAAAATACCCCTTTTAGCTCTGAGCCCTGTGCCCGTTAGCTCTTAATATGTTGTACACATGCTTTTCGATGAGTTATAAAGAAAACGGCTAACATTGTTGTATTTTAAGCCAGGAAAATAGCTGTTGGATATAAACCCCTATTAGTTTGTGATGAAGCGCACATGCAGGAGCAAACAAAGCTCTATGGTCCACTTCAGCATATTTTTGTGAAATATGCAGTGGTAATTTATATTCTAATTGATGACGAGAAGTGCACACTGATAATTACTTATAAATAACTCCTTATCTATGGTTCAGGATGCATACATAAGCACAAAGGGTTCTTGTGGATATTTTCATAAAGACAATTCAATGTCATATATCGGAAATCCCCACGCTGGTGATCAAACAAATGTAGATGGTTTCATTTTACATAGAGTCGCCACTCTAGAAATTGTGAGTTTTTTTTTCCTTAAACTTGCTCTTCTTTGTCCTTTCCATCTAACTTTCTGGAAATTTGGCAGTCATTTTTTACAGCTAGTTTGGCTTGTATGACTTTATTTTTTAAATTTTGGTAGGAGTCCTTGTTGATAAATTTAGAAGGCAAAGTGATTCAAAGATCTGCAGTTCAGCAGCATGGAAGAGGAATCCTGTAAGTTTATTCATTTGTTCAGTGTCAATCCTCTTTTAAACAATTAGCATTCGATTCAAAATTTTGTCAAAAGTACAAAACCCACAACTTCGTTCGTCTTGATATTACACTTGTTTTTTCCTCTTGATATATTCAACATTTTTTTTGCTAACTTTTAGAATTACCGATGTTGAGACTGGATTGCCACCCAAAGTCCCAAACCATTGATAACTTAGGGCGTGTTTGGTTTGCCGCCGTCGCGTGCCATGCCAACGCGCGGGCGTTGACTGCGATTTGGCCGCCGCTTGGTTCGCCGCCAACGCACGGCGCGCCATCTCCCTCGCGTGCCCTCGGCCCAGCTGTCAGTGGCTCGCCGGTGCGTCATTGTCTCGCCATCTCAGGGCGGCCGATTTGGCCGCCAACGAATGGCAAGGCGCGCGCCGCCGCCCCGCGTTGGCATGGCAACGCACGGTGCCCAACCAAACATGCCCTTACTATTCTCCAGGGCTGGTTTTTTGGTTTACTGGAAAAGTAAGTTGCATTGGCACTGGCAGCAAGATGGACATTAGACATTTTCAGAGAGGCATTTGACAGTGGCGAATCCATATATTTGAATTGGGGTGCACTGCATTCGCAAAAATAGCGTGATAAAATGTACATGGTTTTATTTTTAATTATCTATCCTTGTGCTGCAAAACTAACTATTTGTGGTGCTGCACCGTGAGATTCTGAATCCAACCCAAACAAGTGAGCACAGCTGAAAAAATAAGGAAAGTCAATTCGACATGAACACGCGGCTCCGTATATGTCCACGATTATGTGATTCATGTTGAGATTTGTGCTGACCAACTCTCTGCTCACATGCACATTTTGTTAAAAAAAAAACTGTTTTTTCAATTTCTAAGAAATCTAGTTCTCCCTCTCTCTCCCTTAAGCCGCCGGCAACCAAAGTATATCGGTTTCGCTAATTTACAGGCGCCTGCATTCCATGTGTCAGCACAGATGGGTTTTATTTGTTCATTTGTTCGCTAGAGATTCGTACATGGTGGGCCGCTATGGCTTGTGAGTTAATTGTCCCTTGGAGGTGCGAAGAGGCAAGATTATGGCTCTCTTTGGTTAGCGGTTGGGTTTGGTTGGACCAAAATGTGATGACTATTCGGTGTAATGTTTTGTAATAATTTTTTAGAACTATCCGTTTAGCATATTTGTAATAATTTGTTACTCAAATATCTCAAAAATATTTAAAATATTTTTTCAACCTTCTTACCTTATAAAAAATATTTATATTTTTTTCTCAACCGAACCCAATTACCCAACCGCGAAAAAGAGGGCCTATGCTAGAGGATCATAGCGGAGGCAGAAGATAGAGTATTTTTTTTTTTATCGATGGAACTCAGCCACGGCTAGAAGCCCATCCACTGGTGGAGTTGATCGGTGAGATTTTGGTTGGAGCATGGAGAGGGGAGGTAACGTCTGGAGAGGATAGATCCTTCGAGGCTTTCTTTTTCTTTTCTCGATTTTGTTCTTGCTACTTGCTCTTCTAGCTTGCTGTTTCTGAAGTGGTGCCCGTAGTTTGTTTTCCCCCTTTTTTTTGTTGTTGATTTGATGCGAGGGAGTTGTGCATAACTAGGATGGTAGACGCGTCCAGGCGTGCCGTAGGCAATGAGGCTAAAATATTCAGCTAAAAAATTCACCTAGAAGCAGAGATAACCTGAGTAGAAACAACAGCATATTGCATGGTAGTGAAATATAGGAAACTTTTAGCACTTTGATCAAACTAATGTTAAACATGAACTATCTTTTTCAAATTGTTCTAAGTGTGTCCATGGCCAGGTGTACGCTAATGTAATAACATATGAATTGTAACAAGTACTTAATTGGACAGAGAGAACCCAACTGATAATAGAGGAAGTGAGGAATAGAGGCTTGACCATGTTTGTGCCATTGATTAGCCGATATCAGTGAAGTGTATTCTACCTTTGGTCTCTTGATATGAGCAGTAGGCGATTAAGAGAACGTCCAAAATGGGAAGACTTCAAAATTGGGAAGACTTCAAAATTGGGAGTACTGATTCCTCTTGATCGTGCTTGTTGCACTTGTTGGCTGATATGAATGAAGTTAGTTTCTTTCTAAAGTAGCATGGGAAAGGATAACAAGAAGAGGTGAAATGAATAATAATATGATAACCTTTTTTACAATAGCATGTGAAAAACTATTGGAATTGCTTCAACCATAAAAACAAGAACTGAAATTAATGTATATATAGGAACTTTTGTACTTGAAACAATCAATTGTAGCCCATCTGGGATGTAAAATATATCACTTCTCACCATCCCCATAGTGTATGAGACAAATGTATGCATTTCGAGTAGGCCCGTATTCTATGGTTATGATTCTACCAGATATGACTTTTTTGATTCCGTCGAAAATTGGTTTTACGGTATAGGTGCTCATAACCTCCCCCTCTATGCTTTGCGGTAATGATTTCTTTGGAATTACGACCTTTACCACAACGGTGCTTAGCTTTCTTTTCATAAAATTTTGGCCTATTCTCTATTTTTATTATTTTTCGTATTCTTAAAAAAGCTGGAAAAAAATCTCTACAATGCGGCCTATTTTCTGTTTTTACATTTTTTTATCATAAAAAATATGGGAAAAAAGGCTCAGCAATGGGGGAGTGTGGGCTTCGAACGCATGACTTGCTGCTATTTCCACCCGCACACAACCAGCCAATCTGCGCGCCAGCTGTGTTGTGCTGTGGACAACTAGAAAAGGAAGGCACCGGAGACCAAGTGAGCAACCATCCTGCCTTGTTCATTTTTTGGCGAAAGAAACCATTTATATATAAATTGTGAACAGACGACCGGATTCAGCTATCACTCACAATGAGACGGCCGACGCGATCGGACGACCATCGCTAAACGGACGACCCAGCTCAACCACAGAGCGAGGGACACGCGTCAGCATAGCGTTTACCTGCTAGCGCAATGTATAATAAGATGATACTGATATAGGGTTGGTTGAAAATCGTAGGGAAGGCGATTGGTTCAAAAAATTTGGGGATTATTTCTAGGGTTTGTAGGTGATGTTGGATTGGGGAGGAATGAGGATGCCACATGCTGCATACCGCAATAGGGAAGATGCTTAATTGAAGAGCCTCGTCCTCCACATGTTCTATGATGTTTTTTTGGTAGTATGGTTCTCAGCTTGCTGCTTCTTGTATTCAACTATCATTCATTTTCTGGTTAATTTGTTTGATTATTGAATCAAAATGCCTTTTGGGATTTTAAATTTGACACATGGTATCATGATAGATATGGAAATAATACACTCTACGGAGCCGTCCTATGTATTTGCCACCTGAATTCTGAAATGGGGTTATAGGTCATAGATTTGTATAATTCCTGAAACAACTGTATATTTTGTGAGCTTCATTTCCGAGATCTTTCCTATGCTCTACCATGATTTGTCCAACCTAGAGTTCATGTTGTTCCTCATATGCATTTAATTTCTGTTAGGATGATTTAGGGCCGAAAATTCAAATCCCAAAACAATTATTTATGAAATAGTAGGACTTAATTTGCACTGTCATTAGATGTGATTTTTTTGTACAATCATAGCGTACATTTTTGTGTTATTTGTTTTTATATTTGTAGGGTTCATATAAAGAGAGAATTCCTAGTATGCCATTGAAAAAGTTTACAATTTCCTATCTGCCATTCGAAACTCTCTTCCCTTACATGCCATTGGTTTAAATTTTTTCTTCTCTCGGTGCCACACAAGCGGTAAAGAATATAATGGAGTTACAAAATGACTATTATGCCCCTACCTTTTTAATACATTGTAAAATAGAAAATTCATAAAAATAGTATAGAATTCATAAAAATATGAGAAGTTTTTTTACAGATTCATAAAATTATGTATAACCAGATTTGAAAATAAAAATTTAAACTTTCTGGATGTAATTTTTTTAAAAAGTTAATCAAACCTACCATGCCTCATGAAAAAGGAGAACAAAAACTAAAAATACCAAATGTTACAAATATTTAAATAGCAAGTAGAGCATGATTTTACATAAATCTAAAAATTTGAATTACTTAATTTGGACTTAAAATGAAGGAGTTATGATTTTTTAAAGTTTTAAACTGAAGTGGCATTTTAAACATTAATGAACTTTTTAAATGGCTAAAACTAACGGACTTAACGGCAGTGGCACCGAGGGAAGAGAAAACTTGAACCAGTGGCATGTAAGGAAAGACAAAATTTCGAGTGGCAGATAGGGAATTGTAAACTTTTTCAGTGACATACAGGGAATTCTCTCTCATATAAACTAGATCATTTGGCTCTAGGTTTTATAGGGTTCACCAAATTTAATTTTGTTTCTGTCCAAGTTACAATAATTATTTGTTTCTATGTTTGTAGGATTCACACATATAAGATTTTTATTGTACAGTTTATCAAACCTAACTATGTGCTGTCTACTTTAAATAATGTTTTGTTTAATTATTTACTTTAATAAAGGAACTATAATCACAACAAAAGACTGTTTTCCCGGGTATCACTAGGTCAGTGTTCTTTGTTTCAAAATTGCTAAATAGCAGCCGCCTACGTTTTCGGTTTTGAGCAAGTGACCGCCTGTTTCGGTTAATCTACGCTATTTTTCCACTTAGCATGATAGTGAAAATTTAATTATTTCGTATTGAAAAGAATAGGTACATCTAGAATCAAACATCATTTTTTTTTTCTAGAAAAAAGTCTATATTACACCCTGAACTATAGACATTCGTCCATATAACCCTCTGAAATACGAAACCAGATGCGCAAATAACCCCCTGGAGCGATTTTAGACACGGTTTTGCCCACGTGGCAATCCAATCACAAATAATTTTTTAAAAAATGTGGGCCCACTATGTAAGCCTATCTCTTCCTTTTTTCTCTCCCTTCTCTTCTCTCTCTTCCTCTCCCCTCTATCCTCCTCCCCGTTGCCTGCCTCCGCTTGCCACTGCCGGCCTCGAAGACACCTCCCCTCCCCTGCCTCTGTCCTCCCCTAGCTGCCGCCGGCCTCCCCTCCTCCGGCCTCACCATGCCTTCCTCTCTCCCGCACTGCTCCCCTCCCATCTCTCGGCACCGGCGGTGATCGAGCTAGAGGCGGCGCGGCTAGGGCGTCTGGCTCTGCGAGGTCTGCGACCACGCACCTGCCGCCGACATCCACTCCGCCAACCCGCTGGCACGCTACCAAGAGTGCCTTTCTTCGCGCCCGCAGCCAGCACACCGCCATTGCCCTTCGCACCGCCTCCCTTCTAGCCGATGTACTATCGCCGACCTCGCGCCCGTCGCTGGCGCGCAGGAGGAGGACGCCGAGGCGGCGTCGTGGCTCCTCTCTGAGCCCGACGACATCCATGGGGACAACGGTGTTGTCGCCGGGTTCTTCGCCAACTTCGACGCGTACGGCCGAGGGCGACGATAACGCGCTGCTGGGGTGGGTGAGGCGGGGGCACGCCGGAGGTAGCCAGTGAGGTCTGTGCGCAGGTGTCCTGAACTATAGATCCACGTAACCCCTGAAATACGAAATCAGATATTCTAGCCCATAAAACTAAAAAGGCAAATTGGTTCTATACCATCGAAAGATCCATAGTTTTGGTTTATACCACTGAAAGAATTTGGTTCACTTTAATACCATCCAAAGCTCCTTTTGTTTTCTTTTTTACCACTCCGTCGGCCTCCCGTTAGTGTCATCCCCTACATCTCCAGGCGCCGTGTCTTCTTCCTTCGCCCAGATCCTCTCCTCCTCCTCCTCCTCCTCCAGCAACACCACCGCCACCTCCTCTGACGACGCCAACGCCGCCACCATCTCGCCGTCCTCTCCCTCCCCAGTCTCCTCCCAGCCACTCCACTCCCCGTCCTGTACCGACGCTGTGGTTGCCGATGTTCCGGCCGGCCACGACGGCGGCGACACGAACATCCAGAGCTTGGCATTCTTCGATGGCCAGGCGGAGGAGGAGATCGGCAAGACTGCTGCTTTTCCCTTGGCCACGCCGCGCGCTGGCTCTGATTTCCTCTAGGGCTTCTTCCCGGCGATGACATCGTCATGCTCAACTCGGCGTTCCTCAGGGGCATGGAGGAGGCCAGCAAGTTCTTGCCCACGGACACCAGCCTCCCGATGATCAAGCCGCCGCGCAGGAAATTGATGGCTCCGGAGGCGAAGGACGGGAGGGCCAGGAAATTGATGGCGCCGGAGCCAGAGACGGAGGTGGACAGGGCCCGCGAGCTGTTCGACAAAATGATGCTCGGCGACCACAAGATCTGCATGAAGGGGGTGCAGGAGCAAGACCTGGGCATCGCCGTCGACGCGGAGACGGAGAAGAGGAGCAGGAGGAAGGCGCGGCGGCGGCGGCAACGGGCGACCGACACGCAGACGGTGGACCTGCACACCGTGCTGCTCCACTGCGCGCAGGCGGTGGCGACGGACGACCGCCGGAGCGCGGCCCAGCTGCTGCAGCAGATCAAGCGGTGGCGTGGACACTAACGGGAGGCCGACGGAGTGGTAAAAAAAGAAACAAAAGGAGCTTTGGATGGTATTAAAGTGAACCAGATTCTTTCGGTGGTATAAATCAAAACTATGGATCTTTCGATGGTATAGAACCAATTTTGCCAACTAAAAAACCGGCGCAAATAACCCTCTGTAGCGGTTTTAGACACGGTTTTGTCCACGTGGCAGTCCAACCACAAATAATTTTTTTAAAAATGCGAGCCCCCTATGTAAGCCTATCTCTTCCTCTTCCTCTCACTTCTCTTCTCTCTCTTTCTCTCCCCTCTATCCTCCTCCCCGTTGCCTGCCTCCCCTTGCCACTGTCGGCCTCGAAGACGCCTCCGCTCCCCCACCTCCAGCCTCCCCTGGCCGCCGCCGGCCTCCCCTTCCTCTCTTTTCCTTGTTTCTATGTTTGTAGGACATATATTATATTTTAAAATCTAGATATTGTAGGGCTTACAAAACCTAACTATGAACTTTTGTTACTTTAAATTATTATTTTTTACTTTAACAATGAAACTATAAATACAACAAAAAATTGTCTTTTAAGGGATCACTAGGTCAATGTTTTTGTTTCGAAATTTGCTAATCTGTAACCACTTACTTTTAGGTTTTGAGCAAGTGACCGGTTGTTTCGGTTAGACTACACTATTTTTTCCGCTTAGCATGGTAGTAGACATTTAATAATTTTGTATTAAAAAAATTAGTTCCATATAGAAGTAGACATCATTTCTTTTTCAATTTTTTTTGTTGATGGACTAGTTTGGTTTTGTTTTGGAAAAGGTCCATATTACACCGTGAACTATGACCATTCGTCTATAAACCCACTGAACTATGAAACCAGGCATCCTATCACGCAAAACCGTGAAAAAGGTGCAGATAACCCCCCACAGTGGTTTTTTGGGCGGTTTTGCACATGTGGCTGCTGAGCTGGAGAGGTCGATGCCTAGTCATATAAATAAAATAAAAATATAAAATTCCCCTGGCTAGGAACTTTGTTTTTAAGCCTTTTTTTTTGGGTTAGCTACATCCAAGTCGTTTGTTTAACTTCCGTAGATATTTGTTTTGGTTTTTAGGTTTAACTAATTGGATAGCTGGCTGCCACAAATGTCAAAAGCAGTCACCTTCCATATTGTTTTAGTCTAGATAGATTTTTTTCTATTTTTTCAGTATCTATCTTATTACTTGGCATCTAGCCACTCCAATATGTAAAATTGGGTATTTTTAAACTACTGCCTTTTGTGCGTTTGCAGGAGAACACTAAGAAGTGGGCTGGGAGCTTGATATCTGTGGCCTGAAACGTTACAGTGCCAATGGATCCTCAACATCGCTTGCTATATTTTTGTTTGTATTGTTCGATATGACTGGCTAATGGTTTGCATGTATTTTCTGGAGCACCAAAGAAGCCAACACTGCTTAAGAGACTTTAGAGCTTAAAATCTGTGACCTGTTGGGTTAATCAGACCCATATGCATGTGAAACATATGATGTCGTATGACAAAGCTTCAATCCAAGAAAACTACGTGCATTAAAGCGCACGATCTTAATTTATAGTGGAATGAAGAGTTTTGAAATTTACATTTTAGTTGCACTGTTTTTTCAGTCCAGCACAACATGAAAATGTATGTATGGCTAGTGAAAAATTGAAGTCTTGTATGTAATTTATGTAGACCGTTGGAATAAAGATCGTTGTATTTCTCACATGTTTGTTTGTTTTTTTTTCACTTTCTATCATTTCAATTTGCTATTGGTTCAATGGTTTTATGCTTTCTATTGCTGCACATTTTTTAAAATTAAAACTACATTACCACTTGCAGTTGGAATTCAAAACACAAAGCAAAAAGTTTTTTTTATAGAAGCTATGTTTCAAAAACCAAAGTAAAAAAAACCAAATCCAAATAAAAAACCTTTTCCGAATTCAAATTATTTATTTCAAATGGGCCAGATAGCATCTGAAAGATTGCTAGGTGTCAACATGTGTTTCAACAAATAAGCTGAGAAAGGCCATCAAATGTTCTGTGGAGATGAGAGTGCTTATGTTTTAGGGCTCCAATAGAAATCCCTAAATTTGATCCCCTATAGTCTCATATATAGGCTTCCTTTAAAAAAACTCTCTCTATATTTCTCCCATCTCCAACAGTGTTCCCTATATAAAGAATAGAATTGTATAGGGAAAAAAGAGGAGCCTGTTGGAGACAGCATGAGAAAGACGCAGACATCATATATATAAAGGGAGGCACTATTAGGCAGGCACCTCCAATTTCAGCATTTGTGCAGTTACATGCCTATTACATGCATGCACACCTCGCGCAAAAAAATTCCACTATCGCAAAACATTTTTTCCAATAAATGAAAATGTGAAAAACAGTAGAAATTTAGTGGAATTTTTTGCGCCTGCACGATTTCGCAAATTATACGAGAAAAAATCTCTCCACGTGAAAAATAGAAAACAAAATAAAATTTATAATAAATAGAAAACAAAAGAAATCTATAATAAACAGAAAACAAAATAATCTATAATAGATCAGACCTCGCGCAAAAAATTTCACTATCGCAAAACATTTTTTCCAGTAAATCAAAATGTCGAAAAACGGTAGAAATTTAGTGGAATTTTCACTAATTGAGTGATCTATTGGATTAATCCAGACACACCCACGATCCAACGGCCGACAGCGCGCGCGCCCAAGATCCAATGGCTGATCGCTGCGCCTGCGTGTTTGGCCGGTGCGCAGGCGCCTGCCAAATAGCAACGCCGATATATGAATATAAATTATGTGGAGTTTGGCTGCAAGGAAAAATCGCCTCGATTGACGGTTCCAGCTTCCAAAGTACTCCATATACTATGTACAATTGTACATGGAACTTCCCCATCAAAATGGGAAAAAAAAAATGGCCTTCTACCCTTCAAACAGCTCCAGCAACTGGTGCTCGAGCTCCTCGGCGGCGTGTCCGGCGGGCACCTCCACCTCCGGGCAGCCCTCCAGATACCGGCGGTATGCCGGCACGACGTTCTCCGACACTGCTCGCCGGAGGACGGCACGGACTACCGGGTTGGGCACCTTCCACCCCCTCTGCATGCGGCAGGCGTTCTCCAGCGCCGAGTAGAACGAGCTCAGCGGGCACCGCCGCCTCCGGGCCACGGCGTCGCCCAGGCGCGACACGACGGGCAGCCAGGAGGCGTCGACGTAGGCCTTGACGTAGCCCTCCATGCGCTCCTCGCGGGCGCGCACCCAGCCGGGCGGCAGGAAGAGCTTGAGGTCGGAGCGCACGGCGCGGCGGAGGATGGCGCAGGTGTTGTTCAGCATGAACACCTCCCTCAGCCCCGGGAAGGCCAGCGCCGCGGACTTCTCCTCCAGCACCGCCTCCAGGCACGAGATCAGCTCCGTCATCAGCCCGCCGCCGTCGCCGGTGAAGAACGTCGTGCTCGGCTCTCCGCCGGCGGCGGCGAGGACGAAATAGAGGGAGACGCGGTTGCGGAGCATGCAGCGGAAGTAGCCCATCCAGAAGCCGACGCAGGGGTGCACCTCGCCGCCCTGCGGCATCCGCCACGGGTAGTGCGCGCGGATGGACGCGGCGAGGTCGCGCAAGCAGCGCCGGGACGCGTCGACGAGCCCGGCGAGCGCGGCGTCGGACGCGGCGGCGACGGGGTGGGAGCTCCCCCAGGAGAACATCCGCGCGAGACCCGGGTACGCCTCGGACACCGGCACGTACACGTCGAGCACCGCGAGGAGCTTCGACGGCGAGCTCCCGAGCGCCGCAACGGCGCCGGGGAGCCTCAGCATCGCGGCGGCGCTCTCCGCCGCGAGCTCCCCAAGCGCCGACAGCTGCGAAGCCGCCGCGCCGTTGATCGGGTTGCGGGACTCCCGGTGGCAGCGGCGGAGCACTCGATCCATGGCTCCCAGCGCGCGCGCCCACGCCACGACCCTCCTCCCGACCTCCCGCCGCGGGAGGCTCCCGCAGCCGTCAGCGCCGGAGGCCATGTGCAGCACCCAGCCGACATCGAAGCCAGCGAGCCACTGAGACAGCGCGGCGGCTCGCGCCGCCTGAGCGGGAGAGGAGAAGGCCGGGAGGAGAGCAGCCAAGCGCTGCAGGTGCCTCTCGACGTCGGCGAGGACGCTGGACGAAGACGAAGGGCCCGGGCGGAGGCTACTGGTGTCGACGGCGTCGGGGATGGAGGAGAGAGCGGGGACATGGCTCCACTCTCGCGGGTCGTCGGGGCAGTACTCGTCGGCGGTGCTGCTGGAGGCGTCGCTGTCGCCGGAGCCGGAGGCGGGGCTGCTGCCTCCGCCGCTGCTGGAACCGCCGCCGCCCTCGGCGGCGAACTGAGCGTCGGCGATCTCGAGGCGAGCACTCATGACGGCGGCGGCTTGCAGGCCGGCGAGTCACGGAGCACAAGTCTACAAGTAGAAGCTAGCTACCATGACCACATGCACGAACGGCAGGATAGCAGAGAATCAGAGATGGAAAAGGAGGAGAGAACGCGGAGGCTGGGTCGACGTCGCTGCTCGGTCTCTTTTAATTTCCTATTTTATGCTTAGTTGAGGAGTTCCCTGCCTCGTCCTTGACTATTGGTTTCACGTTAAGATTTGTACCATTTATTCTCCTCGTATCATCTTTTTGAATAACAGACTCAAATTCTAAAAAAAATCAATTAGATTTTTCTTCCTTCTCCCCCCTTACCTAAGCTAGCCGCCACCTGTCGCCGGCGACCATGTCTTTAGCTACGCCCAACCACGACGGTGCGGCATCAACACGGAGGCTCAAGCGCGTGTCACTGTGGTTGCTTGTGGTTGGCGTGGTGGCCGTGGACGGTGGTGGGTGGCCTCGGTCACTCATGAGGAGATAGAGAGGAGGGAGGAAGTAGAAGGACTTGGTTGCTTTTGTTTCAAAGTTTTATGTGGAGGGGTGGCTACAAAAAACGATGTAAGAGAGAGTTGAGAGCTTGGCATGGATCTTAGCGTACGACCCAAGGGTGGAGATAAGGCGAGGAACTCCTTAGCTAAGTGCCAAGGTGACGCTCTAGTTTCCTAGTACCCTTTCTATGTTAGAAGAACACGTCAATTTAGGATTGAAATGCAAACCCACAACTACCTCAAATACTAGGGAACCATAAAAAATCTATTATTATAATAGAGTCACCACATTAATTATAAAATAGTAGAAATTCACATGTTGAGGAAAAAAGAAAGATCTACACCATCAATTACAGTGGATCTGAATTATAATGACTTAAATTTAAAAAGAGTCCATATCAACCACGATAAAAAATAATTCCAAGTAAAAAGTAAAAGAAATAAAGGTCCATGTCAAATACAAGCAAAAAAAAGAGTTCATGTCGCTATAATAAAGAGATATAAATTTAAAATAAAAAGACTACACAACTAATTATAAACTATCAACACAATTGCACGGGACACTATGCTTGTTACTTTAAGGTAAGTGTTTTGTCCCCATTCACCCTCTCATGCCCTTTTATAGAAATAACTCCCTAAAATCTTTCGAATGGTCTACTTGAGCTAGCCTATCCCATCTTTTTCTCACTCTCCTCACCTATGGTGGTTGGGCCGACAACACCACACCTTATGCATGGAATGAATTTTGACCATCGTGCCACCACCATGTTTGGGCCCTGGCCTGATCATGACAAAGTGCCATGGCCTGACTTAGGGCATGGTGGTCCAAGCTAGCCCCAACATGGTCACATAGGTGAGGACGACATCGTCAGCCTTGGCTAATGGAGGAAGATGTGAAAGGAGCTTGAATTGAGAATTTGGAAATATTCTATGGACTTTTTTCGGAAACGCTTTGGTGAAGATGTTCTATGGCATCAAACTCCTCACTCACCGATAGCTTCCCTTTCCCTCTCGTTCTCTACACGTTCCACCCAATATTATCCTCTCCTCCATTCATCGCTCTCCCCTTTCTTCCTTTCACAACACAACAAACCTACAAGGCATAAGTGACCTCGGCCATGCTATAGCAATCATTTGATAGGGGTGTCGTTGACACTGTTTTCCATGCTCCTCGTTTCCCTCTCATATCTCCTGGGTATGGGGTAGTGGGAGAGAAATAGAGAGTCGTTGTGCCGCTTGAAAGCACTTCGACGCCGCCTTCCGTCATATAGCCTGCTGCATAGGGGCTTGGTAGTCCATTAAAGAGTTGCGTGGAGAAGATGTACATTTGGCTAGGAACGCATCACCCTAATATATATGAAACAAGGTTTTATGAGTTTGACACACGTAGAAAATAAAAGATGCTTATTTTGACTGCGGAGATGCACTGTCGTACATGCCCCTAGATTATATGATTAAATCCCAATAAAACACGACATAAGGCACAATCACGGAGGCTCAAGCTACCAATGAGCTACACTCAATCCGCAATCCGAGCGGGGGGAAGCACAACTGCTTGTTTACCGTTTGCAATTTTACAAATTACTACTTGTCCACGCTGCGTCATAATGCCGTATGCTCTAGGCATATAGGATCTTCTACGCTTACCCGTTACCAGTTACCACGGCGGCGTGAGGTGCAATCGCTCCGAAATTCACAGACGGGTCAAGTCTATAATTTTGACTTGAAACTCATGACAGAGGTCTTGCTCTTTACGTCTTAAATTAAAATGTAAAACTACTGCCGATGATTTATCCTTTTTACAAGATAAACGACGTAGTTTTTTATAGTAATTTTTGTGAGGTTTTGAGTGGTTCTCCTCACTTCTCAGAGTTTCTAGAATAAATTATTTATATCCTTTTGTCCTCTTCAAGGCCTTTATCGAAGCATCACAACATTTATGAACTAAAATTTTTAGCTCATTTCACTGAAAAGAACAAGACTAGAAGCTAGCTACGCTCAGGAGCTCTTTATACTATCCCAACCTTTCATTGTGCATCAAGATTCAGATATCGAGTTTACAAATTACCCCTCTCAAATACCCTTCTCCCCCTCAATTCTTTCCTTCCTCTTTGTACTTATCTCTTTGCTCAGCTAAATCACGGATCTCATGATCGCACCATTTTTGCCTCGGCCAT
The DNA here is from genome assembly GCA_005191435.1 of Raddia distichophylla. Classification (NCBI taxonomy): domain Eukaryota; kingdom Viridiplantae; phylum Streptophyta; class Magnoliopsida; order Poales; family Poaceae; genus Raddia; species Raddia distichophylla. Next base: position 1,728,704 of record SPJY01025686.1, on the reverse strand, counting down.
GAGCCATGGCCCCGTTACCAAGCCCTTCGCCATGCTCAGTGACGCGTGGCCGACGTCCAGATCGAACGCAGCGCCCGCGTTGTCCCCCAGCTACGTTTTTTCCTGCGTTGCGCTCGGCTCGGCTCCCCTATTCGGCTCCGCCTGCGCTCGGCTCGATCCAATCGACCTCTCTCTCTCTCTCTCACCCCGCGATGGCGGCGCGCATGGCGGCGGTCGTCTCCAGCCCTCACAACCCTAGCAGCGGCGACCTACAACGGGGCGCATGGTCTAGGCGGTCTCTGATGGCGGCGAGGCCGGAGTCCGGACTGACGTCAAGCTCATGGCCAACAACGACCTCGAGTTATCGAGCTCATGGCCGGGCATGTATTCAGCGCCGGCGCGTGAATACGCACCAATATTGTTCCTCTGTTCAGATTTGGAGGATAATTAGCATGAATCTAATTATGAACCTAATGCATTTCAGGCCAAAAATTAAACCTGAACTTGTAGCATTTGTTGCTGAAAACTAAACATGAACCTGTAGCAATTGTCCACTTGGAAACTAAACAATGAACATGAATCTGGTAATTGTCTACCTGAAAACTAAAACACCACCTGAACTGAACTGAACTGGTTCAGATTGTAAATTCAAGAGCTAAAACTGAACTGAAAATGTTCAAATATAGTGCTACTTAAATACAGCAGGTTCACACATAAGTGCATTTATTCAAATGCAGTACTACTCAAATACAGCAGGTTCCATACAAACAATAGAGGTTAACATGGCTGTCTGGCTATGTCTTGTGCTAGGGCAGTGGGAGCAACCACGGACGAGGGCTTCTCTTGGCCTCGTCCTCCTGAAATGGCTGCTGCGTCGTTCTCATGACCTCCTCCTGTTGTTGGTGCCTGTAGATCGAAGCAATGAACGACAGTTGTCACAGACAGGGAAGAATATCAGGGAGAATTTGGCCATGTGATGATGGCGCGTACACGGGACGAAGGCGACAATGAGGGCGACAAGCCTTGCGCCTGCGAGAAGCAGGAGCACGGCGGCGAGTCCATGGAGACGGCGCCGCCGGGATTGGCACAGGGGGGCGGGAGACGAAGATCGAGACGTGATGCAGGCGGCGTTCTCGCTCGGGACTTGATGCAAGCGACGATCTCGCCTTAGGAGCGGAGCCGAAAGCGCTGTACGTCTTTTTGCCCGGAGCCAAGCCGAGCCGAGGAGCCGAGCACACTAAAGCAGCGCTACATCGCCCCCGCCGCTGCTGCGTTCGATTGGAAGTTTGGCCATGCGTTGGCATCGTACGTCGGGTACGCATGGGAGGAGGTCTGCATATCGGATCCACAAAATTTTTTCCCGTTTTGGGTAGGAGGGAGAAAAAAGGAAGTGCGAGAGAGAAGATGGGATTATTTTTTTTCAAATTTATATTTGTATATCTATATTTTTGCGAGCGCGTGAAATCTTGCAAGGCAGTAGAGACCTGGCACCGTACGTCGGGATCAGGTCCAAGCTAGCTAGCTGCTGCTGTCGCCGAGGCTCGTCGGGCCACCTGGCCTCCCATGGATCCCAGGCAACGTCAGCGCGGTCTACCTCTCCACCAACCCAGTGCAGCGGAGTGATGGACACTTTGTTTTGACTGCGGGGGAGTGTGTTAGCTTTGTATCAGTCTAGACCGCTTAGTGCCGTTCAGACTGCGGGGGAGTGTTAGAGTATATGGGCCTTGAGTCTAGGCCCATCTTCTGTACTCTATATATATTCCACCCTTTGATCAATACAACACATCTATTCCGCAAAACCTAATCTCCAGCACCCAACACTCAGTCAAGGCGCCCAACTGTTGGTGTCATCTGCCATCTACCGAGGTATTAGTTCGTTATCTGAGGTGCCTGTCCGTCCATCGGATGAAAATGACAAATGTAAACCTCGACGAAAATAATGCCGACGGATGGAAACCCTAGGGTTTTTTCACACATGGTTTCCATCACTGGCTAGGCACGGTGCAAAACCAAAGGCACAACCAGGACACAATATGAAGCCAATGCTGAGGTGGCGCGCCTGGCGGAGCTAATTGCGTATGTTTTCGGTATGAGGGAGAAAAAAAAGGAAGTGCGAGAGAGAAGAAGGGAGAAGATGGGATTTTTTTTCAAATTTATATCTGTATATCTATATTTTTGCGAGCGCGTGAAATCTTGCAAGGCAGTAGACCTGGCACCGTACGTCGGGATCAGGTGCAAGCTAGCTGCTGCTGTCGACGTCGAGGCTCGTCGGGCCACCTGGCCTCCCATGGATCCCTGGCGATTTGCCACTGAGAAACGAACCATCAGGCATCAGCTATCACTTCCGATTGGGTCGATGGGGTCCGCACGTACGTCTCCTAGCTGGGAAGAACAAGTGACGTGCAGGCCGCGGTGGCGCGCGCCCTCACGATGATCTGTCACTGCTCACCTCCCCTCCTCATCCACCTACACGGTTGTCCTCTGCGACGACTTTGACGACCATGTCAACTCCGACTTCCTCCCCACCATTGTTTCTAGATTTTTTTTTTAGCATAGTTTTTATTTTTTGGGTTTGCCATGAGCATTAGTTTTGTGACTCCCATGTATATCATCACATATTTATTTTATTCGTATGTGTCTTCTCATTTTCGTCTTCTTCGCTTCAATTTTTTTTTATAGAAAGGAATTAGCCCAGGTCTTTCCTTCCACGTGTTGCAGTTGACCATCGAGCCATGACGGAGATGCAGATCTACGATTATACCCCTGTATTTGTAATACGTTAGAAAATACTCTAAATTTTCAGCAATTGTACAAAATCTCTAAACATTTTTACAGATTCATCAAATTATGCCCATCCAAATATAACAAAATCAAAGGTAGAAAGGGAAAACTTGATACATATTTTTCTTCAAAATTAATGGTAACGCCTCATTAAAACAAAAGAGAAAAAAAATGTAAACATAAAATATTAAATTTTAACACAAAGTGTAACATGATTTTACCTAAATTAAAATTTAGAATAACTCAATTTAAATTTTAACATAAAGTATAACATGATTTTACATAAATTAAAATTTAGAATAACTCAATTTAGAGCTGAAATGTTTCCAGGTTTTAAATCAAAAAATTGTGGAAGGGCTATTTTGGGTATTGAGTGGTGTCCCTTAAGCTCTCCTCTTCTCCTCCCACATGGAGCTGTTCCACCACCCTTATTACGCGCCCTCTCATTGTTGCTGACATCTTATTGGCGTGTCACGATCCTTCAAGGCTTCAACGTCTTCCCGGTGCATGAGTGATCCGTGATGTCGTTCTCTCCACGACACACAACTTCTCATTGGCAATAGCCCATCTCGTTATTATTCAACCGGGCCTCCGTAGGTGGACCAAGGCAAGGTAACAAGATCCCTATTACTCCCTTGTTGAAAATATAAGACGCACATGTGTTTCAAAATTCAAAACTTTTAATCTTTAACCAATAATTTATCTAACAATATACACACTATTAGGGAAACGGCCTTTCATACTAGTCCATTAGTTCCGATTAGCCACGAACTCGAACTAATAGTGGCAACAGTCCCTGTTCATGGCTACTGGGCTAAAAGCATGATTTTTCGCCAACATCAGTCCCAGTTCGTGTCACGAACCAGGACAAATAAAACGCTTTGGCAGACGGGTACATGCTAGCTGGCATGTAACACGAACCGAGACTAAAGTCTCATTTCAGCATACTTGAAAAGGAAAGCATATCCAAGTCTACTAAATACACGTGGCTGGGTGGATCGGTTAGAAGGGTGATTGGGGAGTTCCGTGGTGGCCGGCAGGAGGTTCCAGGTTTTAGTCTCACTACAGGAATCAGGGTCAGTGTGGTCGGCAAAAGTCGACCACATAGTCCATAAAGCCGTCGACATAGATCTATCTCGGCGGCCGGCCGCCGACATTGCGCCGACGAGACTCCGCGGTCGACATAGCTACCCTACGTCGACAAGTCCGCCGACAATAGTGCATCTTGTTCGCCATATTTTTTTCGATATTTTCTACACCGCGGAGAGGACTTGTTCTCCGGTTGGGGGAACTGGGACTACAGGCCTATGACCTCTAGTCCCGGATGGGCTGTTTTGGTTTAGCAACCAGGACTAAAGCCCGTTGCCAATGAAGACTAAAGCTCGTTTCTCTTGTAGTGATAGGTTTGTGATACATAAATAACATTTTTGGATCAGTATTTAAAAATATTTTCCAATGGTTATAATTTTGTTATTACAAATGATGCGCAATAAGAAGAATTAAGCATCAAAATATGGTTTTAAAGGCCATGACAAGTCAAACCATGTCTTATATGTTTAGACGGACAGAATATACTTGGTCGAGTCGAGCTAGGGAGGGGCATGGTCCTATCAATTCTATATAACAAAGGGCCAAACCAGTTGCCCCCTAGTTAGGCCACGTCACTGCTAAACCCTCCGGGCGACACCTGTCTTCGCCTCCACCTCCGCAACGCGCCGCCTACCGCGCGAGCAAGGCAGGCCAAGCGCCCCCTATTTTTTTCTTCTTTTTTCTGCTCGCCCACCTCTCTTCTTCTATCTTTATTTTGTAGCTATACCCATCAACTAAACAACGCGTAGTTCAGTTGGCAAATTACTTCACCACGAAACATTAGACCTAGGTTCCATTCCCATTTCCCATGCTTCCATTTTTTGTTCGCAGCTTCCAGCAACACGCTAAAAAAAAATTTGGATCAGCACCATGCTAAAAAAAATTGGATCAGCACCACGCTAAAAAAATTGGATCATATAATACATGGTAGGGGTTCCTAGCTAAAATGGTTTAGATTTTTCAAGAAATTGAAAAGAAATAAAAAGAAATAATGAATAACGCATTCCTTACTTTCATTCTAATTTTTATAGCAAGCTAAAAAATAAAATAGAATAAAACTTCCAAAATGAAATATAAATTTTATGGTAAGGGTCCATAAATGAATTTAAACATTAGAAATGTTAAATTCTACCAAATGAATTAAGAAATAATAAAAATAAAAAATGAACTTTGAAAAATATAACTATGGTTTAAAAGCATGTAGAAGCATAATTTCATGTAGATGTTCATAAAATTAATCATTTTTTAAAAAACAGAATTCACAAAGTAGTTGAATAAGATAATAATTCATTCTTTCATTCTAACTTTTGAGGCCAACTAAAAAATCCTAAAAAACCAAAAGTTTTATAAAATGGAACCTTAATATCATGATAATGACCTATACAAAGATTTAGGCATTAAAAATAATTTAAAATAAAATAAGAAATAGCATAAATAAAAAACAAAAAGTGTAATTTAAAATACCAAATGCGCGTAGCTTAGTTGGTTTCCCGGCAGTCATGCCTACAGCGGGTTGTGGGAAATGGGCCAAAGTTTTATGGTAAGGGTGCAAGCTCATCATTTTATTCGTTTACAGATTTTTATGACAAAAAAAATAAAAAAATAAAAATGGGCCGTAATATCATGGTGAGGTTTCATAAACGATTTTAGCTATTTTAGGATAAAAAATAAAAGTGGGTTTAGTTCTCCATAAAAAAGAGTGCGGGTCCATTCTTTCCTTTCGTTCAGAATTATGGGATAATATCATGGTAAGGGTCCACGAGTGGATAATATCATGCTGAGGGTCCATAAAAAGAGTTATTCGTTTCTAAGAATTCTAGGTTTAGTTCAGAAATGAACTTAGAAATAAGCCATTCTTTTCTTTCGTTCTTCCTTTTTATGGCTAAATAAAAAATTCTTTTAAGTCCAAACCTTTACACATGAATTAAGAAATACTCCCTCCGTTCTTTTTTATTTGACGCTTTTGACTTTTGACATGCTTTTAACCATTCGTATTATTCAAAAAACTTATGTAAATATTATTTATTTTGTTGTGATTTGTTTTATCATGAAAGGTACTTAAGCATGACTAATATTTTTTCATGTTTGCACTAAATTTTTTAATAAGACGAATGGTCAAAGGCATGTCCAAAGTTAAAGGCGTCAAATAAAAAAAAGAGGGAGTAACAAATTGTTTTCTTTCGTAAAATAAGTCATTCTTTTACTTTCGTTCTTCCTTTTTGTGGCCAACAAAAAATATTGGCTTATGACCAACCCTTTACAGATGAATTAAGAAATATCAAAATATTTCCTTTTGTTCTAGCTTTTTTGGCCAACTAAAAATTTTCATTTAAGATCAAACCTTTACAAAATAGAACCATGATTTCATGGTAAGGGTCATAAAAATATTTAGACATTGAAATAAAAACTCAAAAAGAAAACTCAAAAATATTAAGCCTTAACCATACTTTCATGGTAAGGGCCTATAAAAAGATCTTGGCATTAAAGATAAATAAGTTTGTGTAAAAATGAATTAAGAATAATGGGGATGAAAGGAATTTTGTTGTGAGTATAAAAATATTTATCTATTTCAAAAAAATTTAAGATTCATGAAAAACTAATTAGGAAATACTTTATTATGTCGCTCTATTTGTTGGCTTTTTGGTGAGCATCAAATACTTTTATAAGTATGATAAGCATATAATACTTTTCTATGGTTTAGGGATTAGAAGAGTTTTGGACATAAATCCTAAGCCCTAAACCATATAATACTTTTAAAAGAATGAAGAGTTTTGGACATAAATCCTAAGCCCTAAACCATATAATACTTTTAAATGATGAAATAAAAAATCCTAAATCCTTCATTCTAGCTTTTGTACTAGGCTTAAAAAATTCTAGAAAGTTAAACCATTATAGAATTAGACCGTAATTTCATCCTAAAATTTCATTAAAAATTTATATATTAATAAAAACATAATAAATAATAGAGACAAAGGATACAAGAAAATTTTTGAAAAATATAATTAAAGTTGAAGGACAGCGGTCTAGGGAATAAAAAAAACAAGGCTTAAAAATTGAACCATAACCATATTTGTATGATAAGTGTCCATCAAAATACTTAGGCATTAAAAATAAATAGGTTTCACAAAATTGATTAAATCATTCTATCCGTTCGTCTTTTGCTGAAATATCTTTTAATTTTTAGCTTCTGCATTTTAATGGGCCACTGATTTGAACTTGATCAATATAAAACGTTAGTTATTTCTTTAAGCTAATTCTTTATCAGGGGCAGAGCCAGGGGTTGGCACCATTGGGCCATGGCCCAACCCCAACCAATGCTGGGCCGGCCCAACACCCCCTAATCTGGCAGGGTTCAGCCAGCAGCCAGCCCCAGCCCCAACCCCCCGTCCCCTGATCCAACCAAGGCTGCTCCGCCGCCTAGGGTTAGCGCACCGCCGCCGTCCGCCGACCGGCGACCACCGTCCGTCATCGGCTGCCGCCCTCCGTGGCAGGTGTTCAGCCTCCAGCCCTCCGCCGCTGTCCAGCCGTCGCCGTCACTCGTCCGGCGTCCGCAGGCCCGCTAGGCCGCAGTCATTCGCCGCGGCGCCGCCGTCCTCCACCGTTCGTTGGCGTCCGCCACCGTACTCCTCCGTGGCTTCGCCGTCCGCCCTCCGGGCTCCGGCTGTCCGGCGTCGCCCACTCACCCTTGCCCCTTGGGCCTCGGCCGTAGGCACTACCTGCAGACTGCCGCACTGGTGATCGTGACTCCGTGGTGACCATGACTCCGTGTATCCAATTATTCGTGATGTACTCATAAGTCTTGGTGAAGATAGTACACAAAAGGGTGATTGGCCAAAAATTCATGCTATGGTTTGAGCATTTGAGTCATTTCACTTTATTTTTAGTGCACACTTGATGCTTGTCATTCTTGAATACACAAATGATCTATCCGAGTGTTTACAAAGAAGAGAGCAATATATACTAAACACAATATCACTTGTTTATTTAGCAAAGAATAGATTGCAACAAATGAGGTCTGATGGATGGGTTGAATTCCTTCAAAAGGTCACTTTGTTTTGCAATAAACATGGTGTTGAAGTTCCTGCAATGGAAGGTAATTATGTACCTCATGAAAGATCAACACGGTTTGCTAGAAATCAAATCAATGATGACCACTTTAGAAGAGAAGTGTATATTGGGGTAATTGACAACAGTAACCAAGAGCTTGACAATAGGTTTATAAGGTTAATATGAAATTTCTTTCTTGTATGTGGGCTTTGAATTCCGCCAACACATTTGCTTCTTTTGATGCACACAAGGTACGTAAACTTGTTGAGTTTTTTCTTTCTTTTATGTTGGATTTAAATCCTATCGACTCATTTGCTTTTTTTTATCACAATAGGTACGTAGGCTTGCTGAGTTTTACCCTAATGATATATCAAGCACTGACTTGTTAAGATTTGAAATGCAACTTGATAACTATATTAATGACATGAGAAAAGATGATGCATTCAAAGGTCTAAACAGTCTAGCTGAACTCTCAGTCAAGCTTGTTGAAACAAAGAGACATAATGTTCATGACTTGGTGTACTTGCTTATCAAATTGATATTGGTTCTACCGGTGGCGACGGCAAGCGTTGAAAGAGCATTTTTTGCAATGAAGTTTGTCAAGAATAAGTTGAGAATTAGGATGGGTGATAGTCTTTTAGATGATTGTCTAGTCACCTTCATTGAGCGAGATATGTTCTACAAAGTGGCTGAAAATGACATAATCGAGACTTTTATGGCTGTTAGAAGACGTAAACCCCAAAAGAAGAAGAAATAGTATGGTAATATTCTCTATATTATTATCAAACTTTATTGTTATCTTCGCATTTTGTTTAATTGCTTTTGAATACATTTTATTTTTATATGTTGGCACGTAAGTTGCATATGTTTTTTTAAATTGGTCTAACCAAACCTAAAATCCTAGCTACGCCACTGTTCTTTATCATTGAGACCAATCGAACGACGCGCGCGGCCATTGCTAGTAGACATTATGGCGTGACCCGACTTGCACCATCTCGATCTCTCGGGGGTAAATACAAAGAATCTAAAATATGGGCCAGGCAAATAGGCACCAAATTAACTGCCAATTAATGCCAGGGGCTAATGTCATCTATAGATGGAAATAATGACAGCCTTACGCTAGCGAAATCAACATGACTGTGATCGTGCGAAGTTGTGGTTGCGAGCGTACGTCTGCACGGCGCACACGTGCGGATACAAACATGCAAGAATTAACCATCTCAACGGGAAGAAACACCGTGTACTTGTTTGTGTACGGTTGACTCAGTATCTGAATTTTACCTCTGAATTAATTAACGGCAAATCACATCATAGTGTACGTATCTTCCCTTTGACCATAACGTCAATTCTTCTACGTACTCCTGGTAATTACTTATTAATCCGTCCAAATACCGCTGTTTTGGCACAGGGTTTTGCAAACCAGCGGCGGTATATATATACACACATATATATGGTATTGTGGGAAAATTAACACCGGGCGCTCCTTTCCCTGCATCTGTGCTTCTGGCAGGCATCTATAAGAAGGGCATGCATTTAGGTGTATAATTAGATTCTCTTGCTCTAAAAAAAAACAGTTTCTCAAGTGCTAAAGCTTACTGCTTGTAATATCTTGCTTCTTGTTGCACACACATGCAATTGCTTTCTGTTAGGTCTAGATTGCAAGAGAACATGGGGAGGGTAGGAGAAGAAGCTGGGAAAAAATGGTGCAGTCTTTGCAAGCACTTCTGGATCCTAATCCCACTGGTAAAGAACTAACACCAACCAGAGTACTGTTCCCATGGATCTTTTTATTGGTTCTTGTCCCTCTCTTTCTATTGAGATATGGTCGGCTGATAAGCTAGCTGAGATTTGGTTTTCGATCTGTTTTGGAAAATTTTTGGAATTCTGTATGAAAATATGGTCGATGCATGGACGAAATAGAGTTTTGAGCTGGCAGATGCCATAAAATCAAAGGAAGGAAATGGTGAAAGAAAAGGCTTCTTGTAACAATTTGTGTTTTTGCTCAAGATGACACCGGCTTGATCCGGCCCCTTCTCACAAGCAAATCCAACATGAATTTGCATGCATTCATGCAGGCTGCCCTCGCGGCGATCGCGGTGGCCATGGTCATGGCTTACTGTTCCTCCATGTGGAACATGAGGGAAGCCATTGCCGACAAGACGGCGAGCACCATGGCGGCGGCGCTGGCGCGCGTCGCCGGCGACGTCATGCAGCCGCTCCTGCAAGCCAACCGGTCCGCTGCCGCCGTCGCGGATGCCCTGCGGCTCATCGGCAACCGATCTTCTTTGACTCTGGTAAACCAAATTGGCCCCTTCTTTTAGGCTCCCGTTTGAACATATCGTCATCGTACAAATTTCATAGAAATTCTAACCACTCATCACTACTATAGAACAGAAAACCGGATTTACAGCGTTGCTGCCTCTAGGCGGCGATTCACTCGCTGTTGCTGCACGCCTCTCTTCCGTCTCTTTCTCCCTTTCTGGTGTGCCTCCATCATCCGCGCACCCCTTCCTCTTCTTCTTACTGATTTGTTGTGTGCCGTCGCCTCTCGCCGTCGCTCCAACGCTGTTGGAGTTAGGGTTGGGATTGAGTATGGAAATCCGTGGGCTTAGAGGAAGGCCAGGGAGAGGTTCATGGTGTAGGCGACGAGGTGCTACCGGCGACGTCGAAGCCGCGAGAACGGAAGAAGACACTTGGAAAACGGCGACAGGGATCGGTGCACAGCAGTATGTTGGATTAGGTTGAGCGGGACAGCATGATGACGTGAAAAAGGGTCACAGCGGCGAGGCAGCGAGGGCACCGTCGATCACAAGTGGTGGTCGGTGGAGGTGGAGGCGGTGGCGGAGGAGCGCGGAGCAAAGAAGGAAAGGAGGTGCTGCAAAGGAAAATCGCCTGGGTCGCACCATAGCAACCCTAGCGATTGTCAGGGACTCCCTACCATAGAAAACGTGTCCACACTCCTAGAAATAGATTTCTGCATAGCCCATCCTCTCCCTCACATAATCTTTGATAAATCCCCCTCAAAATTTTAAACCAAAAGCGACCAGGTCCTTCTTCTCTCTCCGCTCTCTCTCTCCTTCTCCCTTCAACCCCATCAAAGCAAGCCCCTCCTTGGCAGTGCCACTGCTAGTGACCACCTCTAGCCTATGGTGTGATCGTGCCAATGCCATGCCACGACCCACGGGTGCTCGTCTCGACGGTGCAACATGTGGGCATGGTGGAGGTACCGACTAGATAGAGGTGGTGCTATGGAGGGGAGGAGAAAAGACATAGATAACAATGGAAGGAAGGACTTTTAATGATTTTTGCTCGAAATTTATGATTTTCAATGTGAGAGGAATGTGAGACTGTGCATGGACCCATATACATTACCAATAGTGGAGATAACACGAGAAACTCCATATAGGAGGGTGAAAACCTTGCGCTCCTAAAACAACATCTGAGTTGGTTCTACCTAAACATCCTTTTAGTGCAGTACATATAGCAGCATTGACATACATATAAACACAAATATATGTGTGTGTCGTCGGCTCTACAAAATTATAAATTACCAGACTTCATAGCAGTGAGCAACAATTTTTTATATGAATTTCAAACAATCTTAGATTTTTTTTATTTGCAGCAACGAAGCTTGAGCATTACTATCCATATGAATAATTTTTTTTACACGACTGCAGATATTATAGATTTATTTTGTTTTATGTTTATTATAGATTTATTTTGTTTTCTATTTATTATAAATTTTATTTTGTTTTCTATTTTTCACGTCGAGAAATTTTTTTCTCGTATAATTTGCGAAATCGTGCAGGCGCAAAAAATTTCACTAAATTTCTACTATTTTTCCACATTTCCATTCATTGGAAAAATGTTTTGTGATAGTGGAATTTTTTTGCCCGGGGTGTGCAGGCGTGTACGTGGCATGTGCCTGCACAAATGCTGAAATTGCAGGCGCCTGCCCAATAGTGCCTCCCTAAAATAAATCATAACAAAATAAATAATATTTACATATATTTTTAAATAAGACGAATGGTCAAATAGAATATCCAAAAGTCAACAGTGAACTACAACTTGGAACGGAGGGAGTATGAAGTATGTATACACGGCAACATGTACATAAGTACTCGTTAGGGAAACAAATTAACACGTGCAAATAACTTATGTTTTAGTACTCATGCCACGTCACGTGCATGGCGCTGTGCGTTGCTGCCCTGACAGGTGGGGCCGAAGCTGTACCAGGCCTTTGCCATGCAGCCGCGGCTGGCCGAGATGTCCTACGACGGCGTCGGCGGCGGCGCGTTCTCCTACTATCGCGCCGGCGACGGCCAGACGAGAGCGATGTTCACGGGCTCGCGCGGCGGCGGCCGGTGGTACACCCAGGCGGCCGATCCGGCGACCGGCCGCCTCCTCGGCCGTGCCGCGGCGGCGACGGCGCCGGACCGCCTGCCCAACGTGACGCAGCTCCTCGTCGACGCCAAGAGGGGCTCGCCGGCGTCCCTCGGGGCCGGGAGGACCCGCCCCAGCGTCCGGATGCTCGTCTTCTCCGCGCCGGCCTGCGGCGACGCTGGCGTGGTCTCGGCCGCCGTCGCCGTGGACGATGTCGTCCTCGGTGGCGGCGCCGCCGGCCTCGACGGCGTGGACATCTACTACGCCGTCGGCGACAAGGGCCGTGAGCCAACCGCCTACAGGTCTCTGTCCAGCAAGAACCAAAGCGGCGGCGGCGACGGCGGCGCCGCAGCGACGGAGATGGAGAAGATGGCGCCGTTCTCGAAGGTGAAGTGCGCCGCTTCCGCCATTGGCGCGCCGCCCGAGCTCGAGCTTCATCAGGGTGAGAGGTCTGACAAGTACAGAGTCGCGTGCACGAACTTTGACGTCTCCGGAGTAAAATTGGTATGTATATACGCGCATCTCATCAGTGCAACGCCATATAATCCATGCATATACGTGCATACATATTTCACATATTAATTGCTTGCCTTATGAAGAATCCCGGCATTTCTTTCTTAATTTATGAATACAAATATTCCACCAAATTAAATCATGTAATGATAATAATGATATTAAGGTGGTTACCTCTTTCAAAAAATATTAAGGTGGTTAGTATCCGAGAGATCTTGTTAATAAAACAACCATTTTAAGGTACCGTGCGTATTGCCATCCGATGCAATGGAGTTTAATGGGAGTGCATATTTTGCCCTCTAACATAAATTCCTTTCACATGGCATTTTTTTTTTTGATAAACTCCCATAAAACTTCTAATCGTTGTTCATTTGACCTTCCCGCTTCTCTCTCCTACCCTCTCCTGTCTACCTTCTCTCTTGGTTAGCCAATACATCCTTCAAGCTGAAGATGGATGGAAACATCACAGATAACCTTATAAACCCTAGGGTTTTATCACATCAATGACATAAATCTCGCTGGAAACCTCCAAAACCACAAGTTCTGTGTTGTCCTTGCGGTTTATGTCCATTTTCAATGTCAATGTGATTGAAATTCTAAGTTTCTAACAAGCTAGGTTTTCCATGCATCGATCCCCGAGAGGTTTCTGACATCAGCGACGAAACCATGTAGTTTCTGAGTTTTTCGGTGAGGTTTCTATCCATCTCCAAGGTTTTCGGCAAGGTTTACATCCATCATTGATGTTTCCAGTAAGGTTTTCGTCCATACCTAAGGTTCTGGCGAGTCGAGGCGCAACACAAATGAACCTGCTCACTCTGTCACTTTGCTCTATCTTTTCATTCAAAGACTGGCTACAAAAGATGTACGCTCTATCTTTTCATTTATTTCGGTAATATCACAAGATGAGTTTGTTATAATTAGATATTTCCGCCAAGTTAACCCTATGGTCCGACCATTCTTCAAGGAGCCATTCTCTCTTGTTAAGGGGAAATGACAAGATCTTCCGCTTAAACTTGCAACCCTTGTCAGTCGTAGTAGCCTCCAACATTCGTTCATTGATGCACTTGCTTCTTACGAGAGGAAGTGAATCCTTTGGGATGTCATTACCCAATGGTTTTGTACGTTGAAACCTGATTAATTTCATGTTGCTTGTTTTCTCTGTTCGTTTTCTTTTCTTTTGATCTGACTCACATTGTGTAAATACCTTTTTGAGTAATATATACATGTGTGTCGACGGTTGAGATATCGATCTCAAGTCAACTAAGGTTCTTGAGAAAAGGAGATAGAAGACTTGCCGAGCAAAGCAAATAGCAATCAACGAGCAACAGGGAGATACAAGGTTTTTATCCTGGTTCAGGCCTCTCCGGGGAGATAATAGCCCTACGTCCAGCCTTTCTTTATATGAAAGAGAATTACAAGGAGGAACTCGGCGAGACGAACAGGTCTCGACGAGATTCTGGGTGTACAAGAAGTATTATGCGATCTTGGATGCTAGATCCGATGGTGTTCGCCTTCAGGTTGTGCCCTCTACACGCCGTAGGGGCCTTATTTATATAGTGATGAACAACCAACCTACCAGGGGATAATCGGGTCGGGCTGACTACGAGATCGTAACGAACTCGTACACATGCCAAATACATCCCGAGGTAGATAAGGTATACTCCAATTCTTGGGGATCACGACGTCTGCTTCAATCCGGGAAACTACGTCCAGGTCTTCACATAGCCATGGAGAACTCTTGCTCGAGTCGGACTCGAACACGAAGTCTTGGCCGCCACGCATCGTGCCATCCAGAAAGCTGTTCGGCAGGATACACATGGGCCGGATAGAGCTTTCTAGGGAGCTAGGCCCTAGGAGGCTGTTTGATTGGGCCGTCAGTGAGTGGGTCATGGCAATGGGCCGTAATTTTATCCCCGACACATGTGGGCTATCTTTTTCTAAAAAATGAGGTGCAACACAAGGACAAGGTGCCATTTTAGCGAGAGGCGAATGTAGGAGTTGTGTTGGCGTCGAGGCTGAGCCTGGAAGGTGTTGTGTTGCTTGCTAGAGAGACCAAGGTAGAAAGATGGATTGCATTGTAGAGAGAGGAAGAATGAATGTTTTTTTGTGAAAAAAGCCGGGGAATGAGCAGCACATATCTTGATGCATCTTCAATGACCCTTATTGCGCTAGGAATTACTTTTATAAGCGCGATCAGTTTCTCATTATAGAATAATCCTACCAATATGTCCTTGTCTTTCCTCCATACGCACATAATGGTTGTTTGGTTGATGTTGCATCCTAGCCTCTGTCGTACATGCTCAGCCAGGCTGGTGGGAGTTGAGCCTAGCCAGAGCAAGTGTTTGGTTGTCCTATATTTACAAAGTTTGGGTTAGGAAAAAAATCATGTTCGGTTGCCTACATTCAGCACTACATCAAGGTCTAAACATGTACCATGCATTATGCCCCTGTCCTCATCAACACCAGCAATGCATCGTTGAAGAACTTCAATGTCACGGCATGATCCTCGACAACTACACTCATTTCATGACCACGCTCCAACCACACAGAGGGAGGCACAAATGGACTCAGGTGGAGACACCTTCACCCTCGCCACCGCCGCCCCAACCGCCTCCCCCCGCGTCCCCGGTAGGGATGGCAATCGGGTCGGGTACCTCCGGGTCTAGCTTCCGTGGACCTGGACCTGGACCCAAGACCCGATTTATGGACCCGGACCCGAACCCGAAGTCATTCATGGGTCCAATCCCGCACCCAGACCCGGACCCGAATGGGTACCCATCGGGTCTAGTCTCAGCTCAATCAACAGAGAGGGGAGGGACCGTGAAGGAGGAGGCCGCACCGCACTGCCGCGCCGAGGCCCTGCGCCACTCGCTGCGCCGGCGCGCCACCGTGGGGGAGGAGGCCGCGCCGCCGTGGGAGGAGGAGGCCGCGCCGCCATGGGAGGAAGACGCCGCGCCGCACTGCCGTCGGGGGAAAGGAGGCCGTGCCGCGCTGCCGTCGGGGAGGAGGAGGGAGGCCGCGCCGCCTTGGGTAGGGAGGCCGCGGCGCCTGGGCGGTGAGCCAGTGAGATGGGGATTGGGGGAAGAAGGGCGGCGTGGGATGGAGAGGTGGCCGCCTGGGAGGAGAATGGGGGCGGGGCCTTCGGGAAGGGATTGTTTGGGGAGTGAGACGGTGAGAGACTGAGAGTGGATGATATTGTGGCCCTACTTGTCAGCCTCTCCAATTCTGGTCCGGGTCGCAAAATACCCATGGGTCCAAAGCTGGACCCAAACCCGGACCCATCGGGTCGGGTACCCGCAGGTACCCAGACCCATGGGTATTTTTGCCATCCCTAGTCCCCAGCTCCAGCGGCGGCGGCGTCGCCCTCACTCCATCCCTAACCAACCGCTGGGCCTCCGCCTCCCCCGGCCAGCCCTCTAATCCCGGCGGGGCCTCGAACCCGAACCTCACCGAAACCCTAACCCGAATCCATGGCGACACGGCGGCGGGAGTAGGGGTGGAAACGAGCCGGGCCGGGCCGGGCTCAGGCTCGGCCCGCTCAGGCTCGCATTTGGACGGGCTGGGCCGGGCCTGGCTCGGCTCGCACGTCAACCGAGCTGTGAATGCTGGCTCGGCCCGGGCCAATGTTGGCTCGCGAGCCAGCCCGTCCGGCTCGACGGGCCGGCCGACCAGCAGCCCAGCGGCAGCAGCCCAGCGCGGCAGCGCCCAGCAAGCAGTGGCGCCCGCGGCCGGCCCAGCTCCCCTCCTCGCGCGCGCCGTGGCCCAGCTCCCCTCCTCGCGCGCGCCAGACTGTCCCCCGCCTCCTGCCCTCCTGCTGTGGCTCGGCCTCGAGGCCTCTCCCTGACTCCCTCTTTCTCACTGTGTTGCTGGCTTGCTGGTCACGAAATGAGCCAAGGCCAAAGGCCCAATTGAGGAGGCGGAGGGCAACTGGGCCATGGCCAGGCCAGTTCAATAGCCAGTGGTGACGGGCTCAATCGGCTCGACGGGCCGCTCGCCATGCGGCCCGAGCCGGCCCGTTGGCCGAACGAGCTGCCTAACCAGGCTCGGCTCGGGCCAAAATACGGGCACGGGCTGGGTCGAGCCGGGCCGAGCCTGTGCGAGCCCGAGCCGGGCTGCGAGCCGCGGGCTTTTTTTTCCAGCAGTAGGCGGGAGAGGAGGAGGTCGCCGGAGGGGAGGAAGACGGCGGCAGGAGGTCCTAGAGCGGATGAAGCCGGCGGCCCGCGGGGTAAGTGGAAAGTCGACTGAAATCCCTTTTTTCAGTCGACTCATGATTAGCAATTCTCTTTTTAAAAAAATATTCGAGAACTGGTCAGCCGTTTGGGCTTTCCATTTCTTTCTTCTTTTCTTTTTTTTTTGAAAGCTTACGCTTCCCATTTCTTAAGGCATGCATGCAGCGATTTCTAAACCAGATGCGACGCTGATACGATTTATGCTCGAGAGTTCAAAACCCTTCCCTTTCGTTTGGCATTTATTGTTTTCCATATTTCCTTTTAGAAATGAAGAAAGCAGCATGCATGCATGGAAATTTTGGACAAAGACGTTCATGCACCTGCAACGAACGACAAATCTGTGCTCACATTCCTCCTCCTCCTCCTCCTCTTCTTCTTTGATTGCTCGATCAGGGGTTCCGGCTGGTGCTTCCCAACAACCACGAGGAGAACATGTTCGCGAGGTCCGGCACGGTGGTGATCGCCGCCGTGCTCTCACTGGCGGCGGCGGCGCTGGCGGCGTGCTTCTTGATTGCTCGGGCGCTCCGGCGAGCGGCGGCGCGGGAGGCGGTGCTGAAGGCCGACCTTGTCCGGCAGAAGGAGGCGCTCCGGCAGGCGGAGCGCAAGAGCATGAACAAGAGCAACGCCTTCGCCAGCGCCAGCCACGACATCCGGTCGGCGCTCGCCGCCATCGCCGGCCTCGTCGAGGTGTCCCGGCCGGAGGCCCAGGCGAACCCCACCGTCGCGGACAACCTCAACCAGATGGACGTCTGCACAAGGAAGCTCTTCGGTGAGCCTGCAATTTGCTTCAAAAGACATACTATATGATTCTCATTTCTATCTTTTTTTCCTTTTGTAAAAGGCCATATATAAAATTCTAACACTCGATTCATATTCGCTTTTTCTTTTTGCAAAGTGATGGAAGAACTGCCATTTATTGATCAAAAAGCAATTAATCCTTTTATTTGTCAATACATGAAATTATTTTTTGGTAGATTACGATGCTTCGACGGTGAAATGAAACTACTCCAGATATATTGATGGATATGCGGCGCAACTTTTGCAGGCATACTGAACACGATACTGGACACGAGCAAGGTGGAGTCAGGGAAGATGCAGCTGGAGGAGGTGGAGTTCAGCATGGCCGACGTCCTGGAAGAATCCGTGGACATGGCCAACGTCACGGCCATGGCCAAGGGCATCGAGGTGGTCTGGGACCCCTGCGACTTCTCCGTCCTCAGGTGCGGCCGCGTCGTCGGCGACGGCAAGCGGCTCAGGCAGATCCTCGACAACCTGCTCGGCAACGCCCTCAAGTTCACGCGCGAGGGCCACGTCGTGCTCCGGGCCTGGGCGAACCGCCCGATCGCGAGGAGCTCCGCCGGCGGCGCTCCGTCGAGGTTCGCCTGCCGCCGCCACCGCCGCGGCGGCGGGTTCTTTCGGTGTTTTCTTGGAGCGACGGAGGATTGCGCTGCCGAGCAGACGAAGGCGTTCAACCCCATGCGGAATGATCCCAACTCCGTCGAATTCTACTTCAAGGTGGTCGACACCGGCATCGGGATCGCCGGGGAGAAGAGGGAGGCCGTGTTTGAGAACTATGTGCAGGTGAAAGAAGGCCATGGAGGCACTGGTTTGGGGCTTGGGATCGTGCAGTCTTTGGTATGTGTATCTCTCTCTCTTTTCTTGTGCTGAAACTCTCAATTATCCATGACATCCTTGGTTTTCTTTTGGAGCCGCTAACTAATGGCATTCATTAGAATTGTCCAGGATTTAAATTTTGGAAATCTAAAAATTTCGTCATCAACCGAAATTCATGAAATTTCGGCGAAAGAAAAATAGAGATTTCAAATATTAAACAGAAAGATTTCAGAAAGTGATTTAAAATTTTGTTCTAGACCAAAATTACCAAAATTCATGAAATTTTGGTGAAAAAAAATCCCTGGAAGTCTGGAACTATCTCCAATGGATCACTAGATCCACATAGTTTCGTGTAGCTATTTTTTTTAGCTTTATGTGTTTTCGTGTAGTTTTCTTAAGCAATTTTATGTAGTTTCAGAAAGTTTAATGTAATTCTAGAAGTTTTATCGAGCAGTTTTATTTCATTTCAGAAAGTTTAATGTAGTTCTAGAATAAGTTTTGTATAGTTTTTAAAAGGGATAATTGCATCGTTGCCCTTTGAACTCATAGCAAATCTCACTTAGCCCCCTAGACTTGTAAATTATGATGTCGGCCCCCTAAACTTGTCCCCATTTGCACGAAAAACATGAGGTCTTGCGTTAGACGCTGAGGTGGCGGCCTATGTGGCCATCAAGTGCTGTTGTGGCTGTTAAATAATGAGAGAATTCCACTGTTGCCCTTTGAACTCATATCAAATCTCACTTAGCCCCTAGACTTGTAAATTCCAATGTCGGCCCCCTGAACTTGTCCCCATTTGCACGGTTGCCCCAGAAACAATAGGCCTTCCGTTAGACGATGAGGTGGCTGCCTATGTGGTCATCAAGTGCTATTGTGGCTATTAAATAATGAGAGAATTGCACTGTCATCCCATGAACTCGCAGAAAATCTCACTTGGCCCCATAACTTGTAAATTATGATGTTGCCCCCTTGAACTTGTCTCCGTTTGCACGGTTGTCCCAAAACCGTTAGGGCTCTCGTAAGATGCTGAAGTGATTAGGCACTTATGCGTCTACTTCATCTCTCCTCTCTCTCCTCGGTGTGGTGCTTGGCAGGCTTGCCTAGGCTTCCCTCGAACTCGCCGCGTACACCTCCACCTCCCTGAGCACGCCGCCTCTCCCCTCCCCTAAGCTCACCGCAATGCGCCAGCCCTCCCCTCCCTGAGCTCGCTGTCGTGCGCCTTCGCCTTAGGTAGCCCTTACGGTTTTGGGGCCCTAGGCAGCTCTTAGGCAGCCACCTCAGCGTATGACGGGAGCCCTAATGGTTTTGGGACAATCGTGCAAATGGAGACACATTTAGAGGGGCGACATCGCAATTTACAAGTCTAGGGCGCTAGGTGAGATTTGTTGCGAGTTCAGTGGCAACAAAGAAATTATCTCATTATTTAACGGCCACAACAGCACTTAATGGCCACATAGGCAGCCACCTCAATGTCTAACGAGAGACCTAATGGTTTTGGGGCAACCGTGCAAACGGAGACAAGTTCAGTAGGCCAACATCGCAATTTACAGGTCTAGGGGGCTAAGTGACATTTGTTGTGAGTTCAGGGGGCAACAATGCAATTCTCTCTTTTAAAAAGTTAAGTTTTATGTAGTTTTAAAAACGTTTTATGTAGTTTTATATAATTTTATGTAGATGCTGACACCAACCATTTATCCCTGTATAAATTAGTCTATCCATTGAAACTGTTAGGATCCGTTTCCTAGTTTTTTTATATAGCCATGTCGCCGTTCTCATGTATGTAGTTTGGAAAAATTTTATGTAGTTTTATATAATTTTATAAAGTTTTACGTAGTTTTATGCTGATTGCGTCATAATACGTGATGCCACATATGTATCCGTGTGTAATTTAGCTCATCCATTGGAAATGGTATGGGAACGTTGATCGGTTCCCTATCATTTTAGCTTTTTTTTCTTTCTAAACAGTTAATTGCTGAACTTTGGGTATCGCTTGTTGATCATAGGTTCGCCTCATGGGTGGGGAGATCAGCATCAAAGACAGAGAGCCAGGAGAAGCCGGAACATGCTTCAGGTTCAATGTTTTTCTGAAGATAAGCGATCGGCAAGAAGCTGAAGATATAGAAGAAGGGACGACGGCGACGACGATGAGTGACTCTGATGCCCAAGCCTCATTGTTCAAAGAAGTCGGCTGCTTCAAGGGTGGGCACTGCCTTCTTTTTGTTCATGGGGATGAAACCAGAAGGATCTTGCAAACATGGATGGAGAGCATTGGGGTGAGAGTTTGGCTGATCCCACAGGCCGAGCTCATAGCTTCTACTTTGGAGAAGGTGCATTCTGCTAATGTTTCGCCTTCGAGTTCGAGGGCATCGCCGCCTAGCATCAATCGAGACAACTCGGACAGGTGTTTCAGCTCCAAGGAGATGGTCAGCCAGGTTTTGCCAATGGCACTCAGGAGCAGCAACAGCTTGAGAGGCAACTTTGGATGGCAACATCCATTTGGTGGTGTGCTTGCTATTATTGATGTGTCCAATGGAGGATCAGATGAAATTTATAGAGAGGTGGCTCACTGTGTCAAGATCAAGCGTCAAGTTCCATGCAAAGTTGTCTGCTTGACTGATCTGAAGACGTCTTCTGAAGATTTTACAAGGTGGAGAGAAATGGGCTGTGATCTCGTCCTGCGAAAGCCGATACATGGGTCTCGGCTATACGCTATTCTGAAGATCTTGGGTGACCTCCATGTCTCACCTACACGGCAGCCGTCTCAAGTTGGTCCTGACATTGCTAGCAGCAGTCGACAAGATTTGGCAGAGAAAGATTTGGTAGGCACTGTTGCATCAGCTGAAATTTCATGTTTGGCCCAGGAAGCAAGAGTAGAAGCAGAAGATGATATGCCATTGGCTGGGATGCGTGTCTTGCTGGTGGAGGACACACTGGTGCTGCAAACTATTCAGAGGAAGATGCTAAACCAGCTAGGAGCAACTGTTGAATTAGCAGCGGATGGATCTAAGGCTGTCGAGATGTTCAGAGATGCTCTCGAGCAAGCGGGTGTTTCAGAAGAGAATGCAGTGGTGTCCTTGCCCTATGATGTCATCTTCATGGATTGCCAGGTTTGTTTCAACCAACGAGAACATCTTGTTTTCTTTCAACTTTTAGTGCTACCAATCAAATATCTCATTTTTCAATGGGAAATTCTTCTATACGGTATCCCGTCAGAGAAAGATTTGGTAGGCACTGTTGCATCAGCTGAAATTTCATGTTTGGCCCAGGAAGCAAGAGTAGAAGCAGAAGATGATATGCCATTGGCTGGGATGCGTGTCTTGCTGGTGGAGGACACACTGGTGCTGCAAACTATTCAGAGGAAGATGCTAAACCAGCTAGGAGCAACTGTTGAATTAGCAGCGGATGGATCTAAGGCTGTCGAGATGTTCAGAGATGCTCTCGAGCAAGCGGGTGTTTCAGAAGAGAATGCAGTGGTGTCCTTGCCCTATGATGTCATCTTCATGGATTGCCAGGTTTGTTTCAAGTTTTCAACCAACTAGAACATCTAGTATGCAGATACAATCTTGAACTATACTACTCGTCTTCATTTTAGCTATGTTTTCTTTCAACTTTTAGTGCTACCAATCAAAGATCTCATTTTTCAATTCATGACTAGTATTCTTAAATGAAACAGCAGAGCGTCTGCTGCTTTTGCAAAAAAAAACTCATGACTAGTATTTACACTCCATTTCCTCCTATTTTACACAAGGCCTGATGTGAAGATACACCAATATTTTCTCTGTGTTTTAGATGCCCTTGATGGATGGCTACGAGGCAACGAAGCGCATTCGCGAGGAAGAAAACCGCTATGGAACTCACGTCCCGATCATCGCGTTGACCGCGCATGCCATGGAAGAGGATCAGCAGCTGGCTCTAAAATCCGGGATGGATCTCCACCTGACAAAGCCAATAGAAAGGAAGCGAATAGTGGAAGCTGTTCACCATGTCTGCCAATTTAAGAACTGACGCTATACATTTCCTGGTTTCCCCATTGCATGAAGAGAACTGAAAAAAAAAGGTGTTTTCCGAGAGTAGGATGATGGCAATGATATATTGCATATGGTTTTCACTTTTCAGAGAGTAGGATGATAATAATAAATATTAAATAGCATATTGCATATGTTTGGTTGTTGTTTATCTTTTGTCAGTAACAGTGCACCAGTCTTAAATCTGCAAATGTTAAGGTCATCAGCTCAATGCATGTATCCGTGTGTGTGCCATGATTGCAGGGGAGTATGTTTTTCTACTACCAAAGCTAGTTGGCAATCTTGCTTTAAATTTGAGAAATAGAATTTATAAATCTAGCTGACAATCCTCAGCTGCACCTGTCAACATTATTTTGCAATAGAAAATATGTGGATTAGTTACATGACTGTGACACATATACATGTCGAAAATTGGAACAAAACAGGCATAATCTGTCACCAAATGATGCAAACAGACTTAGCACATTGACCAATCCAGCAGGGGGTTTGACAATTAATACTCGAATAATTCAGAACTTCGTGCTGGTTGGACGTAAGACGTGATCACGAGGGACCGAGGGACCATAGCACATGACACAACTTCTGTTGTGTAGCAAACTTGGGTGCATCCAGATTTTACGTTTCATTTACTTATGTCATGTCGTCTATCCATCTGTCTACTTATATAAATATAAAGCAGAGTTAAACGAAACCATCACATTAATCCTAAAATCCAAGTAATTTCCATATTAATCAAAAAATAATAGAAATTTGCACGCTAATCAGAAAAACGAAAAGATCTACAGCATTGAATGGGATAATATTATGTAAATCTAGCGGTCAATATTAATCTATATAACAAACCACTAAAACCGATCTAATATATTGGATATAAACACTAAATCTGATCTGATATATTAGAGATAGATTATGAGTTAGAGAATACCATAAAAGAGATTATGAGTTACAGATACTCTATATGCTGACACAAATCTATCCATGCAAATGGACAGGTCACCTTGCTTGTTATATAATTTGAAGAAGGGCAAATGGAGCTACCACATTAATTTTAAACTACAAGAAATTTTCACGCTAATTAGAAAAAAAGAAAGATTTACACCATAGATTGTTGTAGGCCCAAAATTAACGAATTAGATTAAAAAAAGAATTTATATCAACTACAATAAAAAACCAGAATAATTAGGAGAAACGAGTGTCCCTGCTAGATTAAAAAAAGAGTTCATATCAGTTAAAACAAAACAATAATAGAAATTCAGGATAAAAATAGTATAAATAAGCGTCCATATCAAAATAAAATAAAGAGTTCATATATGCTACAATAAAAAAATCATATAAATTCGGAATAAATAATGTCCATATCAAATTAAAAGATTAAGACAAATAAATCTACCCGTGCAAACACATGGGCACCATGCTCGTTTTTTCATAAAATATTTTTTCACTTTTATACATTTGAATGCAACTAGTAGAGGTTTGCTTGCCCAGAGCTTCAAAGGCTTGGCAAACATGCAGTCCGAGAACAAAATTGGAATTCCAGAATTTTTTTCACTTCTGTGCATTTGAATGCAACAACTAGTAGAGGTTTATCATTTGGATGCCACAATAAGCCAACAATGCTTGCCCAGAGCTTCAAAGGCTTTGCAAACATGCAGTCCGAGAACAAAATTTGGACAAGTCTGGTTGTATGAGTAGCCGATATAATATTTGCTTCTTGTTTTTAATCTAATCATAGTAGCTTCCATACCCCCTCTACAGGAGAAAGAAAGTACATATTACAAGCCATTTTCCCTACCTAGCTAATTCATGTTACAAATATCCAGTGTACATAGCACAAGATATAGTAACTCTAATACGAATGCCGCAAAACGATGTGCTGTACAATCTCATCTCTTCTGTAGAGGACTAATCTATAATGGTAGCTCTCATATGCAGGCGCCGAGTGGAAAAAAGTCACACCCCAGATCGCTATCTGTGAATGACAGATCATCCTTCTCCTGCATTGCAATAATAATAAAGCTTCAGCAAATAACCACTGTAATGCTAGGAAATATATAGACTTTCCAAGCTTGGCTCAGTGGCAACGATTTTTTGGAGACTTGTAAATGCATTGAATGTTGCGAGCTGAAGTTAGCTCGAGGGATTTATCAACGTCAGACTATATTAAACAGTCAAATAAGAATTATCTTGTTGGTGTTATTAACTCAATTGTCTACATTCAGGGAGTATGTTGTACTAATATATCCCCAACGTAGCACAAATATTGAAGGGGTGTCGCTTTCATAAAAAAGGTGTGTACTTAGTATCAAGTAACTTGGTTGGCACTAAAAACATTTGAAGCTAGAGACATTCTACACATGAAATTAGATAACCAATATGAAATTAGCTAAACTAAATGCCAAAGACTGCAGAATAAATGTTAAGCATACAAATCCAAACATTCATACAGAAACGACACACAAGGGACAATATAATCTTGTCGATAAATCATGCAATTTTTACATAAGGGGAAAATAGAACGGATGACATTCTTACCACTTTTATTATTGAATTGAGAAGGCCATCGAAGTTGCAGCTACTAGAATTAAATCCACCTTGAAGCTTTGAAATACCCAAATCATACATGTTTTTCTGCTTCTGTTTATCTTCTGATGTCAATGTGTCAATCTTCATTTGTGGAACAAATGATGGCACAATTGTATCTGTGTGTTCAAGAATGCTGGCACCACCATTATAGTTTAAGCTTCCATCGTTCAATCTTTGATTATGTATATAGTCTTGTTTCATTTCATCCATTTTATGTCTAGAAGAACTGCTTGCAACTCCAAACGGCAAGTATTTAGAGTGTCTCTCAGTATCAGAAGGAAGCAGAATTGTACTGACAGAAGAACTAGCTCCACCATTGATATTGTTGGATGCTGTAAGGCTGTCAGGACAAACAGCCATGCTTACTGAAAATTTTCCTTTTTGGTCTATCTCTTTTTCTGAAGTCACAAAGCTTGCATCCAATTTTGCTGTACCAGTACCATCAAATGGATTGTCCAATGGCAACTTGTCAGCAGAAAAGACACCATTTATTGGAAGGGTACCCTGCTGGGATATATTCGGATCCCTTAAGTTATTGGAAACTCCAACAGTCCTTTCAAGAAGTCCTGAATTCACAGATGGCATTCTTATTGATGGATGGACTCCAACTTTGATTTGCGTGCATTCCAGAAGTTCTTGCGGTGGCAATGAACTGCTCGTAACTCTTTGAAGTGTACCAGGCATAGTGTTAGCCAGAGCACTCTCACAAAAGACGTTAGACAAATCATTAGTTTCTTGATGGATCCACTTCGGCTGGAGTTGGGGCTGCCCAAGCGATGTGGTCAAGCTTTGCGTTAGATTTGCCTGCTGATTTTCTTGCAAGCTCACAATCTGAAATTTATTGGCATCACCAGCACAGTGACTTACTGTGGCACTGCTGGTAGCACTTTGAATTGCCTTGGAAGGAGCAAGCTCCTGAAGCCCAAATGCTGCTGCACTACTTTTACTTAGTGAGCCATGTGGATTGAAAGATGAAAGAGCAGCCGAGGGGGCAAAGGGTTGATAGCTATGAAGCCCCTCAAATGCTCCCATGTGCAAAAAGGAGGGGTCTCTACCACCAAAAGCAGCAACAATGCTAGCTTGCTGTGATGCCACAGCACTCAGTCGCTTGAGGTAGAGCCTGTATTTCTGCATGGCATATCAAACCAACTGATTAGACATGGAAGCGAGTATGCATGAGAAATACAATCATTAGAGAATTAGTTCCTAATTTGGCATGGAGTCTCTTGCTTAACTAACACAATCACTATAGGGAAAACAATTCCCAATCTTAGGAATTTTCTTCAACCTTTGAATGGAAAGGTGTACAATAGAGTTACATAGTCAGATGGTGATGACAATGTCTTATATTTTGCCAATTTGTAGAAGTGAAACAATGTTGCCAAATTCTAACAGTAAACTTGTATAGCAGTGCATACTCGTGTTGAACAATTTGCAATGGTACTTAACTAGTTAACTTTAATGCACCAATAAACTTGGTTGCAGGAAGAATGAACAAGCTACTATTTACATGTCATTTTTTCCATATTCAGCTTTCTGAATGATTTGGTAAAATTTAGTTGGGCTTTCCTTATACACTTGCAGTCTTGCACCAAAGCAAGCGAACAATGCAATAACACAGACAAGTGAAGGTACAGTGAGAATTATAATATTCGGTTAATTTCAATGAACAACAGGAAATTGGCATAATAATTTATTTTATAACATTTCAGCCAGCCATATACTACAAAACTAAGCTCTGCTCTACAACTCTTAGTCATATCAATACTAAAGATCGCGTATAAGAATATTTTAGTAATATGAACAGTGGCCGAAAGGTGGCCACCTTAATTTGATCCAGGACAATAGGGCCACCTGGCAGACAATGTTAGTAGTATAACAGAACCAGCTATTTTTTTTGTTTTCTGTGTTTCGTAGGCTCATAAATAAAAGAAAAGACACAAATAATTAATGACAACAGTAAATGCCATACGGTCATACCTGTAGATGGCTTGCAACATTTTCCCTGGTGAGTTTCTCCACATTCATAAGTTCAAGTATTCTTTTTGGTACCGCCTCTGCTTCATCAGTAAGAGCAAGGACATAGAATAAATGAGTTACTGACTTACTGTAACCTGTAAAGACATTTAACAAAAAGCAAAAAAGGAAGTTGCATGTTCTTACTATCAATTCCAAGCTGGTTGACAGCAGCAACAAATTTCCGATGCAGTTCAACTGACCATACAACTCTTGGCTTCTTTGCTGCTGAGGGTTCATCGTTTTCTTGAAGATCGTTCTCCTCACCTTCATCTTCCTCTTCACTATGCAGTTCTTTCCTCTTCTTGCTGACCCTGCCACTTTGATCAGAAGGGCCACATGTGACCTGGCCAGGCCCATGGTATGAATCTGTGCTCGGTGGCTTATTGAGTTCTTTGTACAATTCAAGATTGTTCCGTTCACGGGCACTGAACTTCCTCCTAACAACATGCTGCCATATATTCCTAAGCTCTTCGAGACGAACCGGCTTTAAGAGATAATCACAGGCACCATGAGTTATCCCCTTCATTACAGTTTTTGTCTCCCCATTAACTGATAACACTGCATGGATTATAATTGATTAGCATCCACATTTCAAACAAGGAAATGCCATTACTCAGCAAACACCTGTTACTCCAAAGAAGGCAAGAATACTGACTAGAAACATTATATAAATATACTAAAAAAAGGGAATAGGAACTTCTGAACGTACTGATTACGGGGAGGTCCATTTCAAGCCCCACAAGCTCAAGGAGCTTAAACCCATCCATGTCAGGCATATGGACGTCACTGATAACCAGATCAAACATGTCCTTGTTCTCCCTTAATAGCTTCAGTGCAGTAATAGCCTGGTTGGTTGTTGTTACTGTCAAGGCAGGCAGAAGGTGCTATTATCAGTTTACAATTTTTTGGGAATGAACATTATCAGTTTACAGTGGCTGAAGTAATACAAAACGATGCATATATAATTACATATTTCATTGCATTATAAGACCACTAACACGTGCTCTAGTTCTAAAATATCACTACTAAATTCAAAAGTAACAGAAAACATCTATAAAATATCTGGCTGCAATGTGCATGTCAGGCCATGAAAAGAAAAAAGAAAAAACACTCTACATGTGGCAACCATTGCAGGTACAGAAGCATTTAAGTGATAGCAATTGCTGATCCACCATAGAGTACAATGCAAACAACAGTATAAATAATAATGACATTAGCATGCAGAATAGAATAAACTACAGAAATTTTAATGTTTACAAATAGGTGATCAATAAGTTAAAGTACAATTAGTTGCAGGTAATAATAGTATAATACTATAACACAATGAAGTGCAAGCAAGTACTGACCATGATACTGGCAGCGTCGAAGGAGGGTCTCAAGAACCTTGAGGCACACGGGGTCATCGTCGACGGCGAGGACCCGCATGCCGACTGGGAACTGATCCCTCTCCCTCCCCATCAATCCCTTCCTCTCCTCCATCCTCATCGCGTCCAAAAGCATCCCAGTTTGAGCCAATTCACAGCCGGTGAGCAAGAAGCAGGCCCAAGCTCAAGTTTTTATGCACTAGTAACTAAACAGAAGCACCTTCAGGCCCCAGCGACTTCCAATCGACTTAGTTCGATGCAAGAAATCGAACCCTATGACAAGATTCCCCAATCGACCAAATCAAGACAACAATTGCCGGCAAAAAACGAAGTGTAGTTGGACACAGTTGATCAAATCCTTAGAAGCTAATGCCAGCCAAGACCAAGAAAGGGAGCTTTTACTCAAACTCTCCACATCAACAACACCTGAATGAAACCTCACAGGTCCCAAGAAGAACACCCCCAAAATGACCTGAACCGAAAGAACACAGCAAGAAAAGCCAAATCCCAAAAGGCTAGCGAGCGACTACCTACCGCCGAAACCACACCGAAAAGAGAATATTAACAAGAAGGAAAAGAAGGAAAAGAACAGTGGGCGGATTTGGACTGGAGGAGATGAGACGGAGCAAGCCTTCAAGAACGAACCCACGGGCCACACCTGCTGCTCCCTCCACTATTATTGAGGGCAAGAGGTGGGAAAGCAAAAGGAAACAAGAAAAGCAGAGACAGCGACCCTCTCCAGGTGACCAAGCATGCAAGCTACCTCAGCTCAGCTCAGCTCAGCTCAACCACACCACACCACACAAGCAAGAAGAAGAAGAAGAAGAAGAAGAAGAAGAACTCAGCCACACCAATAGCAGCAAAGGGTGGTGAGAGCTTGAGATTGCTATGATGGTGGGAGTGGGGGAAGCAGCAGCAGTCAGCAAGAGCAAGATGGGGATGGAAAGGAATGTTTGGGTGGCTGATTTATAAGGGTCAGAATGGCATGGGGATGGCTGGTGATAAGGAGAGTGTGGGGTCCCCAAAGCACAAACTTCCAATATGGCCGATTGGGGGGCTCTGGTTACTCTGATTTCCACCACATTTGTCATTTGGAAAAAAAATGCCTTAACTCCTTATTTTTCGCACCAAACTTCTAATATGAACTGTGAAATCACTCGGAGCTAATAAAATCCCTCTTCTGTAAAATTTTGTTGCTCAGCCGTTAATCCCTCTTCGTTCTTCTGTTTCGTCATCTCTCTGCAAGAAAAAAAAAACAATTTTTTCTTAATATGAATGTTTTACTACTTCCTCCAATGCCATTTTAGGTTCAAAATTCCCGCTGCACTAAATGAACTGCTAGGAGCTCTTGAAAAGATAAGTATGCGAAATTTTCTCTGAGGAAAAAGTTAGTATACCGTAGTTAGGGGTTAGGAGTAACCAACAAAAGAACATTGCATGTTCTGCAGAACCAACTAAATTAATGTGCTACTTAATTTGCACAATTGCACGTACATTATATGCAGCATTATAATACGGACTCAAACGAGAATAATAAAGAATGCCTAAACCATAGAACAAACCTCATTAGTTAAACATGCATATATACTCCGGCAAGTCAAATATCGAGTAGTGGAAAAAAATAGTATTTCTTGTAGTAGATTGGACCACAAATTGTGCAGCCGCACGGGCTAAACGATCAATTCCGGTTTGAAAAAAGATCGCAGAATATTACGATCACCTAAGGACAGTGTACCAGCATGCATGCGTCTAATTAAGAACGACGCATTTTACCTGCCATTATCTAATTAAACCAAAATTGGATTCAGGTTAAGCATCCCTCCCAACTAATCGAGAACAAATTAAAACTGAGCCAACGCCTGATCATCCGTCGAAGTTAAGAAAGATATATTGAGCAGAAGCTGCTAATGCTATATAATTAATTACTGCGGCAGCATGGAGCAGGGAGAGATGAATGTTCTGGGGGCGTACTGCTCCCCGTAGGATCTTAGGTGGCCTTACAACTTTCAAGCCGATATGAATCGAAGAAGTTAAAACGGGGGATCTCCTCGCAGCAGAACCATCAAGCCATGAGCCGGAGGCAGCGCTCGTACGTACTGCGTCTGCGTGTGCCGGCCGAATCCAAGAGCTTAAGAACCCTAGCTACATATTATTGATCGTTCTGTCGAAGTGTGTCAATAGCTAGCTACTGTTTGAAATGCCGCGGTTTAATAGTTATTTGCGCAATAACGTACGTACAGATTTAATTTGGGGAGCATTTTGAATGCATCCTGCATGGAGTTCGATCGATCTTGATTTGGTATATGGGAAAATATTCAGTGCACATGTTTCTTCAGTGCAAAAGTTGATCTTAACCCTTAGATCTCATCTTGGTGGTCCAGCTAAATCACACAAACAAGGAAAACAATCACTATGGTTTGCAATACAAGTGCATAAGTGGCAAAGGTGAGTTCCACCTCATTATATCTACACTGTCCAAATTGGATCCAAGGGCTAAGATCATCTGTTTGCACTTGTGCACTGAAGAAACATGTGCACTGAATATTTTCCCTTGATATATATGCATATATATGGGCCTATAAGATGATATATATATATCAGTGTGTCAAAGTGGATGGCGGGTGTGATCCATTAATACACTGCAGTGCTGGTGGATTTATGGATTATTTAAACACTGCCGTAAGATTGATATTTGGCTGCAGGTGCGTACACGCGTAGTAGGTACTCCTTTGAGCAGTGTATCGGTTACAATTAGGTGTGTTAATTTGCTCTTGTCGTTTTAAGGTATTCACGGTGGTTAGAGGCGCTCTTGTTGTATTTTAGAACATCCGCACTGCTTAATTAGAGGCGAAGTTGTCTCTTTAAGATTTATTACCGCAAAGTTCCGTGGTGTTTGCAAGCTCCTACTACAGCCTCTAAGATGACCACATCTATGATTTAAAAGACAAAGTTATTATCTCCTATTTGAATGATAGCATTTTGTTCTTAGGTTGTCTCTAAGCTCAAATGAAAGCATAACCGTGGGTGTTCCTACGCCTGTCTAATTTGATTTGTGCATTCACAATTGTGATTTAGTATGAGTCTGAATAATTGAAAGCATCCACATGGTCTATCTAGGTGGGAGTACGTAGTGCTATTCATTCTCACCTATTACTCCACCCAAGTAAATACCTAGAGTTGACGTGGTGTGCCATATTTATTCCGGTTATGCTTCAGACGCACACGTACAATATTGTTTGATATATATGGCTCCGTGAATACATACGTACAATAATGGTTTGCTCTCAGTGCAATAGTTTGTTTCCATCGGAGCTAAATCTGCCTAAAATATTACTCCCTCCTTTCCAGTATGTAAGGCATAATTTGATTTTCGTGAATACCAAGAAGACCGTGTATAGCACTTGTTGTCGGGGATAAAATTACGGTCCATTGTCATGGCCCACTTTCTGACGGCCCAATCGAACAGCCTACTAGGGCCTAGCTCCCTGGAAGGTTCTATCTGGCCCATGTACATCTTGCCGAATAGCTCTCTAGTTGGCATGGTGCGTAACGGCCAAGAAATCGTGTTTGAGTCCGTCTTGAACAGGAGTTCTGCACGGCTACGTGAAGACCTGGACGTTGGTTTCCCGGATTGGATTAGAAGTCATGATCCCCAAGAATTGGTGCTTACCTTATCTACCGTGGGATGTATTTGGCATGTACGAGTTCGTTACGTATTCGTAGTTAGCCCGGCCTGATTCTCCTCCGGTAGGTCGGTTCATCTACACTATATAAACAGGGCCCCTACAGCGGGTAGAGGGGCCAAGAGATTTCGCATTGTCGCACATTGCTTCGTGTACACACAATCTCGCCGAAACTTGTTCGTCTCGCCGAGCTTCCACCTTGTAATTCTCTTTGACATAAAGAAAGGCTGGACGTAGAGCTATTATCTCTTCGAGAGGCCTGAACCAGGATAAAAACCCTTATCTCCCTGTTGCTCGTTGATCGCTGTTCGTGTTGTTCGGCGTGTCTCCTATCTCCCCTTCTCAAGAACCTTTAGTTGACTTAAGATCGCTATCTCAACCGTCGACGCTTGTGATTCCTGATTTGCCCCTAATTAATTGCCTCTAATTAATGAGATGATTTTTTATCAGCGCTCATGCAGGGGAAGGAAATATCAGCGCAAGGAAATAATGCGATTATAGAATTAATTAGTTTCCTACATAGCGAAGGGTATTTCTGAAACTTCTGAACGGTCAATGCAGCTGCGCTTTATAGATTGGAAAAAAAATGAAAACAAATTATGCCTTACATACGGGAAAGGAGGGAGTAATTATAAACCATTGTCCATTTGTCCGGCCTTTAATTTTGCAGCCAATGTTTTGGCCAAATATTTGCAAGTAGATGAACTTTTGAGCAAATGCTCCCTTCAAAAAAAAAACTTGTGAGCAAATGGGAGCGTAGAATTTCACCAACCAAAGTAGTGGGACCAATCAAACACATGTAAAACAAATTTGATCAACACTACCAACATTTGACGGTAAGGCAAGCATTAGCTCCAAAGATCACGTATTTCCAATAGAGAAAAAGAGAACAATTCACACCGCGGATTTTGTTACCCAAATTATAGGATCTAGGTCGATTATGGCCTTGCTTAAATTAAATTAAATTAAATGAAAATTTGTTATTTTTATATAAGCCAAATGATGTAATATTTTGTAATCATTTTTGTGGGGTTTAAAATAGTTTTTCTTATAGTTCGTAAAATAATGTTTTCATAATTTTTTTGAATTCTTAAAAATGTTTTTCGAGGGGTCAGAATTTTGGTACAGTAAAACTCAATTTAACTTTAAGCTAAAACAAACAAGGCCTATATATACATAGTTGCTCAATTTTTATAAGGAATACAAATATATTGTCAGTCTAAATATGTATATTTTACTCAATGTTTCGATATAAGCACATATATATAGCTAGGTAGTCAGTAGCATGATAAATATTTGGCTAGTTTCTAAATATAACTATATATATCTTAGTTAAGCATGTATTCTCACTACTATACAAGAGCAGGCATTGACGTGCCTCTGTGTGTTTCGTAACTGGAAACGGCACAAATATAATTTAAATATTTTTTTCATGTTTTATGGGCGCATACATAAATATGTTTTAAACATGTGTTTAGTACTCAATGGGCTCCTCAACATTGGTCGGCTCCTAAATCCAGGACAGTGATGACTAGGGCGAGGCTAGTGGCTGGTGCAAGAGCACATGCATGAGATGGCGGCCATGGCAAATAGGGGTGGAAACGAGCCGAGACCAAGCGAACCAGCCTCTGGCTCGGCTCGTTAGGTACCGAGCCAAGCCCGAGCTAAGTTGAGCAAGGAGTCCGAGCTGAAAAATGGGTTCGGCTCGGCTTGGTGGTAGCTCGTGAGCTGCTCGCAAGCCCGCACGAGCCCGAGCTCGAGTGAAAAACAAGCTCGATGACTGATGAATGATGGTGTACGAGTCGAGCCCGAGCCCGAGCCCAAGCCGAGATGAGCATGCGAGTCACGAGCCGAGCCCGAGCGAGCCAGCCTGACTCGGTTAGTAGCACAAGCTAAAAATGGTGCTCGTCTCGTGCTCGTTTTTAAATGATCCGACCCTGAGCAGCTCGCGAGCTTCTAACTCGTTTTCTAGCCCTAGTGGCAGCCATGCACAAAACACCGCAGAAGACAAAACGTTATGTATCGGTTCTAGTTACCAATTGACAGATATGGCTAGAGGAACAATATGGTTCTTCCGTGGACATGTGGCAAAAGTTTTACATATGTATCGGCAGGGGCGGACGCAGAACAAAATAGTAGGGGGTCTAATAGAGTTATCTTCTACCTCTAGACCCTCCTCCTCCTCTTTCATACCCTAAAAATGTTAGGAGGGGCTAAGGGGGGGCTCCACTACCACAACAAGGGTAGGAGGGGCTGGAGCCCCTCCAGACCCGGTGCTAGGTCCGCCCCTGTGTATCGGTGCCAATTACCAATCGGCTATGTTGTACGCCATTATATGAATAACGAGTACATGCATATAGGCCTTATGTCCACTAAATAATAGGCACTAATAAACTATATGTACCGGTTCTAACTCAAATGACAAGAATATATATACAAGTAATATAACCCATTTTGTTGTAGAGTTCATGCAAATTATAATTTTTTTAGGTCAACCAAAGTGTTCATTACAACCCTCGGTAAGTATTACAACCAAATTAAATCTACCCAGAAAATCCATCATGTATGCAACCCTTTGGGCTTCCGTTACAGGATTTGCCACTAAATTTAAAAATTAATTTAGGATTTGCCACTTTTAATACGTCCATTCCATTATTTATCACTTTGGTCTTTTAAGCACATTCCAATTGTCTTCAACCTTTCCAGCCAGTTGAAATTGATCGTAAATATGCTTTTAAGATTTTTGACAATCACCTACCAAGAGTAATCAACACATACTAAAATACAATAAAAAAAACATACATACCAAATTTCAGTGAAATATATCCATGTAGTTAGCCAAAACCCCCCAAAAAAAACTTGCAAACCAAAATTTTACCAAAATCAACAACAATTCAGTAATCGATGAATTTTTTTTTAAAAAAAATGATGCCATCTTATGCACGTTTTTTTATGCAATATAAAATAATTAGATTTTCACTATCGAACTAAGTTACAAAATAGTATAGATAAACCGAAATAGTAGTTAACTGTTTAAAGACAGAAAAACAAATGACTGCTGCTTAGCAAATCCGAACACGTTTTTACCTTTACTTTTTACTCTAGGCAAAATTAATCAGCAGGGGGGCATTTGTTCTTAATAATTGCATACGGTGGCCATCGTCTCCTGCTTAATAAGCTACTACCGGTGGCCACGACCGGTTATTCCTTGGTTATTCCCTTTTTTGCCCCCGGCCCTCGATCGAACAAGCCGCTTGGGCGCTATAGCTGGGCAGTACATGCAATTTTGTTTTCTCCCAAAAAAAAAACGATAGAGATCAATGGCCAACCCCAAACGTACGTGCATGCACAAAGAACTGTGCGGTTGACTACTGCATTTCGTCGCTTTTGTCAACTACCCCAGGTCACTCCCTTGTTCATGTGTCATCCTCCAAACGTCCCTTCAAATTAAATAGTACTACATCCGGTCATATAAACAAGTCGCCGTTGACTTTTGTATACGCCTTTGATCATTCGTCTTATTAAAAAAATTCAGCGCAAATATACGTAATTATAAATCATGCTTAAAGTAACTTTAATAATAAAACAAAACAAAACAAAATAAATGATAACTTAAATAATTTTTTGAATAAGACAAATGGTTAAAAGCGTGTTGAAAAGTTAACAACGACTTGTTTTTATGACCGGATGAAGTACTACATCCGGTCATAAAAACAAATTGCCGTTGACTTTTGTACACACTTTTGACCATTCGTTTTATTCAAAAATTTATTGTAAGCATGCGTAAATATAAATGATGCTTAAAGTACCTTTAATAATAAAACAAATCAAAACAAAATAAATGATGACTTACTAATTTTTTTAATAAGACGGATGGTCAAAGACGTGTCAAAAAGTCAACGACGATTTATTTTTATGACCAGAGGTAGTAGCATCGATCTGCAAAACTTTTGTTAATAAATGTAATTAACCGGGAGAGGAAGCGTAAGGCTTAATAGTAGCGTTCGTTATCCTTTGTACTAGAACAGACAAAGTCGCAAATGTGCAAAGGCCTAAGGATATCGAGTTGATGGGACGTGCATGTAGTATTAATTAGTAAAAGACCATGGTCACAAGCAAACATTAGCAATCAATGCTCGCATATATACATGGGGTGTTAATTAAGCATCAACGTGCGTGCATGGAACAGGGAACTCTTTTTTGTTGGGTTCAACCTGTTCTTGATATCTTTCTATGGCGGCTGGGTCCCCCCCGGCCGGCCGGTCGGCCGGGCCACACACAATTAACCCACTTACAGTATTAATACGTGCAGTCGGCCCCACTAGCTCGACCAATGGAAATTCACTATGGAGGGATCCGGGCCCACTTGTCAGTGATGAATTTACATATGGCTTTGGTAGTGATATATAGGAGATCTCGATTTGACTGGAAGAGGTGGTCACCAGCTCGGGTACACCTTTCACCAACTAAGCAAATGCTAGCCTAGCCTCACGATCGAGTTTTTCTTTTTTTGGTACACCAACAGATAATACATCACAAGACGTTTTAGACCAAACTTTGTGACACTGAGATGTATTCCACGTTCCAACCACTATAATTTAACCCTCGGTGGTGCAAGAGACACTACTACGTACAGATATGCATGTCATTATCAGTTTCAAACAGCCTTTTCTATCGGTTTTAGAATAGGCGGTGGCCGATCGGGAGTGAATGTATCACTACCGATTCACCCGATTGACTATCACTACCAATTGATGACC
Organism: Raddia distichophylla; assembly: GCA_005191435.1. NCBI lineage: Eukaryota > Viridiplantae > Streptophyta > Magnoliopsida > Poales > Poaceae > Raddia > Raddia distichophylla. The sequence continues at coordinate 1,691,638 of SPJY01025686.1, read as the reverse complement.
ACTTGTGATCCTAAATTCTTAGGGAAGCACCACCACCGGTTGAAGTCATCAACCGGTAGTGAAGTGTTTGTTTTCTGTATAGCACAACAAGACACTATTATCATGAGCCCATAGCCAGATCAATCACAACTAAAACTTAGGTCAATCACAATTAACTGATAACTCATATAGAACTTCATTAATTAACAACTTTATTACATATATATTTACCACTTCGTTAATTCGTAGTATAGAGCCTCATTCTTTTTATCACATCATTTACATAACATACTACAAAATATACATGATCAATCACGAGCATTTGAAGTCTACAAGGAATTCAAATAACAATTAATTATTTCATCTTTTCACCTCATCTCTTTTTCCTTGCATCGCTCTCAACTTTAATTATATTTTTACAAAGTTTTTCTTGTATCCTTTGTCTCTATTATTAATTAATTAATTATTATGTTTATTATGCATTATATAATTTTAATGAAATTTTAGGATGAAATTACGGTCTAATTCTATAATGGTTTGACTTTCTAGAATTTTTAATCCAAGAACAAAAGCTAGAATGAAGGATTTAGGATTTTTTATTTCATCATTTAAAAGTATTATATGGTTTAGGTCTTAGGATTTATATACAAAACTCTTCATTCTTTTTTTATTTCATTCTAAACCCTAAACCATAGAAAAGTATTATATGCTTATCGTACTTATAAAAGTATTTAATGCTCACCAAAAAAGCCAATATATAGAGCCGATTGTAGAAACCCACTTCAATCTGATAGTTGTTGAACCGGTAGTGATGCAACTATCACTACAGATAGTAATGGCAGTTCTCTGGTAGCGAGGTTATTCGATTTAAGAAAAATAAATGGTCTATAGTGCTAGCTACATTGTGTTTCGTGAAAATAAAGTATGCCAACCAATGTTCATTTTCTTCTTTAGACATATACAATGGTTGAGACAACAACTGTCTCTAACCATTACTATGTCATTTGTAAACAGCACTAGAGACAACGTATATGGATAGCTTCACGTTTTTATGGACAGCTTTCTCACACATAAAGTTTCTTAATTCTCACGTAGAGTTGATGCATTGGAGATGACCCAAAAATGTATTATAAATGATTTTTCTTCTCCATATCACATCACATCTTACGTGGCAAACATTAGTCTATCACCAACGACATGACGTCCTAACTTATAACTTAGAACAACTTATAGCCATTATATCCACACATTCTTTTTACTATTCATCTATATTCCACTCTTTTATATTTTATTCGCTACAATACTATAACGTCCTAATTTAGAACCCATTAAACGTACATCCACTTACAAATAACTTATAAATAGTCGACGCCGGATCATGTAACGCTCGATCGCCTCCGCCTCTGGCGACTCCCACTGTACGGAGTATCGTGCATTTTTCTTAGAATATCATGGTGTAAGGCGAATATCTGAGTGGCCTCGTTTGTCCTTTGAATATCTGAGTGGCAAAGGCGACGACCGGATTTGCCTGCCTTTGCTTCCTGGCCGGACGTGCTCATTAATGAACGGATCCGAGGACCGTCTCTCCGCGAATCCCGAAGTTAAATGAGGAAGATATATCGATCGGTATCACGCATGCATGCATGCATACATACGCGCACCAACATTCGAGGAGGGAAAAAAATGGCGCGGTGGCATACAGTTTATATATATTAATCCAAAAAAAATCTAGAGCCGAAAAGAAAATTGAAGGAGCAGGCGCCACCACGCACGCACGGGCATATATTTTATAAGAGGAAGACCAATGATAAAGTGTTACGAGCGAATTCTAACATGTTTATAAACTATCGATCATAAAGTTCAATCATAGAGTTTATGAATATAAATGTAGAGAGAACACGCGAGACTCTCATATTTATAGCGGAAGGTTTTTTAAGCACAAAGAAAACATCGATCTAGAGATAAGAAGATCTATCCAGATTCGATTTTACCCATAATGCCCCTACATATATGACCAGGTCACATAGGGTTACAACACCCCCCTTGGACAAACCATGCTATACAAATGCCATGTTAAAAACTCCATCCAAAAACCCAAAGGAAAAAAAGTATTGAAAAAAGTGTGCATTGTACACGCAAGTTAACTTGTAATGCTGCCTCGTTAAAAACCTTACTATGAGAAACTTCAGAAATACTTATACAAGCGAAAAATAGTACTACAATGTATGATCTTGGGGATCACAGCGGGCTACGTACCCTTTAGGTGTTTGCTGCCTCTGAGCCTTGCACCTCTTGAAATTTCGCAAACACAATTCCGAAACATTGAGACAAAGCCTTTGTCAGCAAATCCGCCTGTGCTAGGCCGTGGCGCCGTGCCAGTGCTGGAGCTGCATCGCACCACGTCTTGCCGTGCCCTTGCTGGGGCACCGGCGTGATGGGCCGCGTTGTGCCATGCCCGGGCGCTGGCGTGCCCAATTCCCAACTCATCTGCTGCACCCCGCTAGGGCGGGCTGTGCACGCGCACGCGCCACACCTAACCGCGTCGTGTTGGCTGTGCCGGCACTGAGCTTCGTCACGCCATGCCATCAGTCACGCCGCTGCTAGGGCATCGGTCGCGCTAGCCACACCGCATCGTGTGTGTGCATGTCGAGCTTTGCTACACTGGTCGTGCCTTGTGTCGGGGTGTGTGTCGCGCATGTGCTGTGGCGGCGCTAGCCTTGTCCCATGCCAGGGTCGCTCCGCTTGCCAGCCAACAGCCGTTAGGCAAATAGGGTTAGGGTTTATGTGCGAAGGGAAAACTGATGTATTGCAAACGAAAGGTTGAATAGTAGATTGATTCAAAAACGACATATTGATTCGCCGAAAAGAAGAGCGGTTCATGCTAGTAACGTATTAAGAAATAACGAATTGTTACACGTTCGTAGTATACCAACCACAAGATCTAGGCCCTGTTCTTTTCAGCTTAACGGTTTAACAGCTTAACGACTTATCTACGTTTTGAAAAAACATATGCTATGAGTTTTTTATTCCGTTTTTTCGCTGTTTGGAAGGTGGGTTCTAACGCTTTAAAAAGCAAGTCAAACGAAATGGATCTGCAAGTCAAACGAAATGGATCCGAATCTCGAGACTACCTCAAGAAGCTCTCGAAGTACAGTCATTTTAGCCGTTCAGCTGTTCAGACTAGCTCAAAAGAACAGGACCTAATCACACAATATATGGGCATAAATGTAGAGAGAGGACACACGAGGTGGAAATCTTTATAATCTCAATATGCCAAATAGTCGATTGATTCAAAAATGACATACTGATTCGCCGATAAGAAGAGCGATTCATGCTAGTAATGTGTTATGAAAAAATGAATTGCAACACATCATAGTATACCAACCACAAGATTTAATCACATAATATATGAACACAAATGTAGAGAGAACACACGAGGTGAAAATCTTTATAATCTCAATATGCCAAACGTCAATTATGGGTGTCTCATATTTATAGCGAATGGTTTCTTTAAAATCAAGAAACCACTAGGGATAAGGACATCTATATTGATTTGGTTTTGCCAATAATACCTCTACATGTACGACTAGACCACATAGGGTTACAAAGGTAAGTTCATCATCTCTTGGCAATACTATACAGAAAATGAGTCTAGTACTATATTATGGGAAAGAAAGGCCAAAAGAAAAAAGGATTTAGTATCAACCGTGCACTAAGATTTCCAAATCGCCTCCATATTTGTGTATGTAAGCGTCTTGCTAACAATGGTTGTTTATCACAGCTGGTTCTTATACCATTATATATACTCTCTCCGTATAAAAATATAAGATGTGGTTTAACTTGGCACTATCTTCAAAACTATATTTTGATGCTTAATTTCTCTTATTGTATATCATTTGTAATAACAAAAACCATTTAAAATTGTACAAATATCCAATGATATTATTTGTGTATCACAAAATCTATGTACCGGTGGCAAAACTGTTCTTACACCGAGATAACGACATACATAGACCAATATCACACACGTACAATATAGCGGCGTTCTTACTATATATGTGGTGTATGTATATACAACTAGCAAGACTTTTTTATCCCTGACTTATCTTATTTGGGTTATCTATTTATTTGACTTGTTTTAGAGAGTTTTTAGACACACCTTAAGATTAAAAAAAGATGAATCGAAAAAACTAAATTATTTATAACTTAAAGAAAGATAAGCAAACAGGTCTATACGCTAAAAGAGTCAAATAAAATATTGAGAACAGGGCGTAAAAAACGGTGGCCATGGCTTATGAGTTATGAGCCGAAAGAGAATAATTCAAAAGGTTGGCATACATGCGACTTGCATACATACAGACGCTGAACCTTAAGGATAGTGGCCGAGCCGCCGAGGTTTGAACTTGAGAGAGAGAGAGCGAGAGAGGCCGGGCACTCTGCACGTACGATTCGGATCTGACGACGATCGTCGGGTGATTGATGCGTGCGGCATGCACGTACGGCAGCAGCTGCCACCAGATCGACATCGAAACTTGCGCGTGTACGTACGGCCAGTTCAGCTGCGACGAATCCACGCGTACGGGAACGATCGATCCACCCCTTAGAGCATGGCTAGGAGAAGCTCTAAATGACGTTTTAAATTTACAGCACGTATAGAGTGTCTGGTAGGTGAGGGAATCTTTTAGAGTGTAGTGTAAAGTCTGAAAGGACGTTTGCAGCAAAGCTGTAAATTTGCAGCATGGGAATTTGCAGCAACGTTTAAAGCTGCTGCTAGCTTTGCTCTTATATTAACACCGCGCGCGCGCGATATATTCCACATCTCTCTCTCTCTCTCTCTCTCTCTCTCTCGATGTATCCATACACCACGGTACCACACGCATGCATGCATGATGCATACGCGTGTGACGGCCGCAGCATGTTCCCACCTTCGCTTCTTTGTTGAAGACGTTACCAGGTCTATTAATTTCGCACCGACGATAGGCTGGTATTCAAATTGCATTTTTTTTAGAGCTGAAGTTGCTCGGAAGCTAGCTTGTTCTCCCTCGTGTGTGTGCGTTTGGAGAGAACGGTGGTTGTAGGTGTATGTGGTCGGGTATCCCTGGTTGTTGAAAGTTGTAAGTTGTATGTTGTGGCCTTGCGGCTTCGGTGAGGTGGTCGGTTCTTCCGACCGTGGTGGCAACGTTTTTCCGTGGATGTGCCTTGGTGCTCTGCATTGGATTGTTTTTCTTTTTTTTTGTCAGGTTTCTTTTTATTCGAACCTTTTCTCCTATACCTTTCAATGAATATTTAGGTTGCTTGCCTAAATTTTCAAATGCAGCGTAGTTGGATGCATGCACATGTGGGGGGCTGTAATTGGATCGACTTTAGAACGGTATAAGCAAATAAGTCAAATAAGTCACGTAACTTGCGTCGAATAGGGCCTTTAATATATCTCTTGAAACCTCGGCGGTCATAACTGTGAAGACAAGTCTTTCTTGACGGCTAACTGACCAGAAAGAAATGTCTGTTGAGTTAGTATGGACTACTCAAACGACAACTTCTCTCGACGGCTTTACAACCGGAGAGAGAGACATGTTAGTAGTGGTGGGAATCGGGCCGTGCCGTGCTGGCCCGGGCCGGGTCCGTCGTGCCTCGGGCAGGTGCAAAACGGGCCGGCACGGTCCGGTCAGCACTTTGGGCCGTGCCAAGCCGGCACGGAGTGCCAAATTCTAGGCCCGGCACGGCCCAAAAGCACAGCGGGCCTGCTTCCGGTAAAAAGTGATTTTTTAGAATTCATACATTGCTCAATAAAAAGTTGTATACATAAAAAAGATGCGTCTCGAAATTATCTACAACTTTTGTGTTCAACCGAAATTCATCCGAGCACCAGAAGACCTCTAAAATGGCTAATTACCAAGGACGGTGCCGTCGGCCCTAAAGCAGGCAGTGAAGAAAATAATTTTTATAAATTCATATTTTAATTTGCTCAAATGAAAAAGTTTACTACATGAAAAAGATGCGTCTCGAAATTATCTACAACTTTCATGTTGAATAGAAGTTCATCTAAGTAAAAGAAGACTTCGAAAAAGCAATCTACTAACTCGTGCTTTGTTTCATGCCGCGCCGGCCCAAGCACGGCCCGGATAGTGGGCCGGGCCGGACGGCCCGTCGTGTCTGGTTTCTAAGCCCGGCCCGGCACGGCATTCGGGCCATGCCGTCCCGTTTGAATTTTTTCGTGTCGTGCCGTGCTTCGGGCCACTTTTTTCGGACCGTGCTCAGATCGGTCCGGATGGCCCAGTCTAAACTCCCAGCACTACGTGTTACATGTTAGGCACATCACTGGCTAACTCGGACTCATCTTTCTCGATGGCCAGACACCAACCGTCCACAGAGAGGTAGCTAGGCCGGCGTGTATCGTAGTGGACGGTGTTTTTCTTTGCCGCTGACAGTTTGGTGTGCCCTTGGATCCCTAGCCGTCGAGAGAATCTACAAGCGGTGAAAATCTACGTCGTTTCCTATAGTGAGATTCCCGCTGCACAAATTTTAACGCGGATCCAACGACCGTACAGGCATGCATGTAACTATTTACACGTACGTGGATAATCAGATACCGAGTTGGTTTTCTCTGCAACGTGCGGCGCGTCCGCCAGTAATACTACTCCCCATCTACTGGATACATCGATCGATCGGGATCAGGAGAAAGCTAGCCAGAGTGATCGATCAGGATCGAGCTACAGCTATAGAGCAGATCAGAGCAGTACTGTAGCTCTCAGAGCTACTAGCTCGAGTGTTTGTGCTACTGCGTGCTGGTACGTACGTCTCGATCGACAGATCGATATAGCCACGTACGCACGCACGTACGTACGTACGTACGTGCATGCATGCAATATAGTATATCGATCCGGCGAATTTCGCAGCCATGCACGGCCGTGCACATGCGATATATATATATCGAGCTTGAAAGAACCTGCGGCTGCAACGCGTGTACCGGTACATCTGCAGAGGTAACACGGAGAGACAGACGCGAGAGGGTTGAGGAGCTACCAAAATACCATGCATGTGCTTCTCGAAACAGGAAGGAAATGGTACTTCAAATTCCATTTAGAAAATATGAGATCGAAATCGATCATCAATGTGATACCGGTCGTCTTGTTTCATTTGTTCATTTTAACTCACTTCTCACAAAATTTTAATTTTTTTTCATATTATTTTAAATCTTATGAAAACCTATGATATAAAGTTACAAACCGGCCGTACGTACGTGGAACCACCAACTATATATGCTGATTTCTAAAAATATGAAATAAATTTTATTTTTGTGGGTTGTGAAATTTGAACGAGACAAACCGGTTCTGATGATTTTGGTTTCATAGAGATTTGTGTGTACATGTGCTGTGCCTGTGCGTGGTCCTTCCCGTGGATTACTCACTTCCGGTACGTACATTGCTCCCTGCATGAAGTCTGAACACGCTAGGCGCTAGCTAGCTAGAGTACGTATATAGCTGTTGCATGCATGCATGCATATTAGTATAATACGTGCATGCATCTACGTGAGCGATTAATTGATTGAATCGTATATATGTACATGCGTGCGTGCATATATATACCGATATGCGCATCGATCGATCATGCGTGCATCCGCGACGTACGCAGCGATTGATTAATTATACGTGCATCCGCGAGATATACCCCTACTAATTACTGCGTGTATTTGTACCGCTACTACGAGTACGTACATACAAAGCTACAATACGCACACAGCCACACTCCATCGTGCCGTACGTGCCGTACGTACGGCTTGCGGTACACGTGCCGGCTGTTAAGTGACAACGTATCTTCACGCGCCGACGTACGTACGTGCTAATCGAGCTAGCTAGCTAGCTCGCCGGTACGTACGCGCGTGTGCGTACATATATATGTATATATATGTACGTTGCGTAATATATATTTAGTATATTATTATTATATATCATATATGCACTACCTCGTGCATGGTAACTGGCATGTACTACTTAATTACTGCTGCTGCTAATATTTAACAATAATATGGTCCAAGCGAATGTAATTTTAACTTGTTATACTAATTACTATTACAATCTATTTATAAGACTTAATAAAATTAGAAACATATGCATCATATTGTAAACTTTTATCTATTCAATTTAAATGGACAAGATGTCCCACTTATTTGTATGATTGTTTTGTGTCGATTTAATAGCTTTTTCTATTGATAATTTTTAATTAAGGAAAAAGTCTACTTACCCCCTGAACTATTGGCCTTGGACGCACATAATCCCCTGATCTTTAAAACCGTATAACCAGTCCTATTAACTATTGAAACAAGTGCAAATAACCCCCGTGGACGGTATTGAGGGTGGTTTTGCCACCGGGGCAGTCCACGTGAGTGGTTTTGTCCGTGCGGCTCATGACGTGGCGTTTCAATTACAAAAAAAAATAGATGTGGCCCACATGTCTTCCATACATATCTCTCATCTCTTCTCTCTTCTCCGTTCCTCACATACCCGGCACGAGAGAGAGTGAGAGAGAGAAAGAGAGAGAGACCGGGGAGAGGGAGAGGGCGGCGGCGGGTTGGCTCCAGCGAGCGGTGGCGGCGGCGGCTGCGGGGTGGCGCTCCAACGGCTTGGCTGCGGCGGCTGTGGGGCAGCGCTCCGGCGGAAAGGGCGGCGTGGGTCCGGCAACGCAACGGCGGCAGTAGCGCGGAGGCGGCCGGCGTTGCTTCGACCTGGGTGAGGAGATGTGGCACAATTAGAGGCTAGGGCGGCGGCTATGGCGAGATAGGCTCTGCCGGCGGCGGCGTTGGGCAGAGGTGAGCCGAGAAGCTTGTGTCGTACCCCGAAGGTGCTCGATCAAATGCTGGAAGGCCAACGTGGAGATGGAGCATGGCGGCTGATGCCGGCTAAGGAGAAAGGAGGCCGGGCGGTAGGGGAGGAAGGATGAGGGAGGTAACGGCCGGGGAGGGGAGGGAAAGGTAGTTAGGTAGGGTAAGAGGAAGAAGAGATTGAAAATAAAATGAAAAGCCATATGTATCGATGATATGTGGGTCATATTTTATTTTTCATTTGTCTAATATTTTTTTGTAATCGGAATGCCACGTCCATGTGGACTGCCTCGGTGGTAAAACCACACTCAACCGTTTCACGGAGGGTTATTCGCACTGGTTTAAATAGTTTATGGGGCTGCTTAGACGGTTTTGAAGATCAGAGGATTTTGTGCGCCGAAGACCATAGTTCAGGGTGGTAAGTATACCTTTTCCTTTTCTCTATATATGTACAATAAAGAAGATATAAATATTATAATTAAACTTCAAAAGTTCGACTGTACGGACCCAAATCATCACATGCTTTTCTTTACCGGCGGATTAGTTGATATGCAATGCATATATCTAAATCTAAACTACTCTATAATTGAGCAGTTGGCCTAGATCCAACTATAAATCACATCCGTCTATTTCCTCAATCCATCATTCAACAGCCATAATTTTTCAGAAGTTTACTATCAAGTATAGAACACGAACTCTTGACTTGATATGTATAGACCACGGACTTTTGCTCATAACTCGATATGTATAGACCATGGACTATTGCCCATATATACATATACGTAGAGACCACGGATTCTTGACTCGATACGTATATACCACGGACTCTTGACTCGATATGTACAGACCACAGACTCTTGCCCACAACTCGATACGTATAGACCACGTACTCTTACCCTTGCCCATATATACATATACGCAGAGAGACCATGGACTCTTGATACGTATAGACCACTGACTCTTGACTAGATACGTATAGACCATGGACTCTTGCCCACAACTCGATAAGTATAGACCACGCACTCTTGCCCATATATACATATACATTGGATTAATTTTTATTCTCCCATTTTAAATCTTCATAATAATTTTTCCTAATTCTTTCTAGGCTAGAACTAACAGACTAGCATAGTATACTATAAAGCGGGGGCAGGCACGTACACCCCAATCATACATACTTATACATATGAAACGTCTGCCTGGGCCGGGCGGTGGAATAAATTTAGGATTTCGTATAGAAGTAGGAGTATTACGTATCTCTCTTAAGAATACACTTCAGTATCCTCCCCTCCATATCAATGTGTGCAGACGTATACAACCTGTTAATTAAGCTTGCGGCACGATAAATAACAATTGTGATGCACATATAATTACAATTTACAACCTAACCGGCCCATCGAGAGAACGCATCGCTACTTTTAATTAAATGAGTAAGTATACATGTATTTACGCGTACATCCATGTATAGAATTGATCTGCTAATAAAAAACAATTATTTGCATGTTATTACACCCGTTAATTAATCTATATCTATATCTATATAGTGATTATCTATTATTTAATTTTGCTTGTTCAGATGTTTCATAAGATGAGCCACCTTAATATCAACCGAATGATACAACCAATGTAATTAGGAATGCTCCTACACCGGCTCCATATAGATATAGATATAGACAAATAGAAAAATTGCAAGTGTCCTAAATGTTACTTTTTCTACAAATTGTTGATATCAGCATTGCTCTGACGTGCTTTGCATGTGCATGTATGTATGTATGTATGTATGTATGTATGTATGTATGTATGTATGTATGTATGTATGTATGTATGTATAAGCTGTAGAACATACTGGTGTACTATACACACACGCGCGCGCACACACACACATTAAAAATATAAAAAAATGTAAAATTTTGTTTGTGAGCTCATATCAACTAGAAGATCAAAATGGCCGGTTCGGATCGTTCAGATCGGTCATAGGTTGTGTAAACCGAACGCTCGGTTTCATGTTTTACAAACCGAACGCGAAGCACCAACGCATGTGTACTTCGCGAAGCACCGTAGCCCTACACACACACACATGCATGCAATACCAGCCGTATATATATTAAAAATGCATGCAATAGCGGTCGGCCTGCCGCGGCCACGCGGGGGGGCGGCAGCTCATCTGCGGCCGCGCCCGGTGGCGGCAGCCACGCGGGGTGGCGGGACCCGATGCTATTTTTGTAATTTCTTTTTTCTGTGGATTATTTTATTAATTTTCTATTTAACTATTGATTATTTGAGCAATTTTTCCCCATGCATATCGTGCATATTCGTATGTATCCGACAAGGCGATCAGCACTGCATGCGTACGTATATATGGATATATCTACATACGTACTGTACGGTGCATGCCTAGCAAATCAAGACATCCTATGTTACTATAGTAGCATTTTTTTTATAAAAAAAATAAGAGAATTAAACCAAGGCATCTGGCTGCATGTGCCCAATAAATACGCTGACACGATAGTAAAAGCCCTCTTCAGAGACAGCAATGGGAATTTACACGGTGGGTACATATTTATGCACGTAGATGGATACTGTAAACAATGGGAATTTACACGCACGGCGTACATGTATGTACATCAGTACATGCATGTGTGTGCTGTCAGAGAGATCCGTAGTGAATACGTATCTATACATCGATACATACATGCAGTTTGTATTTGTACTTGGATCTGGAATACGTATGCGTACATGCACTTGGTATATGCATGTACTAGCTCGGATGTGTCCTACGAGAGGGTGTACAGTGAATTGGCCTCTGTACTTTGGATATATCGCCTACAGGGTTTAATTTGTCTGTCCATGTGTGTGCTTACTCATACCTGCATGTGATTTCTCGTGTGAGCTGACTGAACCAAATATATAGTGGTCTTGTGTACATGTATTTCCATTTCAATTTTTCACAGATATAATATAATTTCCAGCCAATACATTTGGTAACATTTTTGGACATTAACATAATCTTTCATCAGTAATTATTTTTTAAAAAATATTTATATAACCCATAAAAATATTATAATTTTTTGATTAATATGAATCTAATTATGTCTTTTTTAACTATTCAAAGTAAATGTTAAAACGATATAAATTACCAAAAATTCAGAAAGTTATGCCAAAACAACAAGTTTTCTTCTTGGCCTGTTAATAGAGTTATTGGTAGGGTCAGGTAAAAAAAATATCCTTTAAAATATTGGTATATTTGAGTATGGAAAACAATTGTCCTTCAATACAAACTTGCAAATTCAAATTTTATTTACAGAAAATCAGTTATCGCTGGTTTTCACTTTGTTTCACTACCCCTCCCGTAAAATTGTTTTTACAACAATTTTTTTACATTTTTTTTTCGCTTTGATACATGCATATATACAGAAACAGGGCACTCTCTCGATCGTTGGCCCGTGCAAAAAATATATATATATCGATTATATATCGTCATCTTGAGCCCTAACCATTACCTCTTGTTTTGCCTCCTTGTTTCTTCGCTTGTCTCTTGTGGAAGTGCATGCATTAATGGGTCAACAAAAGCTAGCTAAAGCGAGCTTTGCATATATGCATGCTGGCCCAGGCTTTTTGATCACTACGTAGAAAAAGTGTCCCGGCCGTAGTTAATTAAACCAGCACACGATGATGACTAGCTCGTCCATGCCATCGATCGATCGGTCTTGTTCGTACGCACGCTATAGAGATATGGAGACAGATATATAAAGCTGTGGCGATCGATCGAGCCGCAGTTGATCTATAAATATGAGCTATATATCTCCGACACTAAATAAACAGGATCAGTCGATCGATTGCAACAGCAACGGATATGGATGATCAGATTACAAATCAATGAACTAAAGAACGAGTGCGAAAGACTGAGCTCTATTAAAATAACAGGTTTGCTATTTCGCAGGCACCTCGAATTTGATAAATCGTGCAGGCGCAAAAAAATCCACTAAATTTATACTGTTTTTCTACATTTCCATTTACTGAAAAAAATGTTTCATGATAATGGAATTTTTTGCACGAGGTCTGATTTATTATAGATTTATTTTGTTTTCTGTTTATTGTACATTTATTTTTTTTTCTATTTATTATAGATTTATTTTTTATGGATCCGTTGTAGTTATGTAATTTTTACCTTCTAATTTTTTACCACTGTTTTTTCAATTGTTTGTTCTTTGTGTTAATGCCTTTTTGCTTCTTTTTTTGTGGCAGCGCTATTTCACAGGCGCCTGCGCGCCGGCCAAATGCGCAGGTGCGGCGGTCGGCCGTTTGATCGTGGGTGCGCCGCGGCCGGCCATTAGATCGCTGGATTAATCCAATAGTTAGCACTCAATTAGTAAAAATTCCACTAAATTTCTACTATTTTTTTCACATTTCCATTTACTGGAAAAAATGTTTTGCGATAGTGGAATTTTTTGCGTGAGGATTGATCTATTATAGATTTATTTTGCTTTCTGTTTATTATAGATTTCTTTTGTTTTCTGTTTATTATAAATTTTGTTTTGTTTTCTTTTTAACGTCAAGAGATTTTTTTGCTCGTATAATTTGCGAAATCGTGCAGGCGCAAAAAAAATCCACTAAATTTCTACTATTTTTCCACGTTTCCATTTATAGAAAAAAAATGTTTTGCAATAGCGGAATTTTTTATGCGAGGTCTGCATGCATGTACGCGGCATGCGCCTGCACAAATGCTAAAATTGCAGGCGCCTGCCTAATAGTGTCTCCTTTTTTTGAATCGCCGCACTTTAGTTTTCCTGTGAATCACGGACGTTCTTTTATATTTGTGTGTTTCTTTCATAAAATTGGTAGTGTTTTTATACTTAGTGCAGTCACAAACCTTTAAAGTGTATGTGCCTGCTGCATAGTCGCTCCCTTTTTTTGAGTATTTTTCCAGTTTAGCAATATGTGGAAAAGGTATATTTATCTACTGGAATTTTGTATTTTTTTTAAAAATGTTGCAATTTGAGTTCTTGAAGGGGAATGTATCCAAGCAGCAACGCGTTGTATGATCTCAAATAACCATGTCATTTTTTTCACTTAATTTATATAAAAGTTCCACATTTTGTGATTATGGAAGTTTTGCTCTATTGTACTGGAAAACTTAAATTTAGTTCCTATGTTTTCGAATAGCGCGTTGGGCCCTTGCTGTGAATCGAAAATTAGCTGTTTGTGGGCTTTTTATGAGGTCAAAATTGATACGAAATCAAGAAAACACAAAATCGCCTGCAGAGAAGGTTTTCATGCAGGCGCCTGCACGTATAACATAGACGGTCCCTTAAAATAAGGGGACGACTAATTGACGGTCACGTGGAAAAAAACATAATCGATTTATGGTCTATTGGATCAAAATCAAACAGCCTGAATAATTCCTCATCTTCTATACTCCGAATCTTTCTCACTCCTCTCCCGATTCAGATCCCCAGTCCAGCCGTCGCCATGCCTCCTCGTATCCCCGCTCGCTGTCGTTGATCTAGCCAAAAATTCTAAAGCTTAATGGTCAAATCAAATATAAAAATGTAATCTATCATGATTCCTATGGTGCTCACCAATGCAATATAGTCTTCGCGTTCTATATAAGGCTGAAATTCTAAACATATCGTAGGTGTTAATTTTAAATTTTTTAGTATTTTTTATAATTATATAAAGATCAACATATATATAAACCAGTAAATCTAGCCACACGTACAATTGTACGGATCACATGCTAAGATCTATTTGTTGCACAGTGCTCACGGTATCATCTATTTTTGCACCAGGGAGTTTCTCACTCATCGGATTGGCTCGATCTGTCAAACCATTTTTCAAAATCGGAAAAGAGATATAATTCAACTTTTCGTCCATAAAAATCGGTCAATATCAACCCATTTTGCACAATTTCGGATTAAATTTTATTTAAAAAACAAAGCGCAGCCATTCTTTACGATTTGTAACAAAAAGCTATAAATCACGGCGGTATATATTATCATGCGATCCTTTTTTGAAAAAAAAAGGGACATTGATCGATGACCCCTGCCTCCGCAATTAGTTAATTAGTTAAGCCGCATATATTAATGAGAAATTCTACACTACGGGATACCGTCCAACGGGATTGCTACACGACAAAAAAAAATTCTCTCGCGGTTCGCCTCTTCGCTCGTGCCGGGATTCATATTTTGTGCCGAGGATTTCTGACTCCGCATGCAAGGTACATAGGCTGGCGAAGGCTGAGTCACGTACGACTCGATAGTCATGACACGTAGACACGCAAGTTTCCTTACTAAGCGCAGTTTGTTTTATTTTTTAACTTTTTTATTTTTATATCTTTTTAATCTGAAGTCTAAATTGTGTAGAAAAATTTCATAATTCATCTAAAATTCTAATAAACCCATTTTAAATACTTTCATGTTTTTTATTTTTTTTATTTTTACTAGCTAGAAATTAGTATCATACGGTTACATTTAGTTGATTTTTATTGACATTTATTATTTCATTTCATGTGAATATTTTTTGACACAAAAAATACAATTCATTTAAAAATCAAGATTTTTGTTATGATACCATCAACCTGATACCATCGATGCTCGACACCGTAGTCGATACCTGTTTTTTTGAAATCTGATACGCCTTATGATACTTTTCCGATACTCGACACCGGACCTGATACTTCTGATCTCATACTTGATTTTTTTCACTTGATAATCGATGATACTTTTGATCCGATACCTGATTTTTTTAACCTGATGATCGATGATACTTCTGATCCGATACCTGATTTTTTAAATCTGGTGATCGATGATACTTCTGATCCGATACTTGATTTTTTTTAATCCGATACTTGGTTTTTTTGACCCGATAATTGATGATACTTCTAATCTATTACCTTGTTTTTTGACCTAATAATTGATACTTCTGATCCGATACTTGATTTTTTGAATTCGATACTTTTGTTTGACCCAATACTCGATGATACTTATGATCCGATACCTGATTATTTGACCTGATAATCGATGATACTTCTGAGCCGATACTTGATTTTTTTAATATGATACTTGATTTTTTGACACGATACTCGATGATCCTCCTGATCTGATACCTGATTTTTTGACCTAATGATGGATGATACTTCTGATCCGATACTTGATTTGTGATATACGATACCCTTCCCATGATAACTTTTTTTTGTGGTACATCAATGGTACCATGAAACTCAACATGATACCATCGATAGTTCGATACTGATACTTTTTTTTGTGATACATGATACCCCTACGATACTTTTTTACGATACTGACACTCAACGATATTGAATCTCGAGAAAATGTTGGCGGCCTCGGCTCAACGTGGCTGGCGATGACGCCTAAGTAATTAAAACGCGCCTCAGTTCTAATCAACCTCGGACGGGAATAATTTTCCCTCCATCAGCGTCACTTGATGTCAGCTCTGCTAAGTTGGTGACGACGGCACGCAAAACGAGGCACATGCGAAAAGGCAGCTGCAAACATAATTCAGAAAATTATGAAATAATTATTGTAGGTAGAATGAAATAATAGTAGGCCAGGAAAATTGGTTTGGAGTAAATTGGACTTTTGGTTTTAGGAGAAACAAAATTGTAAAAATTCATTGTGCATGCGTCACACACATCTACGTACCATGCATGCACGCACAGCTACTAGGCGTCGCGCGTGGAATTTTTTTGTGCTAGCGATCCAGTCCCGTCGCTGTCCGCGGAGGCGCAGGCGCGGGCGAGAAGCCGGAGCGGCAGAGGCACAGGCGAGCGTACGGACACGCGTCACGCGGGAAGCGATCCCGTCGGGAGTTCATTGCAACGGGATCCCGTTGCTAAGTCGGACCCATATTAATAGTGTATACGCGCGCGGATGGCGAAATGATACGGCCATTGACGCCCCCAGGGCGCGCATTCATGGCGGGCGCCGGGCTGCACCTGCACTGCGTGGGGCCATGCAATCCGCACCCAATCTTCGCATCATTAATTTACTGGCTGCAGGGGCATGCATACCGTACGTACTAGTACTTCACGCCCACCACCAACACAGCACGACATGTCCATGGCCTCGCCGGCGCCGGCGCCGACGACGACGACGACCCACCACGACGTCGACGCAGCTAGAGAGAGAGTGAGAGAGATCAGAGACAAAGATCGTTAAGTTGATCGATAGAGCTCATTGATATTCGCTCCGGACACGCACGCACGTACACGCGTGCATGGCATGGCAGGCATGTGGCCGGCCCGATCGCCGGCGCTCAGGCCGGCGATCGCCGGCGGCTGGGGAGGCAGCCATGCATATATGCGCGGGCGAGACAGGGTATTGAATCCCGCTCCGCCATGGGTGCTTGCCTCTTGTGCAGTTGTGCTAGCTGCAAAACAAAGGCAATAACTTTGGGACGATCCTGCTCCTGCCAAGCAGGTAGATATGCATGTACGTACTCTGGTACACCGGTGCACGTACGTACGTACGCGCGCGCCCGCCCACTGGGAGAGTGTGCATGGCCAGCTAGCTAGCTAGCTCACTCTACTTCCCAGCTAGCCATCGATCGAAGTATCGAGCTCGCAGTGTTAGCTACTACGTACTTAGCCTGGAGTGAGTGATCAGTATTCAGTAGTACGTCCTCATCACTGGCAATCATGCATGGATATGGTAAGGCAGGGCCTGGCGCCTCTGTGACTGTGAGAGGCTGTGCCTGCACGCACTGCAAGCTCTGTAGACGCAGCAGGCTAGCTGCCACCTGCCATGCATTTGCCAAGCTTGGCCTTGGGCCAGTACGTACGTACATACGCGCGCGCAGCATGCATGCAGCATTGTCAGTGTCGCGCGACGTCCATGGCGGATTCTGCACGCGATCCACCGGCTACAGGACACACGGAACGGTTAGGGCATGGCTCTGTAGTACGTAGTAGCTAGCTGCTGCAAGTGTTGGCCGGGGTGATCGAGCGAGCTCTCATTGCATGCGTCCGTCCATGGCAGGAGGTGGTCACGTCAGGCTCAGGCCAACAGAGGAGCTTCCATGTTGGGTCGGAACTCGATCGGAACCTGCAGCAGGAGTCGATGTCGTCGTCGTCGTCGTCGTCGTCGTCGTCGAGCTCGTTGAGGTCCCCGATGTGGATTCCGGAGGCAGATGCAGGGTCGAGTATGAGTAAGGTACGATGTTAGACGCACTCGATGGGACGGCAACTTAATTGACTAGTACTTGGCTAGCTAATTTTTTTTTAGTATACTATACATAGTTTGCCATGTGTTCATGTTTTCGAAACATGTACATACATATAAGAGCATCCGCAACAATATTGCAAAACACTGAAGTAGTATTGGATAGAATACCTGGATTTTATTGTTATCTAAAAATCGAGCACAACCATGCAATTTGCACCGTGACACTGACAAGTTTTCACAATGTTGGTTACGGCAGTCCAAGAGTCCAAGGGTCCAGAGACTGTACCTGCATATATATACGTGTTAATCCAGGACACCAGAATGCTTCATATGCTTGATTAATCCATGTATTAATTATACGTACTACAGTCTGATGAACCGAATCCGCACGCTGTGCTCCTTTCATTGGTGATGTATATATATATGCAGCAACCAGTTGGTGATTCTTCAATTGTTAGAGGCGCTTTGCAGCAGCCCTCTCTGTCCCCTCTCTGGGTGAAGATGTTGTGCTGGGATTTGATCTTGATGGTCATGGTAGTACAGGTTCATACAACTTAAATGCCATGGATCATACTATATATCCAGCAATCCTGGTGTATATCTGAGTCTGTTTTTTAAGATGTGGTTGTGCCGATGATCGATGGGCTATGGCCTCTGTTACCGTAGCATATATTGTTTTCCTCAGGGCCTACCTGTCTTGCGAACAGTGTGAGTGTGATGAGATCTTTCTATGTGGTATGCCCAGGCTATATATATTGAAGCTGTGTGAGATGATAGTGCTACAAGGGTACTGTGTACTGGTGAATCTGATGGGGATTGAGATTCCATACTGTTGTATTTGTTACTGTCGTTTGATCTTGATAAGAGAGATTTTTTTATTTTTTTCGTGTCAGAACAGCACCGACAAGAAAGCAGTTGCGAAAGTTTCATTTATGGTTGAAAAATATTATCGAGTGTCGATCAAATGGCTCCTCTGCTGAACTGCTCTGACGATCTTCCACAAATGGCCAACGGGACAGGTAGCAAGAGGTGTTGCCAACGAGCTAGTCAACTTTCCTCGAAAACAAAAACAAAAAAAAAAAGAGCTCATCAACGACCGTTGCAAAATTGCAAAATACACGCAGCCGAGATATTGTTTATTCCCGACATGAACATGGAAATTCATATCAACAGACTACAGATTACCAAACTGTAGGTGTGTGCACAGGCAGAAGGATGTGTGGTTTCTTATTAAATTTCACGTCACATAAAAAAAAATGTTTTCCTTCCACTTTTTTTGAACCTTGGGTCTCCATAGTCCATACAAGAGATTGGGCATTCTAGTCATCTTAATACATCCAATATTTTAGTCAGCCCTTCCAAAAGCGTAACTGAAAAGATTGTTTGTACAATTTTACACTTCAAAATTCCTTTCTTTTCCTGTAAATGGGCTCTGAATGACAAAATCATATATAACTTTCGCCAAAATGGGCATTTCAAAAAGGGAATGTCCCTGTCAGCCGGATATGCTCAAGGGTGCGCTTTAAGCCGTACTGAAGAACGGCCCGGTTCCCGGCTCTGAAACCATCTCCATAGGCCATAGAGGTATCCGACTCGATCTGGTGCTTGAAAAAATCCCCAAGCTTCCGCTCAAACTGAGATCTCCCACCCTTTTTCGATGATGTGGATGATGAAGAGGACGTCGACGCAACATTACTGCCTGATCCTGCCATGATCTCGGACTCGATCCACATGTGAGCAAGAACTTGGCATATGCCCTCTTCTACATCCGGCCTAAGTGTGCTGTATCCTGAGAGTACATATTCATTATCATGCAATGCCATATATCATTGTTATCAATGTTTTTCTAGTAGACACGAGATGGCTATATCATCATAGGAAGCTAATGCAAACTAATCCTCGTAAATACTTTTGGCAGCAAACACCTATCATTCCACACAGGATTGCTATAAGCATTTTAAGCAAACAGGAAACTGCAATTTCTCATAGTAATCTTGAAATCTGCTCTTAAGATCCTATTAAATTCATTACTCAACTATCTTATCATGTGCTAAAACAAATTTCCTGCATGCCTTGTGAGACTATAATAAGTAATATAGCTCATCCAACTAATATAATATTTCTATCCAAGTAAGAGCTGTTTAGACATTGATTTGTAATGGTGCAATTTTAATACCAGTACAATGACTCTCACCAACCTGTTTTTATTGAGAAGGATGTGGTATTTAACATGATATACAGTTTCTTTTCTACTCAAGTATACAACGAGTCCATTTTATTATGATTACTGACCGAGAAAGAACACAATAATTAAATACCACCTTTAAGACGCAACCATGCATGCATCATCTCATGAGCTAAAATTGAACCTGTTAACAATCTGCAAGAACAAAAACAAATTAGATATTTTAATAAGGTAATGCCAACATATTCAGAGTTCATCAGGCCCCAAAATAGAAGCAAGTGACAACACGATGCATGTGTCTATTCATTTGCAGTTTGCACGGTAGAAGATACAGTGCTAAGGCAAAACATTAATATTTTTAGGACTCTTTAAATGCATAGCCCACAAAATCTAGTTATCTACACATAATCCATGCATTTTGCCAAATGTGGAAAAAAATAACATTCTGAGCCATTTGAGACAACCGTTCTAAGAATTCCTGTTATTTTTCATTTAGGGGCGGCCAACTACATTATGAAATCAAAAATTAATACATCACCTTGGGAGACCATACAGAATGAGAATTGCAGTCACTTCACATCGCCGTGTCAACCTATATGGCTCTGTTATCATTTCCATAATTTTGTTTCCAGCCATTCTTGGTCTCCTCAATATCTGTAATAATGTAACACAACAGATCAATAAATGAAGTAGAACTTGGGACAGAAGAACCATTCATCTGATGTTTACAACAGTCCTCACCGTGCTGACAGTCTGTTCTTCCGATAAGCACAAACCTCTCGTTTCAGGAAGATGGTGGTGACCCTGGTTTCCACAAAGAACAAATAATTACAGCTGCTGCTTGCTAGTGTAGTGAATATAGGAGAATTATGGATTTGATCAACATACAGCCTTCTCTCCTTCCATGGCTTCATTTAAGGCCTGTCTTTCTACCAGAAGCAGAGGAACCTGTTGCTCCACTTTCATATTCAAACCTTCATAAAATTCCTGTATTTCAAGATAAAGAGGCTGGCACTCGCTCGTATCCATCACTGCAGAGTCAAGGCACTCCAGGCAGAGTTTACGACCGTCGTCCAGCAATACATATCTTGATTCCCTTGGCTGATAAGTAAATGAACCATTTTGGAATGAACTGATCAAAATTTTGCAAACAGCAATTTATGTAACCAAGTACGCTTGAGATAATTCTAAAACCAAAAGATTATTTCACTAAAAAATATTATAACTGAACATACCTCCATTCTTTCACAGCTACAGCATCTTGGAGTACCATCTAGCTCATGTGATGGACAGTATTTTTGTAACCAGAAAGGATGGGCCCTATATTCAATAAGGCCATTCATATTTGTAGGGATCTGAACAAGAAGGAAGCATCAGATGGTGCATATGAAAAGTTAACATATCAAAAACTGTAACTAGATGTCTATAATTCCGTTGCCCCAAGACTTCTGGAAACGTATCAAAAACTGTAACAAGATGTCTATAATTTTGTTGCCCCAAGACTTCTGCTTTCCAATGAAAACATAACAAATCAGCTAACCAAAATGGACAGATATCAATATGCTTCCAGCCTTTTATGATTGCCATCGGAAATGAAAAAAAAAACATGCATATATAATCAGATATAACCAAGAGTAGTCATCGCGATCATAGAATGAAGGAACACTTATCACTTTTCAATAACAACATAATCTTCTTGGGAGGCAAATTTAATATTGGTTGATTTCTAGGACATATTGCATATGAACTGTAGAACAAAAGCAAGCCTCTTTTGCAAACAGGTAAGAACAGATCACCAGAGTAATGGAGTGATTCTTACAAATTGCTTGCAGACATCACATTTCGGGTGAAAACGCTCCTTGTAGCAAGTTTTATGGTATGGATGATTTCCCGACATGGAGAACTGTGTGATTGCCTTGGTAAGGTTATGTGTTAACAAAATTGCTTAATGAGTCAACAAGAGTATTACCTCATAGTCATATATTGGTTGACTACAAGCATGGCAACAAAAACATTCTGGATGCCACACAGCACCCATGCAACTAAGGAAACGCCCATGGCCAATCTCACTATGACATCCAGCACATGTCCTGATGAAAGAAGTACAAAAAAAGTCACAAAGTAAAACTCACCATAACCCCATTCTACCTATCATCCTAGTGTTTAGAGCACTACAGCATCTTCCTGATATACTTTTTTAAGTAACAAGCCATACACAATTACAAACTATTTTCTTCTTTTAACAACATCAGCAAACTCGCACATCCAAAGCAATTCTGGTAAAGATATGATGACACGCCCCTATAGTGCTTACCATACTTCAACGCTTGCATGCAATGGCCTATCAATAATCACAGCTACTAAAAAATCTAACCAGTTCTTTTTTAAAAAAAACTTTTGGAGCTCCAAATTTCAAACCCCAGTTTGCAATAGTTTTTACTTTTTGAAGGGACAGTTAGTAGCCTACAATGGACTTCAAAGGATTACAAAACATAACTTGCTATAACTAAGGGATTAATTTAAAAACTTGAACAAGAACTATTTGGTTGCATACCTTCAGCTGTATAATTTTTTTTTAATAAAAATTCAAGGGAATCTGCCTGTGACTTTATTAGCGAATATGAACTCGAATTGAAAAGACTATATAAGCTCCCACCAAAACACATTTGCCACCTAATAAGATGTCCATATGAAATCCTCAAGAATAATGTCAACTGCCAAAGTGGCCATGTTCACTAGAAAGAACCAAAAAAAATGCTGACTCTAGCATGCAATTGTATTATTCAGGATTAATTGCACTTCCTTCATGGCAAATTCTTGTATTAGTTTAATGGCCCTGTGCTTCACCTCAGTCAACTCAAAAGTCAAAACAGTATGCCCAAATAAAGTATCTAAGCATATTGTAGTAAGAGCAATGAAAATGGACCTGAATCCAGAAGAAAACATAAATGGCAATGGTTGATACGTAATGCCACCGTTGGCACTGCCATTTTCACGAGCATAAGGGGGTGATTCAACATTCAAACTTTCCTGAATAGCTCTTGCAAGTTGCTCATCCTCCTCCAAATGCATATCCTTTTCTAGAAGGAAAAAACAAATGAAGCCAGAAAGCATTACACATCAAATCATGCCATCATGGATTCATAGAAAATGCAGTGTAATGGTATCAGAGACTCTACAGTAGATTAGAATAGCTTGATAGGAAGATCCAAACAACATAACATTTTTACATAATATTTTCACTTCAGGGGTGAACAATTTTACTTGGTCTCCATGACAACCTAAGCATTCAAAGACAATACATAGTGATACAGTATATATAAATGTTTAATCCAGGAATTTTGATTATAACATCTACAAGACTAAAACCATAGAAACTGGACCAACATTTTACAACCCATCTTGAAAAATAAGCTCGCTGGTATCGATTAAATAGGTGCAGTGTTCTCCTAGGTGTCACCTAGACTCGCGCTTGGTGCCAGCCTGATCAGGCCCCACTTTGGGGCTAGGAGGCGATTAGTAATTGGTGACAAGATTACACGATCTCTAAAAAATGACTTATTCTCTGAAATCTCAAATATGGCATATAGATGCATTTCTACATTATAAAATAATCACATATCTTGAAAACAGTCACACATTGCAGTCCAAACTTCTGTCTGCGTGCGAATTTGTTTGGCCGCCTAGGCAACTCCCCACCTGCCTATCGCCTAGCACCTTGGATGAGCTTGATTAGGTGCCATAAACACAAAGTAGCCACACATCTACTCCTTCCCCTTTTTTTCTTTGCATCGGAACAGTCTATGCTCTCATATTTAGATTTAACTTAACTACAGTCCCAGACATCAATGACACACTACCACTAAAAAAAAACACTCTGACCAAGTTCCTATGTAAGTGATCAACTTGACACCACGATCAGAAAAAAAAAGAAGATCTTTTAGCGAAATGCGCATCAGGGGTTTACTTAATGCGTTGGTACCTATTGCCTTCGACTTTCTCTGTTCCTCTTCTGATAGAGAGATGGCTATAGCACGTTGAATATCCTCGTTGTCAAATTCCGGAAGAGCATCCTAAATTACATGTGAAAAATGGATCAGCTACATAGAAATAATAAGTGGAAATTTTCAGTTTCTTCTTTTTAAACTCACACAGCAAATGCTACTATAATGGTGTATAAGCCCATTAGTGCTTCTAATGACCTTCCATGTAAGATGGCATACGGCAAATAATCAATGTCAAATGGTGGGTTTTTTAACTAATATATAAGTAAGGACACATAAGCTAGCCTATTTTGGATGGTAAAGATGCTTCTACATGGGAAAATCGCATGATTGCGTCCATGAACCTAAAGAGTAAAGAACACAGCAATTACAAAGCTACACTTGTGGAACTGGTAATGCTGTATATTCCAACAAAAAACATAAAGATTTCCTATAAAACCTCACAATAGCAATCCAGGGGAGAATTGCCTATCAAATGTATTATGCGTCTTGTGCTGTACGAGGCACAAAAAACATAGCTGCATTTCACATTTTGCACGTGCTATTCACTATGCTGGTGAGTATCAGAGTTGCTCGAGTTGTAATCACGGCTATGGCAGATGGTGCCCAGGTGGACCCATTGCCTCAATCTTACACCAGATCTCAGCGATAAACCTGTTGGTGGAGATCAGCAGCCATCCACAACAAGTCAAATGGCACTGATGTGGACACCAACATCAAAACATCATGTAATCACAAACAGTGCTACGCTAATATTTGTTAATCATTTGTTATCTTCTACCTTGCGCTGCCTCCCTGTTCAAAAACTGCGAAAAGCCGGTCAGCTTTCGTGAAATTCAAATGTGCCAAATGGGTATTGGTGATGGAAACAGCGATCTGAAACAAACCGAAATTCAAATTTTCCTTGTGAACCCTCGGTTTTTCAAGGAATTCAAGCGGTTTCCCAGGGATTTTGATCGGTTTCTAAGAGAAGCTGCAGCCCTTTTTTTGTGGATTTCGATCGGTTTTTCAGAGGCCTTAATGGAAAATCATCCTCGGTTTTGACAACTTTCTAATTTTGTTTTCTGAATTTTCTAGGTTTTTTTTGCCAAAAGCCATGAAACACTGGGGGGGTGGGGGGTGGAAACCTTGCCCAGCGGTATACAATTATGAAATTTTAGATTTTTTTAATGTACACGTAATGGCATACTACAGTGGCAAGAGTTTATAAAAAGAGAGAGCGGTACTCTATGCATGGCCCATGGGTACAACCATAACATTTGGAAGCTCATCTTACAGCTAGTTTTTCCTATGCCAGTTAAATAATAACAGCCTTTTGTTCCTCAATTAGAGATTCGCAGTGGAATGTTCCTTGTTGCTTTGTGGGGATGTGGGCCTGCATTGCACGGAAAAACTCACAGTCATAACCGCCGAACTGGAGGGCACATTCCATAATGTCTCTTCTGCGGGTTTGCTATGATATTGTCCTTCCGAGATTTTGTGGTGGCTTGAACCTCTAAAGAATTTGGTCAGCCAACCCATATTGTTCGAAATGGCAACGCAAAGAACACCACTATCTGCATTCAATCAATCATGTTAGGCCAGGCAACAGAATAGCACAGAAAATTGGAGATGGATTCTATGCCAATTGCCAACGAATTGCAACAAGTTACCAAAGATTGTCAACTTAGCAGATCAATTATCAGGTAAATTGCCCAGCCGTTTGGACGCCTTCACCCAACTCCCTAACCAGAAAGATCCTTCTAGCTCGCACAGAAGAGGATGGATCGGGGATCAAGCAGGGATTCCCACGGACCGAATCCAATCACGAGGGGGCCTAATAGGCGAGGGTTTCTATCAGTGGAGAGCCGGTGTGGCTTGCGACGGCGAGGGCCGAGGGTAAAAACCGCACGAGTGGCGAGGCGGCCGTCGCCGGGGAAGGCGGCGGCGAGATCGCGAGGGGGTGCCGCCGGCGCCCAGCCCAGTCCGCCTCCGTCGGGGCAAATGCGTCCGCTCACCGCCGCTCCGGGCGAAAATTGCGCGGGCAGGAGGTCGCTCCGATCAGCTGATCACGGCGACGGTGACCGCGCTCCCCGCGGCTGGTCGGCCGGGCGAACGGCGAGCCACACCACCACCCCGCGCTCCGCTCCACCGGCGAGAGAAGCCGAACCAGGAACGGAGCAAGGAGAAGGGATGCCGGCCGCCAGCACGAGGAAGGAAAGCTCGATCTTTTCCTCCTCCGGCGCCGTACGCGTACGCGCGCACGTACGTACGCGCAGCCGTATAGGGGGCAAGACGCCAAGCGCGCCCCCTGGCCCCGTGCTTCCTGGATTGGATATGGCCGGATTGCGATTTGGGAATCTATCTCTCTGCTTTCTCTGATTTGGCAGGCGGAGCGGACGAGAGGAGGAAGACGCAGGCAGGTGAGGTGGCGACGCTACCGAGGACGAGATGGTTTGGCCGCTTCCTCTCTGCTTCACGGGTGGTTCGGGGCGGCGGCGCGGTGGCCGGAGGCGCGCGGGGGCGGGCCGGGCGGCGGCGGCACGCGCCTTATGAGGCCGAGGCCGATGCTGCCTTGACAAACGCGTGCGAGCGACAAGTCCGTCTTGCCGGCGATGTGGTGGTGGTGGCGGTGGTTCAGTGGTTGAACCATCTTCTGTTTGGACTCGGTCGGTGCTTCGAGTTGTCACGTTGGTGTTCTGGGGACTCACCCACAAAAAAAGCTGCCATTTTATTAAGAAGGGATAAATATATACAAGAAACAAAAAAAAAACACCAGCTAGACTACTCCGTATTAGCTAGGTGGACCGAAAGGCCCCAACAACGGATGTCATCCCTAACAAGGGAGACCACCTCAGAGATTGGGAGGAATACCCTCTCAAAAATACGTCTATTTCGTTCCTTTCAAATGTTCCAGACAGTAGTAATCACCAAGTCACCAAATGCCTTCCGATCCGACGAGCTAAGCCCTTGGTGATTATCGAGCCACCAAGTCAAAAGGTCAGCATCTGGTGGACGGACGAAGGCAAAATGGGTCGCTAACACCTGGATCCAAATGCTGTTAGAGAAGGAACACGACGAGATGAGATGAACCATCGTTTCCAAATCGGCCTGGCACAAACTACAGGTGGGGTTGTGATGCCAACCCTTCTTGGCTAACATCTCGACAGTGTTGATTCTCCCCCTTTTCACCCTTCTCCTCCAAGTCCGACGGGCGAGGCTGCGACAGCGGCGGCGATGGCATCGAGCTCGAGGCGGCGCGACGGCGATGAGCTCGACGCCTGCGAGCTCGAGACGGCGGCAACGACGACGAGCATGGCTGCAGCGAGCTCGAGGCGGACGCGGCGGCAGCGGTGAGCTTGAGGCGGACGCGGCGGCGGCGGCGATGGCGACGAGCTCAAGGCAGTGCGGCGGCGACGAGTGTGACCGCGGTTGCAACGGCGACCAGCAGTTGCGGCGGAGGACGGCGGCGGACCTCCTCGGCGACGGCTAAGCTCGTCAGCGAGCTCAGGGCGGCGGCAGCCGGAGTTGGGGAGGTGGCGGCGAGCTCCCATGGTGGAGGCGGCGGCCGAACCTGGGGGAGAAGATGAAAATGGGGAGCTCAATGTGGAAAATTGTGGAAAATAGTGAGAAAATGGTGAAATGGGGTGAAAATGGCATAAAAATTGTGGGAGCTCAGTTGGGGGTGGCAAATTGGGGATGGCACTGTGCGGGGTGGCAAATAGAGGGGGGACATTGTAGAGGGTGGCAAATAGGCAATTTTCTCCGTGACAGGGCAGTTTGTACTCTTGATCAACATCAGCATCGGCTCAGCACATTTACACACTCATGTACAAGTACAACATCTTCTGTGCGAGGCATAACAGTTGGGATGTCAAATGTGCTCCCGTGAACGCTTGTACAAGACGATTTCCTCCTCAAGCTCAGTCCCTGCACCACTCACCAGCACCCAGACCTCCGAGATTTTCTCGATGCCGCCTTCAAAGAGGTCAACAATGGTGAACGCCCGCGATGTCACCGCCGTGGACTTAAATCCATCCAGTCCTCCTTGTTCGCTGGTGGGTATCGCAGGGGCAGGGCTGCTTGCTTGTCTTATATATTTCACTCTAGGCACAACTGCTCCGTTCAGATATACAGTCTGGTTGGCTCCAAAGGCAACCATCTTCCGAAGGCCTCTCCCGTAGGCTAGGCTCTTGTGCATGTGCCCGAACACGACCAAGGGGATCGAAACACCGGTTTCTCTTTGTAAGTCGGATATGGCTCGCTCCAGATCTGAAGAGGTTTAGTTTAACACGTATGAAGCAACCTTTTGGATCACATGCATTATGCAACCAGAGGGAAAGCATCATCACGAATATCAGACCTGGATCACCATGGTCGCCACCACCAGCAACCCAATCACGCCCGCAGATATCATCCATTCTTGAACCTAGACCTATGTAACCATGATTCATAGGCACAGTAAGACCTAAACCATCATATTGATTAGTTCTGTTAAGATGTCTCTGTAATTTGTTAGTTTGAATTTAAACAGACCTGTTGGTCCATTATGTGCAAGTAATATGACAGAATGCCCCTCTGGTGCACCTACAGCGGCTTCATATATCTTCTTTGCGCTTCCTGCCATATCATTTACACCATACCTACACAGTAATCATAGCAACCAAATAAGTGGTTGAAGTTACAGCTATGGACAAGAGGCAAGAGAAGTGTGTGGTATGCTTGTTTTACAAGGTGAGGCTAAAATTTAACAATATTAAAAATATTATCAACCACTAGACAATTAAACTAGGGGAATGCAGTGTGAATTTAGCTTGGGGAGACAACATGGTTCATCCCAACTAAAATGGTCACGTAAAATTCTGAAAAAAAAATTGTAGATGTACTTCAAAAAACTCCACCTATGTATAAAATTTAAAATTCAATTTCATTGTGTTACGAGTGACAAAAAAGCCAAAATTCTGAGAAATTTGAATTCTCAACATTTTTTCTGTTATTCTTAACATGGAATTAATTTCAACATGAAAATTTTGCAAAGTAAGTTTACACATACATCAACATACGTGCCAGAACTTTCACCGACATTTTCTAGTTAAAGTGCACAGTGATTGCACCCCAAGCTAGATTGCACAGAATGTGTTCCCTTTAACCTGGGCTCCAAGCTTCCTATTATAAGGGGCTATCCATACCACTTGTCAGTCTTACAATCATGGCCAAAAGCTGAATTATAGTTCTGCAGTAACTTTTGGGAAATGGGTTGAAAGGCTTTGTTAATCCTAGTAGAGTTCACTCCATGAGAAAAAATAAGCCAGCTCCATAACCAAAATCAACCGAGCAACCAATTACTCTAAATATGGGACCCTAGGTAGGCTTTACCAATATATCCTTATTAGGAACAATATATGGTGACGTGTGGACAAGTAGTTAAACACTTAAACTTAACAAGTACCATCAATTCCAGCCGGTTTACTACACCTGCAACTCATTTCCATTTGTATTTTTCCTATCAGTCACCTGATAAGAAACCAGTACAGAGATAAAAACTAGAAATCTCATCAATTCAAAACATAGAATCTCAAAGCTTAAGCTTAACAACCTGATTCTGCCTCAAAAGCTGTTCATAACTAATACAGCTCTATAACTAATACAGCTCTACTAGATTACTAGAGTGGAGCCGAGGAAGAAATAAAATATGATAACTGCATGCCGGTTATTATGGTACCACTCAGTCATCACTCCACAGGTTAAATAAATATCATTCGGATCTTAATTCAAGGTGAGCAGAAGAAGTCAAGGTTATTTGTAGGCCAAAATGGCAGACACATATAACAGATGAGAAATATGCATTTATTGG
Organism: Raddia distichophylla; assembly: GCA_005191435.1. NCBI lineage: Eukaryota > Viridiplantae > Streptophyta > Magnoliopsida > Poales > Poaceae > Raddia > Raddia distichophylla. The sequence goes on along the minus strand of SPJY01025686.1, from coordinate 1,661,637 downwards.
TTAGTATATCTCTTACCGACCATTTTGACAAAAGCTTTGGTCTAAACAGCCTATCACCACCACAAGAAAATGGTCGTCCGCCAACAACACTCAGCTTTATTGATGGAAAGTCCAAACATTTGTACCCAACATGCTGCTCACCAAGGCTGATATTGACAACAGAAAAAGAAAACAGCAAAAATATTGTTGGTCACCTTTTTCTGCATAGGGAGTATTATAGTCAGGTAAAGACAGCTAGTATTCCAGAAACGTCCTGCATTTATTGCTGCTTGGACAACTACCATGAATTGCTCAAGAAAAATTTGGCTGAGAATCAGCTTCTTTTCTAGTGATTCCTAACCGCAGTTTTCGCCAATTCACACCTTGTGGATTCAAGCATTATTCCAAATTTCGTTCTTTCTATCTAAAGAAAAAGGAGAAACAAAACACAAAAAGGCCTAGCAATAAAGCTCATAGCCTTAACTTGGTTATTGTTTTAAGTGTTTTGATACAGCTGGAGAGCATAACACAAATTGTACAACCTGCGCAGTGCATTCGTGAACACCTCAAAGAAAATCTTCCTAAATGGTACTCATAGTAATGTGATGTGCTAAATACAAATTTCATACTAAAGAACAAAGGGCTTACCTTTCCAGCTGAAGCCAGACACGATCTGCCTTCCTGAATGTCAACGAAATACAGTGATTTCAAAAATCTCGGTCCAGTTATTTTGTGCTTTCTCCTTGTTAGATGAAAGTGTGACTCTTACTTCTCTGAAAATTGGTGTGTGTGCCAGCAATCATGGTTCCCAAGAATCGCTGCCTTTGGAAACTGAAGATCAGAAATGCTTTTGACAAGTTGAACATTCTCGTTGCCGTAGTCACCTGCCATAGATGGAGAGTAAAGAGATGGAAACCAACAAGTATCTAACTGTTACTTCACAAGATGTGCAAATCATGCAATACAGAAATTGCACAAAAAAGGGGCGTACCTGTAAAAAGTACCAAATCGGGCTGCGTTTTACATACAGAGCAAGTTAGAACTTCTGAGAAAAACAAACTAAAATTATCAGGAATGATTATAATGCGACTAATTGACTACTTTTTGCTAAATTCCCATGTCACTGCTGGAGAGTACATGTTTAAGCAGGGCAGCAAACATATCATAGCACATGAATAAAAACAGAACAGGACATGCACTTTAGACTATAGTAGAATGTAAAATTGGAGGGAGGCAAAAACACTGAAATGTGAATAACATAAAAAGATAGTGTGTTGGACTTATCGGAATATGCAATACCTGAAGAAAATGGAGGGCCTTCGAATCCTCCTCAAGGACCCAATCATTGTGCTGCAAGGTTCAATGCATAACAACCAATTAGTATTTTGTTCAAGAGTAGAGTCCTTATCATGTGAATGTTAAGTTCTCAAGGCAACATAATACAGCACAGCTATAATGTTATACCTAGGCCAACCTAAAAAGGTAGAAGTCACATTTCTTCCTCTTATTTCTTTTGATTAAGCACATCCAGAACAGGAGTAAGGAAACTAGGGAGCTTCCCCCCACAGTATTTGTCAATTTGATCAGCAAGAAGTGGTATCATTATCAAAATAGGCTATCAAAGGGTTTGGTGTTTACGAGGAAATGCATTTGCCCAATACATTCGGACTCTCCCATCTTCTCTGCATGAACTTACATTTTTATGCTTTCTACAACAATATTTGACAAGAGATATGGAGATCTCTCCCATATAAAACCCACTAGTCCGGACTCCAGAGAATTCCAAACTTGCACCCCCATGAACCTCTTCCGTAATGAACCATTTTAACTCGTCGCCTAATCTGCCCTAGCAGACAGAAAACTACCATCATCATAAAATACAACCAAACGCAGCCTACTTGCCAACCCCAACGAGCGTCACTCGACACTCGCATAGCATAAAAAATCGGAGCCAAAGCAGAATCAAGCAGGTCAGTGAGCAGAAGCTTCAGCTCCCAATCAGCATCTTTCCGGAATCCCCCTGCGCATATGAACCCTGTAATAAAGAACCGCGAAGCTGTACCAGCAGTACCTATGGCCAGCCTCCACAGCCCCCCATGGACGCCCGCAAGGAGGAGAGGTTGCAGAGGATCTTTTTTGAGAGCGAGAGAGTACCACGTCGCCGACGACCGCGACGCGGACGCGGCGGCTGACGCCGGCGCCGCCGGAGGCCATGGTCCTGCGGCTGGGCTTGAGCGGCGGTGCGGAGGGTGAGGAGGGAGGAGGAGGAGGAGGATTCGCGGAGGCGCGCGCTGCTCCCGCCGCCGACCACGAAGACAAGGAGC
>SPJY01025686.1:1601032-1645989 GCA_005191435.1 Raddia distichophylla | reverse complement strand
TACGGGCAATCGTAAATTGTTTGCATTTTTATGGGGATTTCGACTTTAGAAAATTTATTAACCGCGAACTGTAAAGCTTTTCCAGAAAGCTCGTTGTTACATACCTGTTTATACATGATAAATAAAGGGATCCTCATACACTGCATAAATCAAAACGTGTCTAGTGATCCTCATACCCAAAATATGCCATACACCATGAAATTAACGCTACATTACGAAAATAATCTTAGTAACATACCTACAATGTATTGTTGCGAAAAAAAGAAATTATCCTACATTGAGAATGAATTATGTAACTAGTGAACTTCATACCTAAATTTTTACATACATAAAATTTAATGTGGAGAAAAAAGAAATTTTCCTACGTTGAAAATATACCCTAAAATTTAATCATTGAGTTTTCCAAAAGTCATACCTATTTTTATTATGAAAAATCTTAGTAACATACCTACAATGTAATGTCGGGGGAAAGGAAATTACCCTATGTTGAGAATAAATTATACAGCTAGAGAACTTCCCTAAATTTTTACATACCCACAATGTAATGTCGAAAAAAAAGAAAATTTTCCCTACAATGAAAATATACCCTGAAAGTCAACCTTTGAGTTTTCCAAAAATAATTAAGAAAAAAGACATAATTCGTACGTACATAGCATTTTCAATGAGCAAAATATAATTTTTCTTGGACATACCTATATGTACGCACATAATCATTTTTTAAAAATAATTAACACAATGAGAGGACACATTAATTGCATTCCTAATTACCGTACCATCAAATTGTCATGGGAGGAGTTCAAAATCAAATATACAACATAATGAAGGCATTATTAGGTTTCCATATCAAAGAAGCTCATCGGGTGCACTCGCTAAGAATCATACCATATTAGGATCTCACATCTTGATGCAATCCAACGCTTATTAAGTGGGGAGCCCAGGCCTTGGGGAGGGAGTCCCAATTCCGCTTCCTATATATACATACATATATATAGGTGAAATGAAAACCTAATCCTCAATTCCCCACCCCTACAGGCCATAGCTGCCACCCGTTGGTCCCTCCGCTTCCACCACGCCGCCCCTAGCTCCACCCCGTCGACCCCGATGCCGCTGCCCACCACGGCACCCTCCGCCCAGATGCCGCCTCCCCGACGCCGCCGACCGTCCCCCCAGACGACACCACCCCTTCGCCCCGCCCCTCGCCTCTCCACGCCGGCGCCGCGCTCCTCCTCCTCCACCCTGCCGACGCCGAGCCGCCCCTCCCTTCTCTCTGCGTCGGCAGCCACCGGGCTGCCCCTGCGCCTCCTCCCCTCTCTCTCCTTCCTCTCTCTTCGGGTTTGGGTACACGTCGGGTTCAGGTATGGGCGCGGTTCTGTGCCCGTAGGTTTTTTCGGGTTCGGGTATGGGCGGTATCTTCGGGTTTCAGTTTCGGGTTCGGTTGAGGTTTATAACGGTTTCTATGAAAGAGAAAAGAAGATCTCCGCCACGATTACAGTGAGGCCAAATTATAATGGCTTAAATTGAATGAGCAAAAGATATATTATAGTCTCCATTGTGCGAGTTTGTGCAATATTTGGACGCGGAGCAGACTCCCGAACAGGAGCGGCAGATGCACTGGGAGGCGGCGGGACGCAGGGCCAGGGCCGAGGAACGGTGGCAAGATGCCCCGATGGAAGAAAGAAATAAGCGTTCGAGAGAAAAATTTTAGGCAAAGTGCGAGGCTGACCGGTAGCGACAATTCAATGAGCGTGAGGCAGACCGTGCCATGAAGGTAAAATTTGGTTATTTGCCACTCTCAACATGTGTAATTCGCTAAGTATACCACTTGTGTGTATGATATGCGGGACCATGTGTGTCTATGACAGTGGGGTAGAGTGGCATTTTTACGAAGCCACTTGTTGAAAGTGGTAAATAAACAAATCTCTCGCCAGGAAGCGCGAGAGGGCTGCTAGAGTCAGGGAAGCAGGACCTAGTGCATTTGCGAGGGAAAAATGCCCCACTGCACCCAGTAGAATGATTATTGTGTAGCACAACTTTGTTTTTAAATCTCCTAAGGCATGTAGGTTTAGTTATGATGCACTACTATAATAGATTGTTTTATGCATCATAAGTTTCATTGCTTGCATCATGTAATCGTAATATTTTATAATTTAATCATTCGTTCTCTAAAATCATAGATTTTGCCGGTGACATCCGTACATGATAGCACAAGGTAAAATGACCCTCCGTTTTTTGTGACTGCGATCGGAATACAAGTACGCGTGCATTTTAAGGCATTTAATTTGAAAAACGACATAGACAAATGCACCATCGAGTACTGCATGAATGGTTTTGTTCGAAGTCCAGGTTTTCGAGGTGCCCGTACTCCCTCCAAAATTTCCTTCGTTTGTAGCGCACTAGTTCGTTCGGATTATCGGGATAGTGACAGCCACAAAGGCATGTAAAATTCTTGCATGGGGGTTCACCTCATATTGTGGGTTAAGAACTAATTGTCTTTTCTGTCACTTTGTCTCTTGTGCACTCAGTAGACTATTTACTCGGTATTCTAACTATTGTATTCTTCGTGCAGACAGTTTATGTACGTCGATGCAGCCATAGGGTATGGATCATCCATCCATTTTGTAAAGCCACAATCATGTACCTGCGAAAAGTAGAGTATATTCTCAATAACCTTTTTTAACATAATAAGATTAACTCTGATGATATACGCACCTCAAACATAGGACATCGGTAAAACCTACGGCCCGTAAAACATCTGCAACACAATAAAAAATCTGCACGACCGTGTCTACCCCATGAAGGCACTTTAGCCATCCTCTATAGAACTTGGGATCTCTATGTATCGTAGGATTTGTGTTGTAGTGAGCTATCGATACGACCGACAAATCTTCAGAGAGTGCGTGTGCTTGAACTCCTGGGCTGTATGAAAGCCACCACGTACGTGGCACAAATGAACGAGTAGTAGTATGCACGTTGTCCATATACTATACATAAAGAGGACGATAAAACACTGTGAGCATCGTTGAGCCCTAAATTTTATTAGTGGCATTGATGACAAAATTAATTAATATTAAGTGCTAGTGGGTTTTTGGACTTCTCGGAACCCTAGCGAAGACTCGGCGTCTTTTGATAAACCCTAATTTGAAGCGTCGTCAATTTTCTGAGCTGCTCCAAGATCTTAAGTGCGTGACCGGGCGAGAGAAGAGGTCACGTATAGATTAGGAGTAGTTAGGTTTATTTCCTGTTTTTCGTCGGATTTCAAAAGGGGTTTGAATATCTCGGATCTTGCCGGATCTTTGCGAATTCTCGAAATCTCAGTTTCCGTAGTCCACCTCTTCTAAAAATACCCAATTATCCCATTGAGAGATTTCTAGAGAGAGAGAGAAACCCACCAAAATTTCCCCCTCACTTTTCTAGCCGAAAATCTATTCTGTCGGACGGCGTCTGGAAAAGCCAGACGGCGTCCGACCAGCCAAAATCCCAAATAATACACACTGTCGGACGGCGTCCGGTCGTTACCGGACGGCGTCCGATAAGGTTCAATTTTGGGGCTTTCTCGTTGTCGGACGGCGTCTGGGGGGCGTCCGGTCCGTGCACTACTATAATAGATTGTTTTATGCATCATAAGTTTCATTGCTTGTATCATGTAATCATAATATTTTATAATTTAATCACCCGTTCTCTAAAATCATAGATTTTGCCGGTGACATCCGTACATGATAGCACAAGGTAAAATAACCCTCCGTTTTTTTGTGACTGCGATTGGAAGACAAGTACGCGTGCATTTTAAGGCATTTGATTTGAAAAACGACATAGACAAAAGCACCATCGAGTACTGCATGAATGGTTTTGTTCGAAGTCCAGGTTTTCAAGGTGCCCGTACTCACTCCAAAATTTTCTTCGTTTGTAGCACACTAGTTCGTTCGGATTATCGGGATAGTGACAGCCACAAAGGCATGTAAAATTCTTGCATGGGGGTTCACCTCATATTCTGGGTTAAGAACTAATTGCCTTTTCTGTCACTCTGTCTCTTGTGCACTCAGTAGACTATTTACTCGGTATTCTAACTATTGTATTCTTCGTGCAGACAGTTTATGTACGTCGATGCAGCCATAGGGTATGGATCATCCATCCATTTTGTAAAGCCACAATCATGTACCTGCGAAAAGTAGAGTATATTCTCAATAACCTTTTTTAACATAATAAGATTAACTCTGATGATATACGCACCTCAAACATGGGACATCGGTAAAACCTACGGCCCGTAAAACCATCTGCAACACAATAAAAAATCTGAACGAGCGTGTCCACCCCGTGAAGGCACTTCAGCCATCCTCTATAGAACTCGGGATTCTCTATGTATCGTAGGATTTGTGTTGTAGTGAGCTATAGATACGACCGACAAATCTTCAGAGAGTGCATGTGCTTGAACTCCTGGGCTGTATGAAAGCCACCACGTACGTGGCACAAATGAATGAGTAGTAGTATGCACGTTGTCCATATACTATACATAAAGAGGATGATAAAACACATACAAACATATTTAAGCAGTGTGAACATAATAAAATTAGAAAATATAGTCACAAATGTAAAATTCTAATTTAGTTAAACAAAATTTCCTCATTAAACGGATTAAAAGAAGAGGTTACCTCACAAACTCCTGGAAATACAGTGTCAATGATAGGGACGAGTATTTGAAAACGAGATATCTGCTGCGGGTGTTGGTGCGGTGCGAGAGGGGTAGGCACCTGGTGCCTGATTTAAAGAAAAATGGCCTCGGATTCCTGGCAGCGCGTGGGCGAGCTGCTGCTTTTGCCTCCTCGTGTTGTCACATCGGTTTCGGAAACACTGTCTGAGTAGCTTTTGCCTCGAATTCTTGTTGTCATATCGCTTTCTGAACAGTAGTTTTCAGCTTGTGTCTAGTCGTGCTGTCACGTCACTTTCGCTAAACTGCTAGCTTGCTAGGCCTATATAAACCCTCCGGCATCCAAACTATTTCCCCAGTAAAACTGCGAGAGAATAGGAAGAAGTGACTGTTTTTTTAACAAAGTGTTGAAGTGTATGGCGTTCCCCCAGGCACCGTCCCTCTCTCTTCCAACAAATATCCCATTTGGCGTAGATGTGGCAATATGTTTGTGTGGGGATCCCTGTTGTTTGAGTAAGTCATACGAACTGTCGTACAACTTCGGGCGTAGGTATTGGTCATGCGCAAACCTTGCGTTCGATCCGTCTGAAGAGATGTGGCAGGAAAGGGAAACGCCCGGTGAGTAAAATTTTTTTCTCCATCGTTCTCGGGTTACACATTTATGAACACATTGATATGATGTTTTCAAAATTGTTAGCATCCATTATGCGAGTTTGTGCAGTACCTCAACACACGAGTACGAGTAATCTACATTGTAAACCCCACTAATACCTTCCTCCTAATGTGCACATCAAACATTGATAGCTTCTCATTATATGATAGGTTCAATTAGCACGTTCGGAAGAAAGAAATTAGTGGGATCAATAATATAGATACTCTGCGAGGTATATCCGCACGTAACATCCAGAATCTAGGAGTAGAGATGCAGGTTTTTTTGTAAAAAAAAGACAAATAAATGCATTATACTAGTTAAGAAAAGAAACAACCAGTGCTTGATAGTAGAATTGCGGTCTCGGCACGAAAGTATGAGACTGCAGAACGAGGAGACTTGGCTGACAAACATTATCAGGGTGGTATTTATAGACACCCTTCAAGTCGCGTCACTTTCTGCGGTAGTGCGCTCTAGGCGAGGGCGCCATTGACACTACTTTTCATGCTGCATTACGGTCTGATGAATTATGTCAGAGACATGGCAATAATGTAATGTGCGTGCAGGGTCACGTCACTTTCAGCTGTAGTGCCCACCGACAGAGAGAGAGTGGGACGCGTGGCTTTCGGGGACTGTTTGCACCGACGGAGAGAAATGGGGTGGGATTGAAAGCCGCTCTAGGCGAGGGCGCCGTTGGCACTACTTTTCATGGTGCATTGCGGTGTTACGATTTATGTCAGAGACATGGCAATAATGTAATGTGCGTGCAGGGTCATATCACTTTTAGCTGCAGTGCCCACCGACGGAGAGGGAGTGGGATGAGTGGCTTTCGGGGACTGTTTGCACCGACGGAGAGAAAAAGGGGATCGGATTGAAATCCGCTCTAGCCGATGGAGTCATTGGCACTACTTTTCCTGTCGTTGGCCGATGATTGAAAAATTTTGTTTAAATAAAAACCGTTTTGACTGCCTGTGGTCATGCACGGAAATGACGATAGGATACATAATGTGTTAATAGAAATACATAAAGTCATAGTGCCGTCTAGCAAAGTGTTAATAGAGATACATAAAATCTCACAACACAACCTAACAAAAATTAATGACGACCCCTTTTGATGGGCCTGGGTTGCCTACGACTTGATAGGCTAAAACACTCAGGTGGGTGCGTCTCACGGCGCGGGCGTCCACCATCCACATGCATTCCCGGCATGTCATCCTGTGGGGTGGCATCATTTTCCTGGGATGACCCACCAGGGTAAGCACTAGTAGCAATCAATGACTGGAAGCTCGCCTACCCGTGGAGGTCCTCATCGACGAAGTCATCGTCGTTGGGGTTGGGCAAGGTGTGCGTCCCCTGTGCCGCCGACCCTGTCAAACATAATGACATGTTAAATAACGTACTAGATGTACGTATTGTGCTTATAACATATGCATTTGTTATACTCTCCGTATATCTAGTACGGAGAGTTGGTGCTGAAAGGCTCCCGGGAGCTGATAGCCCGAGAGTTGGTGCTGTGAGGTACCACCTGTCATAGCGGTCAACCAATTTAAGTTTTGTACTGACTACTTGACAATTGCATATGTTAAGAGTTTAATGAACTAACGTACCCGCTGCGACGGCTCCTTACTGGAAGCCTGTGGGCCTGGTGACTGGGAACAGCGTGAAGGCCGTCTGAAAGGTAGGAGGCCACACGTTCGTAGGCTGCACGGCGACCGCGACCGTGACAACGAGAGAAGGCGGGGCAACCGGCCGCAAAATGCCACCCGTTTCGAACATGGAAGGGCGACCACCCTGTGCAGAACTGCCTCCCACGTCGAACTCTCTGGCACGCGAGCTCTCAGGCCTGCCCATGTCCACGCCGGAACGGACAGGTAGGGACAAACGGGCGGGGTGCGGGCTGCGAGGACTAGGGCGTACCACCGTAGGAGTCGAATTTGAGCGGTCAAGCATTTGCACATCGTCACCGCCCACGCATGACGCACGCATGATACCTCGGACTCCGCGATCAACGACACGGCGAACGAAATCCTTCAAATCATCGAGGGTGACATCCTGTCTAGACATCCGAGCCATGATGTTGACGCCATCGTTCACATTACGCCGGTGCTCATCAATCTAATGATAGAAAAATCAATTTAACGGATGGATTCGTAAATAATGATTTTGAAGATTTTGAATGTAGTGTTCACGAGCTTACCGATATGTGAAGGGAAGATTCAAGTGTGGCGGAATAGCTATCCGTGATAGTGGGTGGCTCAAGGGCATCAGGTGTGTTATCCGGCTGAAGAAGACGCACACGGGTGCGTGGAGTGTACCATTGGAGGTAGGCTCTGAAATTGACAGGGCAGTGTACTCTATTCCATGGAAACACGTCATTGGGAGCATCCTCCCACTCATCAACCCATTTCTGCATCGTTTGCACCCATGTTGAATTTTTTGGGTTCCCACCGCGACGAGTGTACCTACGGTGAGCAAAACAACATATATTACTTAATGTGCACAATAAGTATTTCTACAATTTCATCACTTAAAGCACAAAAAGAATAAAACTTCGATCGCATACCTGTGCACGCGGTCTGGTACCCTATCTCCGGTAGGGATAGGGAAATTCTGTCGTAGGCCGAACTGTCGCATCACACGGTTCGGGAAGTGGTCCTCCACAAACACGTCGTATACCAACTTACGCCTTGTGAGCCAGAACTGACTGTCCTGAAAGCACTGAGAGGAAAGGCCTCGAGGAGCTCGTGGGTACATCTGACCTGGCGCAGGGTATGGCTCCCAAACAACGTCCGTGTCCTTCAGGTTGTCGAAGCACTCCACAAAGTACTCGTACTCGTACATGGACTCCACACCGTGTCTCGCCCAAGTCACCTGCGCCAATCGACCAAGAAATGCATTATAAACTTATCAACAATAACAAAACGAGATGCGTGTGAGTTCTTACCTGACGCCGACACCAAAGGGACCCAACAGTCGGTCCATCCACTGGAACCTCACCGTAGAATGCATCAGTGTATGGTGATGCATCCACGCTGGGACGCCCAATAGTTAATCGCTCAAAAGACCACAGCATCACAAACATAGGGCATCCAGTGAGGACTGAATTTTCCCCATTTCGGCGGCAAGCAAGGCATAGGCCTCTCAGTGTGGCAGCAAGAACCGCGGATCCCCAACTGTAAGACGGGATTGCCTTCAAGTTCCCGTCTGCAATGGCACGTGCGATTGGAATGAACCGCGCGTCCACAAATGATCCGTTTGAGTTGGTGAACATCACCCACCCAAACAGCCAGAGCAAGTATGCCTCTAGGTGGCGAGCAACCTGGTAACCCGTCGGATCATCAACCATGCTGTTCAACTATGAAAAATTCATCATAAGTCAACATGCAACAATAAACAATGAAACATAATAAATGTGAATAACAGTGCCACTGCAGTTAATTATACCTCAAACTGCTCTAGCCACTGCAGTGTAGGACCCCGCTTCTTGTTCTCATGTATCTCTACCTGTTGTACGCCTTGCTGAGCCGGTAAAACCTGATGGAATCGAAAAAGCAAGTCGTCCACCCAGTTGTACTCTAGTGGTAGGTCCTCGAGTACCAACGCCATCCCACGAAGTGGCAGACCCAATAACATTGACACATCTTGTAGTGTCAATGCCATTTCACCGCGCGACAGGTGAAACGTGTGGGTCTCCGGGCGCCATCGGTCCACCAACGCAGTCAGCAAGTTCCTATTCAATGGGAACCGTGGAGAGTGCTGCAACAACTTCGGTCCGCCCGCTTCGTCATCCTCCAGCTCGTCCCCAACCTCGTCAACGTTGGATCTCTGCATCATCCGACAAAAAGGCAGAAGTCCAGCCACCGCAAGCCTGCAAGTTATCAACGGTGGTTGTTAGTCATGTTTCCAATAAATACAATTTCTTTATTCCTAAACCCTTTAAACTCACGTACCTCCCGAACCACCTCCTATCAAGCGCCCAAACATTGCGCGAGTGCCTTGTTCTCAACACACTCATGATAGTGCCCTCTTGCACATGCTCGAACGCTCGGTGCGTCTGATCTATCCTCTCATCTAGCAGCTCGGGGGTCACCACAGCCATACCTGCAAATCCAACATGCGTTCACATATATGTTAGTTAATAAAAATTAAAACAAAACTAGCATAAATAATTAAAAAAATAAGCAATTAGTATATATCAAACAAAATCTAACTTACAATTCAGCTGACGGAGCTAACTCATAAACTACACGTTACGTTATGGGCATTTGTCTCTCCTATGCCCCACTACATTGCACATCCCACATTGCCGTAATTTTCCTTCCCTCTGAGACGCGTCCATCTCTTTGCTGATGCGCCGAGTATGTCGTCGACCCCTCTTTCCTACTGTGAATAGACCGCTATCCGAAATCCATATTCTGACCGTGCCCCTTTCCTCGATAAATATTCCGAACATTCTAAAACCATTTATATTTTCAGTCCATGTATCAACAACTCTCTCTTTTAGGAAATAATGAAACATGTAGCTACTTACGACGTGTCGCATGGCTGCGCATACGGCAATCAAATGCGAGCAACGCCTACACAACAATAATGGTTTCTTACAAGTGCACACATCTCCCAGCTGAGTTGCACGGGTATCAACCTCATGCGCAGCGCGCATGTTTGTTCCACCGTACCGTCCTTCGACCTTACCCACACCTCGTACTTCCCCCATTCGCTGCCCGTAGATATTGCCGTATGTAGCCTTGCCCTCTCACACTTCTCTTCTAAGTAACTTGTCATCATAGAGCTATAAATAACACCAGCTCTTTCTGAGTGCAATGCAGCCTTTTGACACATCTCGTGGAAGTACCACCTGATATTATGCATTATGCCTTCCACAACTGTAACTAGTGAAAATGGACGCAACCGTTTAATCACTTAGTTGTACACCTCAGCTAGGTTAATTGTCATAACCCAAACCGAGCACCATCGGTGTCATACAGTAAGGCGCCCTCCTCCTTTGCCTCATTCTCAATCCAGTCTTAAAAAAACCTTAGGTTCCTTCCATGACGACGAAGCAGCCTTGGTGCATGCACTCCTCAAAGCGAAGATAAGGGCTCAATAATATCAGTGGCCCCTGCTGCTACTTGTCGTGTCATTTCGCTAATGGTGCTGCCAGTCAGCTAATCGCGAGTGACCCATATTTGATCAAATTTCCGTTGTTGGTTCTGCTTACGTAAGGTTTTAAATAGAACCATGATCTTCTTACTTTTGAACTATCTGTGAAGATTGGCATCAAGGTGACGCATACACCACCTATTTTTCATGTCCGGCCAATGGAAAGGATAGCTCTCATCTTTCTGCAATGTCTATTTTGCACTATAAAAGCATTTGGTGTCGGTCATGTATCAAACATATTTCAGGACTGTCCTCAACCACACCGCACTTGAGCTTAGTCAAAAACCATAACCAGCTATCATAGTTCCTTTCGACGAAAGCAAATGCAACAGGCAACAACTGATCATTCGAATTCATGCCTACAGCTTTCATTTTGTTCCCCTATACTTCCCGGTTAAAAATATACCATCGCAACATAGCACCGGTCGACAATGCTTAAAAGTCTCAACACAACACCCAAAATGTAAAGAAAACACGCTTATAGGCTGTTTGATTGCCTGCATGGCTGCATCTAACGAGTTTTGCATCTAGAGATACAAAACTAGGGTGTTTGCTTGTCTTTTCATCCATCTGAACCAGGATCTCTAGATGCAATTACCCTCTCCGGGCCAGGCTCTGGAGATAGATCAAATTGGGCGTTTCCCATAGCCAGGCTCCGTGGATGCAGCAACAATCACATGCGCGACACATTTGATTCATTTATTTGCTATATCTTTTGATTACTATTTTTTATTACCGAACCGATTTCGAAAATAGGTTATTGATATTTTTTGAACAAAACGAGACCACACTTGCCATATAAATTTAAAAGTTTAAAATTTTTATTTTTGAATTTATTTATTTATGAGACTTTCTTTTGAATTTTTATTTTCGTAATTATTTTTTCTTATTTTGATTTTTTAGAATTTATTTTTAATATGTTTCATCCCTCTTTTGAATTTCTCCATGCCATTCTCTCCTTAATGTAGTCAACCAAACAACATCTCTATGCAGCCTATACAATCTCATACACCTAACCAAACAGGAACCATTTGAATCATCTCAGCCTGGCTCCAACCAGTATGGCTCAGCTCATACAATCTGGTTCAACTAAGAAGGCAACCAAACAATCTATTAAGGGCCTTAAACCCAGCATGGTCATTATCTGCATGGTATTGAATATTGAAATACATGCTATGATTTCTTGTCTTCAATACCTCCAGCAGACAAGGTAGGTTGTCGTATGAAACTTCATATCTATCATAATGAGACACCAATGTCTTCTGTTTAGCTCTCCATGCTTTCTTATAGTTTACCTTATATTTATATCTCGTTTCACATATATTCATAATAAACTGCACCGCTATATCCTTCTTCTGAATGATCTCTTTCTTCAACATAGCAGCAATCCAGATTGAACTCATGTTACAATGTTCTCGTAGCATGCCATTCAAGATACATATGTGTAAGTGCACGCTTGAAATCTACCACTTTAAAGCAAATTTAGACTTACTCGCGTGCACCATAAACTCGCAATCATTCTGCATGTATCGGACCGTGTACCTACTTTATCAAATTTGTCTATCTTGAACTGTCGTTGCATATGTATAGATCACATCTTTTGCACAGCCACCTTTGAACCATATATTTGTCCTTCACGCACCTCACTCGTCCCAATGACAGTTGACGATCAATGACCATCATTTACAAGAAGCTCATTTGAATTGCTTCCATTCCATTTTTCTGGAATAGCTCTGTCTTCCTCATCACTTGAACTATCGTCTGTTTGTAGCTGTTCCTTCTACATCGCTTGTGCATCATTATTGTTCATATCATTTACAATTGCTTTGTTAATCTCTCCTATGTCAGCTACATATTGTCCATCTCCACCTGATTCCTCCACAGCATTTTCCTCTCGACCTACTCTTTCGAAAACACCTTCTTCTGCTATAATACCTTCTGATTCGTTCCACAACATGTCAACGAAGCCTCCCTATATTACCGTCACACTGGCTTGTCCAGCTTCGCCATCATTTTGTGCTATAGGGATTATCGGTCTCAGGGTAGCTTGCACCAACACAACAGCCCAACAATTTCTCCTCTAACAGCCATATATAAACCTCAGCAGCCATTCTTCATGTTCAAGGCAGTTAGCTTATAAAATGGGCTTCTATAGACTTAGTCCATAAAGCTTATATCCAAACTATATGATTCTCTGGTGACCACCTAAATAATTGACAAATCCACATGTGCAGTCCATGAAGCGTTATGTTGTTCGCATATGGATAAATTGTCTGCACGCAAGCAAATTGACTAAGGTCTACCCCATTTGGTTCTTCCGTGATATTACCAGGACCATAATGGATGACAAACGGTAACATATTCATTATCTAAAATTAACGAAAAAATTAAGTAGTTCATTATTAACACCTACAAATATAACTATACTGCTAAATTATCTATTATATTATCTACTAAAAACAATACTCGATTATTGATAACTACAAAATTACCCCTAAAATCCGCGACGTTAAATATAACTACAGCACTAAATTATCTACTATACCATTAGTAATATAATAAAATATTGACTATCCTACCACGGTTTCAAATACATATTAAAAAAATAAACAGTACAAAAATATTAAAAAAATAAATTCTTTACTGTACTTACCAACAGCAGCGTGCTGGCGGCTTCCTTGTACTCCCTCCCTCAGCTAACCTCTCTCTAGGCGAGGAGGAGGCTCTCTACTGTGTGCAAGGCTGCGGCAGCGGTGAGAATGAAGCTCTCCGCTGGACGGCTGGGGTTTTTATACCTGAAGGATGAGCCCAAGGCGCCATCGCCGAGAGCGCCATGCCCTCCCGCCCTCGATTAGCGCGCCGGCAGCTGGGCCCTAGGCGCCCTCGGTCGGGGCGCCCTGCCCCCCTGTTAACTAGGCGCGTCGGTGGGATTAGCCCCGCGCTCCTCTCCCTGCCGCGCCTCCCGCACCTCGACCTCAGCCGGAACTACCTTTCGGGGGCGCCGCCGGGCGCCCCTCCGGCGTTCTTGGGCGGGCTCAAGGACCTCCGGTACCTCGACCTCTCCGGCATCTTCTTCTCCGGCGAGGTGCCGCCGCAGATCGGCAGCCTCTCGCGGCTCCGGTGGCTCGACCTCTCCAGCGACTTCGATCCGCGGCTACCATTGCTGCGGCATCTCAGCTTGAGCTCGGTGGATCTGAGCAGAGCACGGGAGGGACTGGCCGCGCGCGGTGAGCTTGCTCCCTGCCCTGAACACCCTCCACCTCTCTTCCTGCTCGCTTCCAAGCTCGCATCAATGGCGGCATCCCCCGAGCTTCCGCAACCTCACCAACCTCGTGGAGCTCGACCTCTCCATGAACTACTTCCATCATTCCATGACCCTGCTTCACTCTCCTGTTTCTGGAACATCACAAGCCTGAGGCACCTCAACCTCAAGCCTGCAATTATCCGCTCTAGTTTCTTTTTTTTAAAAAAAATCCCCTCTTTCTCTATGTTCTCGTAGAAGCAAACCCAATCTGCGGGAACAGTCAAAATGCCCACAGAATTGGGCTATTGCGTCAACGCGTCTTCTTCCCCATCCACTGATCACTCGCAGTAAACATCACCAGCTAGTGCCAATCCACCAGACGACGGCTATGCCATGAAGCTTCGATCTTTCCATGGCGTGACTCAGTGATCAGTCAACCAGTCCAGTCGCAGTCGCAGACGAAGCGTGGACTCATCAGAGCAGACGACTACAGATCGATCACCATCATGGGCACGGACGTCCAAACTCATGTCGACGAGGAAGCTCTTGCTCCTTGCCGCCATGTGCACGCGCGCCGCCGCCGCCGTGTTCTTGGTCTTCGGCAGCGTCGTCACCGCCGTGTTCCTGGCGGCGCCGGCGCACGCCCTGCCGCCCCGCCGGACGGCCGGCGTGGCGTGCTTGCCGGAGGAGCGGGACGCGCTGCTGGCCTTCAAGGACGGCATCAGCGGCGACCCCGGCGGCCGCCTCGACTCGTGGCGGCGCGGCGGCGGCGGAGGAGGCCGGGAGGGGGACAGGGACTGCTGCCGGTGGCGAGGCGTCCGGTGCAGCAACCGGACCGGCCGCGTGCTCGCGCTCCGGCTCCGTAACGAGGCGGCCGGAGCCGAGCTCGACGGCGCCGGGCGCTACGCGGGGGCGCCGCTCGTCGGTGGGATCAGCCCCGCACTCCTCTCCCTGCCGCGCCTCCGGCACCTCGACCTCAGCCGGAACTACCTCGAGGGGGCGCCGCCGGGCGCCCCTCCGGCGTTCTTGGGCGGGCTCAAGGACCTCCGGTACCTCAATCTCTCCGGCATCTTCTTCTCCGGCGAGGTGCCGCCGCAGATCGGCAACCTCTCCCGGCTCCGGTGGCTCGACCTCTCCAGCGACTTCGACCCGCGGCTGATGCGCTCGTCGGACCTCTCATGGCTGGCGCGGCTGCCATTGCTGCGGCATCTCAGCTTGAGCTCGGTGGATCTGAGCAGAGCACGGGACTGGCCGCGCGCAGTGAGCATGCTCCCTGCCCTGAACACCCTCCACCTCTCTTCCTGCTCGCTTCCAAGCTCGCATCAATGGCGGCTTCCTCCGAGCTTCCGCAACCTCACCAACCTCGTGGAGCTCGACCTCTCCATGAACTACTTCCATGACCCTGCTTCACTCTCCTGGTTCTGGAACATCACAAGCCTGAGGCACCTCAACCTCATGGCGACCCATCTCTCCGGCCAGCTTCCTGATGCACTGGACGATATGGCGTCCCTCGAGGTTCTTGATTACTCCTACAATGGGAACATGGCCACCATGCCAAGAAACTTGAGGAACCTCTGCAATTTGAGGGTCCTAGACCTCGATTCAAGCCTTGCCGGCAGGGACATTGTGGAATTGTTAGAGACACTGCCGAGACGATGTTCATCCAACAGGTTGGAAGAATTGTATCTGGCAAGCAATGGTATCACTGGAACTTTGCCGGATTACAGCAAACTGATGCATCTGACAAGTTTGCGCGTTCTCGATCTGTCTTACAACAACCTCACTGGATCTATACCATTGTCGATGGGGAATCTGACTGATTTGGACACTCTTGATCTTTCTTTCAATGACCTCACTGGATTGGTACCAGCAAGGAGAGGGTATTTTGCTGGTTTGAGCACCCTCATATTGTCTGGCAATTCCTACCTCGCTGGAAATATACCTGCAGATATAAGGTACCTTACTAGCTTAACCACTCTTGACCTCTATAGCAACTACCTGACAGGATCTGTGCCACCTGAGATCGGTACGCTCACTAATCTGACTTACCTGGATTTAAGTGACAATGACCTTGATGGTGTGATCACAGAAGAGCACTTTGCTAGCTTGTTGAGCTTAACGACGGTAGACCTATCACTCAATCGCCTCAAGATTGAGGTGAGTTCAGAATGGAGACCTCTGTTCAGGCTAGAAGAAGCAATCTTCGAGCTATGCCTCATGGGTCCTTTCTTCCCTCAATGGCTTCAGTGGCAGGTGGCTCTTTCTTACCTTGATATCTCAAGCACAGGTATAGCTGATAAACTTCCAGAGTGGTTCAGCACTACATTTTCAAAGGCAGCAACTCTGGAGATGTCCAACAACACAATATATGGCAGACTGCCAGCAGATATGGAGATCATGTCGTTGCAAGCGCTCTATATCAATTCAAACCAACTTACCGGGCACATACCGAGGCTGCCAAGGAATATCACAATCTTGGACATCTCCAACAACAGTTTATCAGGGACTCTGCCATTGGATATTGGAGCTCCAAAACTGCAAGTGTTAATTATGTTCTCAAACCGCATCAATGGTCGCATTCCTGAATCCATATGTGAATTGCATAACTTGGCTATCTTAGACTTGGCAAACAATCTTTTCATAGGAGAACTGCCCACATGTTCTGCGATGAAAGCCATGAGATACCTATTGTTAAGTAACAACAGCTTCTCTGGCAAATTCCCACCATATGTTCAGAACTGCACAAGTTTGGGTTTCCTGGATCTTGCATGGAATAACTTCTCTGGAACGTTGCCTGTTTGGACTGGGGAGTTGGTGCAACTACAATTTCTACGCTTGAGTTATAACATGTTCACTGGGAATATCCCAATCCCTATCACAAAACTCAAACTCCTCCATCATTTGAATCTAGCGAGCAATAATATTTCAGGATCCATTCCTCGCGGTTTGTCAAATTTAACAGCTATGACAAAAATGGCTGGAAGGGTTGGTTCATTTCCTTATCAAGGGTATGCAAGTGTTACTGGCGAAGCTGGAAGCAGCTTGTCAGTAGTCACCAAGGGCCAAGAACTTACCTATGGTGTTGGAATCTTGGAAATGGTAAGCATTGACTTATCGCTCAATGGTTTAACTGGGGTAATTCCAGAAGAAATAGCTTCTCTAGATGCATTGGTAAACTTGAACCTGTCATGGAATCACTTGAGCAGTAAAATCCCAGACAATATTGGTGTATTGCGGTCACTAGAATCACTTGACCTCTCGAAGAACATGCTCTCAGGTGAAATCCCTTCAAGCTTGTCAAATATGACGTATTTAAGCTTCTTGGATTTGTCTGATAACAACCTTACTGGAAGAGTTCCATCCGGATCACAACTTGACACGCTCTATGAGGAGCACCCATATATGTACAGTGGCAACAATGACCTTTGTGGGCCTCCTCTTCAAAAGAATTGTTCAGGAAATGATGCATCAAAGGATGATGATGAGAAAAGAACTGAGCGTGGTTTTATGTCCATGTCCTTGTATTTTGGACTAGGTTTGGGGTTCATTCTGGGTCTCTGGGTGGTGTTCTGCATCCTCTTGTTCAAGAAAGCATGGAGGATTGTTTATTTCTGCTTCCTCGACAGGCTATATGACCAAACTTATGTGTTTGTGGTTGTTACTTGGAATAGATTATCCAGAGAGGGCCAATGTTGGCATTTGAACAAGAGCTCTGAAACATGAGACAGAAGAAGCATGTAGCAGCATCTTACACCATGGTCCGTTCTCCATTGAATTTAACTAGAGAACGTTGGCAATCATGCCTATTGTTTGTACATAATAGTTTTGTACTCCTGATACACCGATATACGAATACAAATGTTTTATTTTTTATAAACCCTGAGAATTAATATTTCTAATTCTAGGTGCATTTATATTTAGTGAAAACTCCATAGGCGGTATCTACCATCCAATAAGCTATAAAGGTGAATCAAAAGTTACTGATAAAAACCATGATTTGTTTGTAGCCAAATTTGTTCTATGAGAATTACTCCCAAACTGTCAGTTGTTTTTAAGATAAGGATAAAATCTTCCCTTGGAAGTTTTATTCAACGTTAATTTGCATCAGTTTACTCCTTTGAATGCAGAGTTTTTTTTTAAGTTAAGGATAAAAATTTCCCTTGGAAGTTTTGTTCAACGTTAATTTGCATCAGTTTGCTCCTTTGAATGCAGAGTTTTTTTTTAAGATAAAGGATAAAAGTTTCCCTTGGAAGTTTTGTTCAACGTCAATTTGCATCAGTTTGCTCCTTTGAACGCAGAAACTTTATGTCGGATTCAGGTCTTGAGAAAGAGTGGATGTGTGCAGTATTAGTATATCACTCCAATACACTTGTTCTTCCATCTTAAAACATGGCATGCAGGCCTCAACTCTTGAATCTTAAATATTTATATATACATGCTTCTTCCTGAAGAATCACAGGGTTCACAACCACTTGGTGATATTTCACCATCAGTGTGCAGTTCCTACCTTGGCATCCTTGTACAACTGATCAATGTGATCCTGCAGCAATTTTTTTTGTTAATATACATAAAACTATGCACATATATACATGACTGCATTATTGGAAGAAATCAGAGAAAGCCGGTGCGCAAACACCTTATAAAATTTGAGCAGCTGGGGCCTCTTGAGCTTAAAAGTTGGAGTAATCAGGTCCTTCTCTATGTTAAATGGCACCGGCTCCAGGTAAACAGCTTTCAGCATCTCAAATCCTTTCAACTGCGTTATAAGAAATTGACAAGTTTTTTGTATTATTTGTTTTCTCATGAAACATAAAAATAAATTATAGATTAATATCTGATCTGTTTTCTCGCATCATTTATCAACATACCCCAAGTTTCTGACCAAGTTTATTCAGCTCATCCTGGATGTACCTCCTTGCTTTTGGATCATTGCATAGCTCTGCAAAGTCACCAGTCTTATTGTTCTGTGCTGCCCAATCCTCAAGAGGTTGCTTCTCTGGGACAGCCACAGCAACAAGGAAGGACTCAAAGCTGTTCCCATAGACCCAAACCTGATACAAAGATGAGTCTCTAGATAAGCTGAATATGAAAACAAATTATAATTCAAGCCCTTTCACTTAGTCTGTCTCGACTATCGCACCGATGTGACGAGAGGAGACTGCATGTATGCACTTTCCAGAACCTCCACTGCTACATATTCCCCTTGTGACAGCTTGAAGATGTTCTTCTTTCGATCGATGATCTTCATAGTGCCATCAAGTTGCCACTCTCCAATGTCACCTGCATGTGTGAAATGAATTGCAAATTTATCGCAGTCCATCTTCACTTATCGATCATTCAATAAGCTCGAAATTAACTAATGAAGGGAGAAAGGCTGCACCTGTATGGAACCAACCATCCGAGAACACTTCTGCAGTGAGGTCAGGGCGCTTGTAGTACCCAGAGAACAAGGTATGGCCCCTCAAACATATCTCACCTCGGGGCACGTCAGAGAGAGCGTCATAACCCATTTCAGGAACAGACTCCAATCGTGCCTCAATCGTTGTCACGGGAGGGCCAACAGTTCCAATCATTGAGAAAATATTTGCAATTGATGTGAAGCATCCTGCGCAACTCTCAGTCAGCCCTGCATACCAAGAACACAGTAAGATTTTTTCTCTACTCAGGATTAGACCAGTAAATATATAAACTTCAGTTAAGAATATGGGAGTACAATTAATGACTTTGGACAGTTGAAGAGACATTAGTGATTGCCATCAGTAACAACTGAAGCGACACATGACTGAATAACTAAACATGCTAATATTGTTATGATGTGCACACTGCACAGCTTCCAGAGACTCAGAAACAATCTTACCATATCCTTGTGAGAGGACGCTGCAGCTGGTAACTCGCATGAACTCTTCAATATGCGTCGGTAAAGGTGCTGCTCCTGATAGCAAGAGGCGTATACGACCTCCAAGCCCTTCCTTTATCTATAACATGATTGGTAAAATATTTGAGAGATATACTAATAAAGGTTACACAAACGAGAGAAGAGAGGTACTGATATGTGAACATACTTTGCTGAAAATTATTTTGTCAAAAAAAGGTGATGCTTCATGCTGTTTGAACCCTTTCCTCAAATTGCCAAGTTTGCTAATGGCAACATGACGATTTTAGCTATACTTCCACTGTAAACATGAAAGGAATTAAAGAGAATTTTGTTCAACCTTGTAGTACTTACTAGTAGTAGGCATACTGAAAAAGGTGTTTGGCTATCATCCCTCCGGACTGAATTTTCTGGTTAATACCTTCAGTTCATGAGATCCAAAATGATGACTAAGCATAACATGTGATTGGGAATTGAGAATGCTGCTTATTCAGTTATTGGGATTTCTCATCAAACCTGTGTATATGCGGTCATAAACTCGAGGGACACCACAGAATATCGTTGGTTTCATCACTTGCACATCCTCCATAAGGTATCTAATATCCTGTTAAGAAATTTTTAGCTGATCAAAGAACAGAACAATCTTCACAAAATTATTTGACTTGGAAGGTATAGTACTTACCCCTTGCCAGAATCCAATGGACGCCCCTTTGGAAATGCAGTAGTTCTCAATTACTTGATCGAATATGTGAGCTAATGGAAGATAAGAAAAATATGAATCATCTTCTGTCACCTGAATAAAAGGATTGTCTGGTCAGCATCACAAAAATGAAGAAACCATAATCAATTTTCCACTAACTCTTGATCACTGGATATGTCTGATGCAAAGATATGTTCTGGACATTGCTTGTAGTTTTTAAGAACAATAGTACGTCGTTCAAAAAAAAAAGAACAATAGTACGAGTACTATAGTTGTAACAGGGAGGTCCAATTTGATTTGTATCCACGAAAAAATAATTCGAGATTTTACCACTTTGTCTGTCACTTCCAGAAGGTGTTCTGTGGTCATAACCCCAGCTATTATAGCCCTGTTTGTGATTATCACACCTTTAGGATCCCCAGTTGTTCCACTGGTATACATGATTGTACAAATTTCATCCTTTTGCTTCTCGGGAAGGTTGCAGTTTTCTTTCCCCTGTTCAAATAAAGCATTATGTGCTAGAACAACTAAATTTTGTCACTGCTATAGTGATGAAGAATAATTTGGGTATTGTATAACGTTTAATTGGAGCTCAGACCAACCATGGAAGAAAATTCTTCCCAAGAGAAGCAAGACAGTCCTAATTGTTCAGCTCCCTTTTTCAGCACACTTGTCACATCTCCAAAGCTAACAATAGCTACACATATGCACATAAATGAAAACTGAATCATATGTAAACAAGCATTCTAGAAGCTTAATGTCCAGACTCCGGCAGCTTACCTTTTATGTGGCCTTTGCACTTGGGGAGTACAGCTAGTATCTGAAAATTGCAATTCAAGGACTTGTCAGATGGAAGATAAAAGGTATGTAACAGTTCTTCATAGACATCAATAAATTAAAGTTCCATAATGTTGATTTTAGCAGGTCTAGGATCAGTTATATTGTATCTGAGTAACTTAAAGCAAGTTATGTTCTGCTTTACATTTGAGACATGTTTCATATACCAGAGACGTGTCAGTCTATTTGGTGCAGAATATAGTATTGTTCCAAGTAGAGAGAAATATTTGCTTACTGATTTTATCTTGCTCTCCTGCACGAAGGCTATAGAGATCTCAGCATGATCCAATATAAATTCAACTGCATTTGGACCTACATTGTATATTTGTATTTTGATACATCACATCAGTTAGTGTTGCATTGCAAAGCACAATGAACATATACATCTCTGCTTTTTACAGATCCATTTTTTCTTGAGCTTATATTCATAACCTCTGTGAATGCACATAGGTATGTATGACAGTCTGAGGGAGTCGGTGTGTGAAGAAGAATATATAGAGAGGAGAGCATACCTTTGCAATACGCAGATGACACCATTATTTTTTTGAAGCATTATTTTGAGCAGGCTAAAAATATGAATATGATCCTTTGTTTGTTTGAGTTTGTCCAGTTTGAAGATCAAATTTAACAAGAGTTAGATCTTTTGTTATGAAGAAGCTGAAGATTAGGAGCATGAGTATTCTCAGCTTTTTGGGTGTACCATTGGTTCTACCCCCTTTATGTATTTAGGCATTCCTATGTTTCATAGGAAGCTTAGAAATTCAGAACGGAAGGGGATAGAAGATCAATTCAAGAAAAAGGTTGGTTGGAAAAGTAAGCAATTGTCTCTTAGAGGGAGATTAGTCCTTGTTAACTCAATTTTAAGCAGTTTACCGATGTACATGATGTCCTTCTTTCAAATCCCTCGTGGTGTTCTAAAAAATTCGACTATTTTCATTCCAGGTTCTTTTGCCAAAGTGAGAATCCTAAGAGAAAATATAGATTTAACAAAGTGGAACATTATTTGCAACCAAAGGAATTAGTTGGGTCGGGGATTGTAAATTTAGATGTTCAAAATAAGTGTTTGCTTAGCAAATGGCTTGTCAATCTGTTCAATGAAGATGGTAATTGGCAAAGATTGCTTCGTCGGAAGCCACAAAGTTTTGACTCATATAGAGGCTTCCCCAACTGCATCTCATTGTTTGGAAAGGACCAATGAAAGTCAAGAATGATCTCTTCAAAAGGGGTTGTTTTCAAGTTGGAAATGGCGGACAAATTAGATTATGGGAGGATAATTGGCTTGGTCATGCTTCCATCAGGGATCAATATCCCCACTTATATTCTTTAGTTTGTAATAAGAATGTTACGATTGGTCATGTTTTCGGTAGTAATCCGCTTAATATTTCCTTTAGTCCATTGATAGTTCATCAATTAATCTATTGGAATATTCTAGTTTGTACACTTGTTGATGTTCAACTGACAGGAGATAATGACTTCTTTAAATGGCAATTATGCAAGAATGGAAATTTCAATGTTTCATCCATGTATTGGTGCTTGATTACACCTAACCATTATGTTAGAGATACAAGCAAGTTTTTATTAAAAATCAAAGTTCTATTGAAAATTAAAATATTCCTTTGGTTTCTAGGTAGCAGGGTTCTATTAACAAAAGAGAATCTATCCACAAGAAATTGGAGAGACAATATGAAGAGTTGTTTTGCAATTTAAATGAGTCAATTCATCGCCTTTTCTTTGATTATCATTTGGCTGGGGCAGTTTCAAGATTGTTTCAAACCGCCCTAGGTTTGAATTGGCCTAGTAGTGTAGTCAATTGAGGATTGGGGTCAACAATTCGGAGCGAAATACTAAGAATCTTTTATGGGTTGGCGTGGCTGCTCTTTTTTGGGCTATTTGGCTTTGTCGAAATGATTCAGTATTTGACAAATGCAAAGATATTTCTTTCATGCAGGTAATTTTCAAAGTGCTATACTGGTTGCAGAAGGAGATCGTGTTATGCTAGTTGCTTGCTAGAGGTTCACCAATAATGGATGGAAAAATCTCCTTCGTATCGGAGTAGTTTAGATTCAAAGTTTTATTTTCCTAGTTGTGGGCTTGTACTTCCTACCATAGATCGGTTGACACTTCTATGTATTTGGTTGTATACATCCTAGACGTAGAGGTCAAATTTTTTTCCATTATCTAAAAAAAAGAACATACCGAGAGTGTCGTATAGTGGGACATAACATATTCCTTGGCTGTTGCAAGCCTATAAAACAACAATAAAACAAAAATGGATCTCATATGAGATTGCACTTCAGAAGAATCTACACACAAGACCAAAAAAAAAAATGGGTTCACCTGCATGGCCATAACCCATTCTGGACAGTTGGATCCATATATGCCACAGTGAGCCCCCTAACCACATAGACGAACATATACTTTCATTTAGTACTCATTTCGTCAAGCATTTCATATCAGAAGAAAATCCCGACATATTCAGGCATATAAACATTCTTTGCTCACCGGCATGACACCGAAACTTTTGATAGCTGATCCAATCTTAATGGCCTTCGCGTACACCTCTTCATACGTTTGCCACACATAATCCCCAGCCTAATCAAACCAAAATTTTGCATCCTCACAAAATAAAATCACTTTAAGATTGAAATATTAACCACCACACGCTGCCGACACACTCGACGCTTCTCATCACATCTTAAGATTTGCCATTACCTTGCCATCTGAAACTTGGCGCCTGCCAAGCATCCTGTTCTTGGGGTACTTCTTGACTGCTCCACTGCAGGTGCATGAGAAGTAAACAAAATCTCATCTCAAATCAAATCGACCTTGCAAAGATCACCAGAATGCCAACTACTAACAAGAAAAGCAGCACAATGCAGTGAATGCACAAGAATGCCATGTAAAAGAAATCAGCATTTCGCCATGAACCAACCTGAAGAAGTCCCAAGGGGACTGGAGCTCCTGGGACAGCTGCATGAGGCCGTCCTTGGCGTAGATGCTCCGGTAGACAGGCCCGGCCGACGGCTTGCCGCCGGCGGCCGGAGTAGCCTCCCCAACCTTCACGGTATACGCTGCCTCATCCATCGGCCCTTCTCTCTGCACCGATGGGATCGTGTTCAGTGAAATGCAGATGTTTTTCCCCCTTTATCTTTCAGCTTGCTGAGATCATGGATTGTTGCAAGCTTGGATTGAGATGTGAAGCAGTTATGGTGGTGTGAAGGTTGGTAGGCAATTTAAAGCTTGTGTTACTATGCTGGTGCAGGACTGCTGGCTCATGGAGTACTACTGGTTAATTATATTTCCTTCGTTTTTCGCTCAAAAAAATATCCCTTCGTTTGGGTGAGCTTGGGCAGAATATCAATTTGAAATTAAGAAAAATTTGAAGGTGGGCTTGTATCTTCCCGGCTGCTGCTAGTATCCGTAGCAGTCAATGTAAAGTATTGTACCTTTGGATAGAGTAGCCAATGGAGGGAATGAATCTTTTATAATGTAGTATAAAGGTGTGAAGAAAATTTAGAGAGAAGGATAGAGGAAGTAGCTAATAGTGCAATGGAGGATGAGGACAGAGGTCCACATGTGGATGCTCAACGGAGCAAACATGAATTTTTAAGTGCATCTCTAATGGTGTACATACCCCTGACGGTATTAAACAATATAGTAAATAAAATATAATAAAAAAAATATGGATTAGTAGTGAAAAGGGTGCAAACAGTAGATGAATAGTGGATATGATTTTCAATTTAGGAACACCATTGAAGATAGCAAGCTATAATTTTGACCAAATTATATGCAAATTTGGTTTCTTCTTTAATCACAAGTTCTTTTATCTACATGCATTTATTTTATCTAAGCAGGTATTTTGGATGAAAACTATGCAGATTATTCATAATTATGGTGGGAGAATGAGCCACGTGGGATGGCCTTGTGCGGGTTATGCGACCACAGGACCCTCGAACCATTATGGTCAACCCATGATCTTATAGGCCAACATATGCATGGGTACACTCATCTTGTCATCTACCTGCAATGATCATAGTAGGGTGTGAGTAACCTAGTGGAAGAAAATGGTGCATCTAATAAGAAGGTTTCATGTTCAAAGCTCTCAACAAGCAAAATTAGTTCTATTTTTCTATTTTTCGACATTTTTATTCCCTATTCATCATACACTTTTTAAAAACACTGTTATATTTTTACATCGGAACCTCAAAATTTCTATTTTAAAACTTTATTCTATTTTCGTAGAGAAGCATTAAAATGGTAGGATTGGCCTTGATGAGGATAT
This sequence comes from Raddia distichophylla, assembly GCA_005191435.1. Taxonomy (NCBI): domain Eukaryota; kingdom Viridiplantae; phylum Streptophyta; class Magnoliopsida; order Poales; family Poaceae; genus Raddia; species Raddia distichophylla. The sequence goes on along the minus strand of SPJY01025686.1, from coordinate 1,620,603 downwards.
CCAAATTATTAAGTTTTATACGTCAACCAATTTACTTAAAAAGTCTAATGTAATTGGAACGGTTGGAAATTTAACTTGCTTCCAACACCCCCCTAATTTGGAGGCTCCTCAAGTCTCACACATGTGAAATAGGAGCATACAATAATTATTTATTTTCATCCTATTTACAAGGACTCGAATTCAAGACCTCTAGCTCTAGTACCATATTAAGTTACATGTTTCCACTAACTCATCCAAAAATCCGAGCTAATGAAGTATGGTTAGCAAAGAAAGAACAAACATGAATTTTTAGAGCATTACCGACAGAATATCTATATTTCGTTCTATATATCACTATTTGTTCCAGATATTTCCATCATCTCTAGAGTCTATATTCCCGAAAAGATATCCTCTAGAGAGACTGAGATAGAGACTCTGCTGGATGTATATAGAGATTGAGACTATCCACAATAGTGTTCTAAAACCTGCTAGCAATGCTCTTATCTCTCAACCAATTTAGCAAACTTGGTTTCTTATATTTAATCAAGACTGACAGTAATATGCATCTATTTGTTTAACATAAGCAGGTATTTAGCATGAAAGGAGTATTCCTAACGTTAGGAGCACGAGGATGTGTATGCTAATTAAACACAAGAAGGGTCAAAACGTATTTCTTTTTTTTTATATAAAAAATGCAGTTACACACTTCTATAATTGCCATGAGATTGGGTCATCAACGATCAGTGAATATCAAAAGCTCAGATGAAACGAGCAATCCCCAAATGCTAAGTTCCAATCAATTTTTCAAAGACTGAGCTGACAGATGGGCCGGCCTGAATCGATTGACAATTACTCACTTAGCAGACGATCGGACGCGTTGGTGGTTGAGGAGAAATGGCGGCAATTGAAGGCACTAATTATTTATGCGTTTTCATGAGATTGCATGTATGCGTTCATGGTCAGCCTCAACCACTTTGGGCAGCATTTACGCGTGGGTTTTTAAAAACCGCCATTTTGATCCACTGCAAGAAATGTTGCTCGATCGATGCTTGACAACCCACATGGAAAAGCATTACGTGCGTTTATTTTTGTTTTTGTTAATTTACGGCAAGAAAGACAGTATTTAATTTGGTTTTGGCCAGGAGGTGATCGCATTGTTCCATATGGCAAGCTAAAATGAGTTGTTTGTCATCACAAGAAACCGTGAGTACGTACTTGGTTTATGCATGATTGACCTTCGACCAATGAATTTGCACATCCATGATGCATATAAGTAGAATATATCATACGTGTAAACTAGCTGGGACTAATTACTTCTTCTTTTTCTTCTTTTTGAGTGAAAAGGTAGAGGCTCTGCCGTTCATTGAACATAATACATTGTACACTATAAAAGAGGAAATAAAAAAGAAAAAGAAAAAGGGCCAATGGAGCGGACTTTCGCATGACGCGTCCCGAGTAGGATGTCCTTACGAATCAAGTCTACAACTCGTGGGACCGTAAGAGGACAAATATTGAAAGAGTCGTCGGTTTCTCTCCTTCCAGATATTCCAAACCACATACATAATCTTCCTGTTGAAGTCCCGTTTGGCTGATTTAGGTCATGCCATCGCTTTTGAGCCCACCAATCCTAGAAACGTGTTGGAGGAGTACACCGAACGACCGAAGACTGCAAGATCTCATTTCAGATTGTGGTGGAGACAGGGCAGTGAGCACACATAAGGGAACGATTGTTTTGAAGCTTGCTCCACATAGTGTGTAAACTTGCTGGTAAGGCCACCCTTTCATCGCTAGGACATCGGCTATGTGGATGTGGCCATAGGAAAGCATCCATGCGAGGAATTTGCACTTTCTTTTTGTATTCGCCTTTGAGATAGTCTTAGTGATCCCACTAGGGGCCAAGTTTGTAGGGCCCCTAGTGATCCTCACAGTCATCTCAGCCACTCTGTGGCAACTTTGGCTTGAGCGTAACAATCGCATCTTTCGCAACGCGGACAGGCCACCCACAGCTTTCCTCAACTTCTTCCTAGACGACCTGCGACTCTGGGAGAGCGCAGGTGCCCCCTTTGTAATTAGTTAGTCCTTTGTGTTCGGCGGCCCAAGGGGGAGGGGCCTATATCTCCCCCACACTGTAATCCTCTTCTATTTTTGATCAATACATGGCAGTTCTCCTGCCTTTTGTTCAAAAAAAAAGTTTGTAGGGCGACTTGGGGCATCCTCGACTTGAGCCATCTAAGCGAGAAAGCTTAGCCAAAATTGCACAAGTTGGGAACCCCAGGCCACCAAAGCTCTTCAGGCGACATACCATGTCCCAATCGACGAGGGAGTGCCCTCCTAGGGTTTCGTCCATTCCCTTCCATAGGAAAGAGCGTGTTACCTCGTTGAATTTTTTTTGTCACCCATTTTGATAGTCGGAAGACTGTCATGAAGAAGGTAAGTAAAAATCATAGAACCGAGTTAACGAGGATGAGGTGGTCGGCTTTTGATAGCTGCGGGCTTTAACCTTCTCCATAAGAGGTAGGTAGTGGGCATGCTGTAGCTTCCACGTGTGGAGGGGAAGGCCAAGGTAGTGATTTGCCGACTGTGGCCCAGCAAGAAGGCAAGAACTACGGTGAGATTTGCCTCGTCGCAGTTGGCTTGGTAAACAACACACTTGCCGACTTTGGTGTGGAAACCCATGACTGACCCATACACATGCAAAATGCATAATATTGTCTTCAGCTCCTCACAAGCTAAGCTGATAAAGACAACGACATTAATTGCCGACATAGAGGGAGGTCTGAATGGTTAGAGGAACAGAGTCGATCTGAGAGAGAAGGCCTCACTCCGCAGCAAGCTAAAAAACCTTCTGAATCGGATCGATGGCCATGATGAAGAGCATGGGAGAGGTAGGATCACCCTGATGGATTCCATGACCATGCCACACCCTTGGATCAATAGTCCCATTGAGCAGGCTCGAGGAAGAGGGTGTTCTTAGTAGGATGGTATCCAAATTTTCCGCTTTTGATCAAATATTATCCAAGAGCTCGAGCACCATTTGCAATGCGCCAGAAATTTCACTAGGAGAACTTTGATTACTTATAAATATATTGCATGTTCATGTAACCCTACCCTAGGATTGGACATGGTTGAGGTTCTCCATTGGCCACTTCAGATTTCTCCTCTTAACATTATTCCCTACTCGCTATATTCATAGTCAAAAGTTTCTTTACACTACACTCTAAACAAATCCATTCCCTTTTATAGCTCCTCTATTCTAAAAAGTAAATAAAATTGTTATAGAGTTCCTTCTAAAGATGCTCTGTTATTTGGCACCAATGTTACGTTCTCGTGTCAAGGAAAAATGGTATTATTCTACAACAATATTGTCCGCTATTTTTACCTTGCCACGGTGCCTAAGGTTGGTTGTTCCGATCCCTCAATTCTCCATTCAATGACAGCCTGACAGGGGAGTATGTAATTAATGTCACTGCATGACAGGGGACGTGAATATTGAAAATACATCTAGGCCCCAAATATGTTTTGATGTTTCATGATCAATAATTATAGGGGTTAATGCTTTTAATGATGAGATATACATAGGTCAAGAGTGGTGGAGTACCCTAAATTTTATAGGTTGAAGATGGCATCAAGACTCGGTTTATCGTCACAAAATTATAAATCTTTATTTATTGAGTCTAGGTATGTCGTGCTATAAGGAGGATGTGATGGAGAGGCATATAAAGGCTCCTAAGTGCTCAAATTAGGTTTCTCTAAGTTTGTGAGAGTTTTTCCTACCTCACGGACTGCACCCCATCGGAACATCCGATGTAGGTCGGAACATCCAATGGCGGGACTCATCTGTTTGCTACCAGCGCAATCCAGAAAGCACCCCGTCGGAACATCAGATGTAGGTCGGAACATCCGACTGCAGCAACGACCATATTTCGTGATCCTCTATTTAAAACTCTCCTCCACCACCTGCTAGAGGTTACACACTCTAGGGCTGGAAAATTAGCTCGAGGCTCGCAGCTCGGCTCGGGCTCGGTCGAGCTTGGCTCGGCTCGAGCTGGCTCGGATGATGGGGCGAGCCCGAGCCGAGCCTGTTTTCGTGGCTCGGGTAAGAGCCGAGCCGGCTCGGCTCGAATAGCGAGCGGCTCGGCGAGCCAATTCGGCTCGGCAGGCCTGCTCTGGCCTCTGGGCTCTTTGGCCTCCGGTGGTCTAGTCGGCCCAGATCACCAGACGCATCAGCCCACTTACCCCACTAAGCAAAGCACATGAGGCCAAGACCGAAGTCACAAGTCACATACTCACATTCACAACCCTAAATCCCTAATTCATGGGTCCCGGCTGGCTCCTCCTGGCTCCTGGCGGCGCGGCGGCGGGTTGCATGTGGCGGGTGGCGGCGCGTTTAGCCTGTGGTGGTCGCGGCTCGCGGGTGAGGTGACGAACTGACGCCTGACGGGTCGCCTACTCGCCTGCTGCCCTGCTCGTCGCGGCGTCGCGCCGGCGCGCCCTCGCCGGGTGCCCGGGTTTGGAGCCATCGCCCATCGGCAGTCGCGGCCTCGCGGGTAATTAGCCTACTCACCTACTGTATTATCACTGTGATTGTGCGTATGGCTGTATGCTCACACGTGCGTGAAACGAGGGCTAAGCACGGCGATGGCGTCGTGTAGTGATTATTCGGGAAAGTAAGTGTATTATTGTGCCTTTAGCCCTGTACTTTGTATTTCATTTTAATTTGACAAAAGGTCATGCATTCATGGTCGCATGTTGGATTGCTCATTGCTGGCGTGCTGTACTACTACTACATGCTGCTCATTTGCTCTGTTGCTCAAGCCCTATGTGCAGCTGTGCGCACTGCTCAGGAATTCTAAAGCTCACTGGCTGCTAGCAGGCAGGCTCGCTGAGCCAACCGAGCCACTCGCGAGCCTGGTCCGAGCCGAGCCGAGCCTCCTGTCTGGCTCGCCACAGTCACCTGACCGAGCCATGCCGAGCCGAGCCTGGCTCGATTCGGTTCAGCTCGGCTCTTCCACCCCTAACACACTCAGATTAATTGAGATTTCGAATCATTCACTCTATTTTTCATAAGCTCTCAAGAAAAAGCCTTTCTCTCTCTTGTTCATCTTGTGAGATCTAGATCTAGAGAGTGAAGCACCCAAAGTGCTATACGAATTAGAGTCATTTATTTCTTAAGCACTTAGCGATTCCTAAACAATTCTTCGCCGGATTTGTTACTCTTGGAGGCTTGAATAGCTCCTAGACGGTCAGGTGTCACCGGTGAGCCATCAAGCTTTGTGTGGTGCGCCTCCGGAGTTTGTGAATATTTGATTCCGGCTACGCAAGGAAAATGACTCATCTAGTGAAGACCGATGAGTGCTTTTGTGCAACGCCGGAAGGGGATTAGGGTCTTCGGGCTTTTGTGCCTTCCCTAATGGTGAGTAGGATCTCATTTCAAAGATCCGAACATCGGTAAACAAAAATCGCCGTATTTTTTCGTCTCGATCTTGAGTAATTTAATCTCCCTGCAATAAGTTTGTTCTACTATTGCTTTGGACTTGTTCTATATATTTTTTAGTAGATCTAAACTTGGTTTTGCGAGGAATGAACTTTTATTGTAGGTTTACTTCAACTTCAGATCGAGCCAGATCGATCCAGAACGGAACATCCAACAAGGGGGTCTCTGGATCTGACCGGAACTTCCGACGAGCCCTTGACTGTTCACTCTGTATAAATTGTGTAATTTTATTTTATTCACCCATTCACCACCCTTTAGATGGCATATCGATCATTTCAAATATGCAATTTATGTGGTTCGAGGTTATTTATACCTACAATAGTTATTAATGAGTTAATTATTCTTAAAAGGGTTAATTGGATACATGCCATTATAAAATTGCGATTTCTGATATTTGCCGTTACAAACAGACCTCTTCGGACATGTCACTGTGAAGTTACAGATTGTCGAATACGTGATTATGTACTTCGTGTGTTTCAAGGTAATTTATACATACAATGGTTATTAATGGGTTAATTATCCTTACAAGGGTTAATTGGATACATGCTATTATAAAACTGTGGTTTCTGGTATTTGCCATTACAAACAGACTTCTTCGCACATGTCACCGTATTGTCGAATTGTTGCAACAAGAATCTAACTAATCCTTAACAAAACTATCATGCCTTTGTATAATGTCGGCAATGAGGCTGCAGGTCCAAGATATAAGAAAACCTGGCTGGTTCTTCTTTTTTTTTTTAGGGAAATTTCGCTGGTTCTCGTGAGCCACGATTACAGGCCGGAGGCACAGGCATGCATCGTCAACAGGTCGCACGTGCCGTGTGCCCACCCAATAATGCGAGCGAGCGATCACCCGCTCGCTCCGGCGTGCGTACAGCTAGCGTACGTGTACGTACGCGCCCGTTTGACTGGCCGGCGCGGCGCCGCACGTGAGAGGATTAAAATTACGTGTCCCCCGCGCGCACGTACGCACGAACCACCCGTCTTCCTGGCTGCTTGCCGCCGCTGGGATGCGTAAACCACACGAGCTTACGCTTCAGCTTCTTCGGTTGAGCACCTAGTGCCATTTGGACTAGCTCGTTCGTAGCGAGGATTCAGGCGATCCCGTACGTGTTGACATGTTCAAGATATATCAATAAATATGACAAACACGCATCGTTTCGTCGTCACATGGCCCTCCCCGCGCGCCACGCTCGCTCGCCGCTCGCCGACGCTCACGTCGCCTACGTTTCATCGCCACGTGGGCCTCCCCGCGCTCGCGTCGCACCCCAGCTCGCTGCCGGCTCGCTCGCTATGCCGCGCGGTTGCGCTCGGCGCGCCGCGGGCGCGCCACACGGCTAGTATGGATATATAGTTGTAAGTACTCTTTGATTTTTTTCTTTGTTTTAGTTTAGTTCTATTTTTGTTTGATTTCTTTTCCATTTTTATACCATGCAACGTAATATATTGAAGTTTTTTTTTGAGATTTTGTAGAGTTTTAAAACTAAAAGAGATAATAAAAAAAGGGTCTTGTTGATGAACAGCCGGCAGAGTTATGACATCAATTTTTAGCACTGGTGTTTATGTAATGTTAATTTATGGTTAATCATTTTACTTGTATCCGTGCAGGTCGGAACTGGGGAGGAGCGCGTATAAAATTGTGGGACAGTGAAATCTACATAGCCTAGCTCGCGCGGCTGGTTATGAAAAAAAATTTGGATTTTATCATACATACCATTACAAAGTTTGGTTTATTCAGTTTTGTCATTACAAAATGTATATTATATTTATAACATTCTTTTTACAAAAAATACCAATGATGCCATTTTTGGATTTTTCAAAGCATTTTCAACTTATACGCGATCCAAATACGTGGGAAAATACGTGGGCCCACCTGTCATCCTCATACCTTCATCTTCTTCTTCCTCCCACCCCCCCTCTCTCTCTCTCTGAGACGCTGCCGAGCTCGCCGATGCGCTTGCCGCTGTGCACCGCCGAGCTCTCCACCGCCGCCGCCGCCACCGCCAAGCTCAGCGCTACGCATCGTCGTTGCCAAGGAGCTCCTCGCCGCGCAGCCACTGCGAGCTCGTCGCCCGCCACTGTCCGCCTCTGCTCCGTGAACTTGCTGCCGTGCAGCCGCCGTCAACCCAGAGCTTGCGCCGTCGCGCACCTCGCTTCTGCCGTGTCACTGCTCACCTCGCCAGCCGCCGCCGCCCATCTCGCCGGACACTCCACCGAGGAAGGGGAGCTCGCTAGGGAAGGAGCTCGGTTGGGAGTTCGCCGGGAAGATGAGGAGCTCGCCGGAGTTGGAGGTTTGGAGGTGGGCGGAAGGAGGAAGGAGGAGGAAGGTGGAGGAGGGGGAGAGGATGGCATGTGGGACCCGGCTGTTTGGTGCGTATTTTGCCTCGTATTTGCCTTGCGTATAAGTTGGAAATGCCCCGAAAATCCAAAAATGGCATTCTTGATAGTTTGTTGCCAAAAAAGAATGGCATCAATATAAATATGCGTTTTGTAATGGTAAAACTGAATAAACCAAACTTTGTAATGGCATGTATGAAAAAGATCCTAAAATTTTTTGGTAGAAGACAATTTAATTTCGGTTAGAATCAGGAATATATTATTCTGGCTAATCTAGACTAGACGAGACCCTTCACCCTAGTGTTGACCATCGGTGCTATTTTATCGTAAATTATGAAAGAATTTTAGAAAGATAAATAGATGCGGCACTAATTGTGTGTTTTGCTCTCGTGATGCTCTAAGAGGGTGGAGATCATTTTGGTCGGCTTGTTGCTCTATATATAATTCGTAAATCTAGCTTATTTATAGCAACTTATTCGCATATTTTTAAAACTTTAAGAGCTTTTTGTGTTGCCCTCAAGATTTGATGTAACTCGTTTTTACAACTAAAGGTTGTCTAACCTTTTTTTGGGTTTTGAGATATGGCTTTGAGATAAGAGAAAATAGACCCACAAAGCCAAAACATTAGGGTTTTAAAATTTCACATGCCAGCATCTGCTCGATCTTCCACTCCTTTATTTTCTTGAACAAGCATGGGTTCCGACAACCTTGATCTCTCCTCAGATGACCGGGCACCCAAGATCAGCGCCGCCTCTTTCTGCATGGCCAAAAAAAAAAAAGATGAGATCTCCTGTTTGATCTCTAGCTAGTGTTCAATCCTAGCTAATTAAGCACAGCCTATCAGTGATCAATGATTAAGAAAGTTGTATGGCACATCAGTAGAGTAGGAATAGGTGCCAAAAGGCTTTTGACTGCATGCATGCACATATATACGCATGTACGTATGGACGATAAACATAAAACATTGGCTTGCTATTTCATCGACCCTACAATTATGTTAACCTGAGATCGATCGTCGATCACGTTCATGCGAGCAAAAGATTAGGCGCCATTTTATGCAGCCGTGACCGCATTCACATCTGCATGGCTAGCTAGCTTTCTCGCTGTCAAGCACACATGCATATGCATGCGATCCACCGTGACGACGTACGTTCGTGATGTGATGCGACGGCTCGACCCATCCGTTCGTCCATGCTTCATCGTACGTACCACAGCTTGAAAGCATGTACGTATGGACGATAAACATAAAACATTGGCTTGCTATTTCATCGACCCTACAATTATGTTAACCTGAGATCGATCGTCGATCACGTTCATGCGAGCAAAAGATTAGGCGCCATTTTATGCAGCCGTGACCGCATTCACATCTGCATGGCTGGCTATATATCTTTCTCGCTGTCAAGCACACATGCATATGCATGCAATATACGCATGCAGCAGCTGGTCCTCATATCCACCGTGACGACGTACGTTCGTGATGTGATGCGACGGCTCGACCCATCCGTTCGTCCATGCTTCATCGTACGTACGTACCACAGCTTGAAAGCTGCACCTTGCACATAGAGAGAGAACCAAACCTAGGGTCTAGAAATTGGAAAGAGAAAAAAAATCACTTTGGGGAGAAAAAAAAACTAGCCTACTGATGTAGTATCCGCTATTCTTGTTGATGTTGCGTAGCTTGTAACCGTCGAGCACAGTGGTGTGTTTGTATGTTGTTTGGGGACCCTAGGCTTATAACGCCTAAAACTATGTTTCTTATCCTTCCTACTTTTGAATGAATTAGGCAACTGGCTTATTTTCTTAAAAAAAAAAATCAATTTCATGCATCCAAGCCTAGCTAGCTCGTATGCATGATATATTGTTTGGAACACAGTGATAAGTAAGCATTACTAACGAGGAAAAACAGAAGCATTGAGAAGGAATGCATTTATAAAATAGAGAATTAAGAAGGAACAAAAATTTAGGGAAAAAATAAACGTAATGGCATAGAAGTTCTAAGGTTAATATTAATTTTTATTTATAAGCTTAAATCCGAACAGTTATAAGCAGCTGTGTTCGACAAATTAATATGATCTGATTTGTAAACTCTAATATATAGTCCCCCTGACCAGTGGTTTAGAAAACCCAAAACTGATAATTAAATCTAGATTTGTGACTGTTAATTTATCTGTGGCTTCAATATTATGGGGAAAACAATGTTAAAAGGTTAAAGTGGATCCGGACAGGGGAAAAGAATGATATAGATGTGCATGTTTTTTTATTTTTTATGGTGAAAGAATAATCGCGACCAAAGAAGATGTTGGCTGGATTTTAATTTGTTTTTATGTGAAATTATATATATATCCTTTTGAAAAATATTCAACTATGAGAAATTTTGATCCTGATCCTTCGTTAATTCCAGATGTCACTGTTAAGTTTCACATGACTTTCTTCCGTTTTATCGGTCATGTGGTTTTCCTCCAGAATTTTTCCACGCCAAACTGACCCTCAATTAATTAGTGTCCACTGGTCGGATATGAGTGCATAACGTGTGTGCGTTTACTCTGAAAACAAATATATGCCCGCTTTCCTGCTCCATGTAATGCATGAGATTAATGTCAAATTGCTTGCTTCAGAGGGGGGTGTGTGTGTGTTCTGACTCTGAATATAGTATATATGGTATGTAATGGTATGTACATAAGAAAAGATCGAAGTCGAAGCATGAGCTAGCTAGCCAACCTGTTCATGCCAGGTGTGCACACTCTCCATCATCAATGCCCAAGAAATCAGGAGAGAACATCAAACGAACGCACGCAATTACTCCTTTCATGAGCACCAAAGCGTAAAAGAAACCCTAGCTAGAGATCGATCTCAGGGCCCATCAACTTCAATCGTTCGAGCCAAAGTCCTCGAGCAATACGTCAAACCTTTCGTGTGGAAAAGCAAAAGATCACTGGACAGATCGATGATCATTCATGTGATCCTCCATCAAAGAGAGGAGAGAGAGAGCGAAAAAAGATGTGTGTGTGTGTGAGAGAGAGAGAGAGAGGGGCAGGCTGGCCAATTGCTGCATGCACCTGGCTGACTTTGCAATGGAAAGCACACAGCACAGGAGGGGGTGCATATGAATGAACAAGAAGGGCCTGGCTTATGATGTCATGTAGTATATAAGCACTCACATGCAGCCAGGGCACCTGTAAGGGGACAGGTAGGAAAGCAGAGCCAGCAGCTGGTATCTAAGAATAAAAGGGGAGCAAGAGAGGGAGAAGAGAAGCTTTCAGAGGTCAGTGAGTGTTGCACGTATAGGGCATTAGTGCCATGGCTGCATGGCGTCTACCTAGTTAGATAGAGATCGAGATCGAGATCGATATCACTCAACTTGCCTAGGAGCTAGGCATAGCTCTAGGTAGCTAGCTAGCCATATAGGCTATATCTGAGGCAAGGGAGAGCTCGTCGGAGATGGGGAGGCCTCCCTGTTGCGACAATGGCGTCGGCGTCAAGAAGGGGCCGTGGACGCCGGAGGAGGACATCATCCTCGTCTCCTACATCCAGCAGCACGGCCCGGGGAACTGGCGCTCCGTGCCCGAGAACACCGGTTAGTTTAGTTTAGTTTCATTTCGCCGTGTGATCGCATGCTTAATTTAATTAGGTGCGGTTTGGTTTGAGGAATGAGATGGTGAATTGACTGATTGCTTGTTTGGTTTTAAAATTGAAATGAATTTATCCATCGTCACCTTATCTAAAATCTATTTCAAAATAAAGAATGGTATTATCCCACCAATTAAAGCTCGTGGGATGATTTCATTTCATTAGGATGAGGTGGTTAATTCCTCAGTCAAAAACCATTAGTGGTGTCTGGATGATGAGAACTGAAGTTTAATTGTTTGGTTGTTTTTTTTTGGGGTTTGGATGTGTCTAGGGTTGATGAGGTGCAGCAAGAGCTGCAGGCTGCGGTGGACGAACTACCTCAGGCCCGGGATCAAGCGGGGGAACTTCACCCCTCACGAGGAAGGAATCATCATCCACCTCCAGGCATTGCTTGGCAACAAGTAATCACCATATCCCTCATGTTAATTTTATTGCCTTCATCACAAGTACCATAATTTCGTAATCGAAAGTATGTTTGAGCTTGATTTGGTTTCTTTTTTGATCAACCTTTGTTACATAAAACCCAAAATGTCTCAAGACTTGTTAACTTCATTGACGTCTAACATAATTTGCTTAATTACCTCGAGTTCTTTTAAATTGTGTCTAGACTCTACACTCACTGAGACACTGGCCTATACTTAATTTAATATCTTTTTGCTTTTTGGGTAGAAGGGGTATATATCCCCCAATTCCAGAGTCCTATATATAGTTTAAACTCGTTTTCACGATGGTTCTGGCTTATCAAGAAAACCCTAAATCTGCGGGGAGCCATATATAACATTCAACAATCAAACTTATCTTGTGCTCTTGCAATTCTACATATATATATACACCTATGTTTACATATTTGGTGTCTATTTATCTTGTGCATATATGCAGATGGGCAGCCATAGCCTCCTACCTCCCACAAAGAACAGACAACGACATCAAGAACTACTGGAACACACACCTCAAGAAGAAGGTGAAGAGGCTGCAAGCACAGCCTGATCACTCCTTCCAGACCACCACTACTACTGCCCCCAACGTAGCAGCCAGCCCAAACTACTACAACCCTAGCAGCACACACCAGAGCCTCGAAGCCACGCCATTGCCGGCCATGGCGCCCTACCCCAGCACCAGCAACACCTGCGGCGCCATTGCAGCAAGCAACGAAGCTTCCACCATCTCCAAGCTCTTCCAGACATGGGGGAAGCCATCGCCAGCAGCAGCAGCTAGCTACAAGACCATGGCGGCCATGCAAGAGCTCCAAGACGACCAAGACGGCGCTGCGGCCTCCATGGTCACCAACTGTAGGGATCACATTGCCGTCAACGGCGGCAGGCCGTCGTCGGAGACGGTGGCGGCGCCGGCGGTGGGCCGCGGCGAGGTGGACCATTCGAGCACCACCAGCAGCTCCGCCGCCGCCACCTTCTCGCTGCTCGAGAACTGGCTGCTCGACGACATGCCGGGGCAGGCGGCCATGGATGGGTTCATGGAGATCTCTGCCGGCTGCTGTGCTGACCCCATCATGTTCTAATCATCGTCTATCTTGCCTATCTTAGGTTTCTAATTTTCTCTCGAGTGTGCATGCATGGATGCACTTGTGTACTGTTTCTTGATGGATCTTGTGTTTCCGGTAATAAGCCGTTGGTTTTTTCCTTAGGAACAAATATCCTGGAAATAATTAATCCAGATAATTTGGCGATATTTACGGAAGGGTTCAATAAATTAAGGTGTTTAATTTATACTAAGATATATACTACTACATTTTATTTGTTAGTTTGGTAATTGGCTCATATATAGTGTTTTTCATATTTTTATTATTCAGTGCTTAGTGGAATCCCTTTTTTCCCCCTTGGAGTTTTATATATGCATGGTTGATGTATATGGTATATATTGACCTGCAATTTGCAGAAACTATTTCTCTTTATTTATAAATGCTCTGACGCTGAACGCCCATCAATTAAATTCATATGCATCAGTGGAACAGTCTAGCTCAAATTTTTGTTCGTATGATCACTATTGCACGATGTTGTATGTGAAAGGAATTAACTTCTTCTCATGTACATAAGTTTTATATTGGAGTGAAATTTTTATATTTATACATGCCATTTTTACTATTATAATTTCTTACTAAAAGAAACCTAGCTATCCAATTTTAAAATTTAACTAGTACATTCACATTTGAGGATTTTTCAAGTTTTTATTTTGTGTTAGATAGTGTATATACATATAACCTACAGGGAGGGCGATGGCGAGACGAAGGGGTTATGGTGCGATTTCCACAATTCAACATGCCATTGTTTGCACTCAAGGGTGAAATGGCCATTTTATTTTAAAAAAATCATTTTATGTTAGGAATGGTAGTTAAAATTTATATAGTTTCAAATGAAAGACCTAAATTAAAATGACATTATAAAAATGAGATAAGTCTTTGGAGTGGCAAATAAAAAGTTCCTTCTTCGATTAGCGAATTAGGAATAATCAAATTTTGAGTGGCAAATGGAGGATTTTATATCTTTAAGAAACAGTTGTCTCACACATTATAGTTTGAAGAAATCAACATATTTGGATTCATGATTTGTCACCAATTCATTTTCTTTATCAAACCTATGCTTGTGGTGTACGCATAGTTCACCTTCTTACGACCGAAGGAGGAAAAAATTGAGGTGATAAAAGCAATGACATGAGTCAATTTGTCTTCCAAAAACCTAATCCTGGACTAAAACCTTTTCCTCGTCATCACCGCTCCTTGTATCATTGTATTTAGCCTCCTACTCTTTTAATTAAACTCCTTTCTTATGTGTGACATTATGTGACCCTATAGTTTTATACCAATACTCCTCTTTATGAACTTAATCGCAATCTTCTTTTCAATCTTATCTAGCAAGTTTAAAACATTCAAATGCTTAATTTTACTAATCCAATTATGATATCAAACTTAGCATCAAGAAAAACTACATTAGTATTAATGTACGTAGAGTCAAAGAATTTCTTAAACACAGCTACAACATTAACATGTGTTCTAAATCGAATATACACGTGGAAAACTATAAAAAAATAGTTCATCTCCATGCTCTCATCATACCCCGTTGGGTAATCCTCATCAATTTCACTTAGAAAACTCTTGCAATTGAATGCCTTAAACACACCACGAACCCCCCACAACACCCTTTCAGAATGGACCACATAGACATAATCCTCGCTTTTATTTCAAAACTTCTCGGCGAATCCACCGTATCAATTAACACAATGAATGAGCTACATTAATTTCCAAGCAAACCCTCAACCAAACACAAATACCATGTTGTCGATGTGAAGGGTCGATCGGGTCCTTCATCGAGCTTGTTTTGTTGATTATGGAGAACTAGACCCTTCTTCACAGAGACTTTGTGTTCGGGATAACAACCGAGCAATACACACAAAGACAATATTTTACCCTAGCGCAAGGCCCTCGCAGAGGATGTAATAGCCTTACAGCCATCCTTCTTTACTATGTTGATGACAAAGTATAAGGAAAAAGCACGATCCGAGGTCTAGGAGAGGCGTCGGAATCAAAACTGAGTTGTGGACTTAACCTAGACGAGATGATGATCCCGTCAGGTGTCTAGATGTGTATCTAAAATATGAGATCTGAGGTAGACGTTAGGTGCATGGATCGTGGGATCTTAGGTGATCAGATGCATTGATTTTGTTACAAGGAGTGATACAAGGGTATTTATAGTGTCTAGCATGGAAACTATTTATGGTTAAGTCGATTATATGGCGCTGTCCTTGATGAATACGTCTTCGACTTGTACTCCAAGACGAACTCAATTCTTCCATATCTGGACGTCCTTGTCTTGGGCACCAAAATAAGTATTCAGATGAACTCATGTCCTACATGAAAACTTGTGGGCTACACGTATTAGGATACACCACAAAACTAGTGCATAATCTTATCATATCCAAAGCACGTAGGATTCAGATAGGCTTAGCGTCTCGAGCTAAAGATAACTAGGGACTCCTAGACATCCAAACTAAAGATAGTTCGGGCTAGGGAGATAGAGCCTGATCACCCATGAGCCAGGCGACCTAGCTAGGGCCTTCCTAGGCTTGGAGCCTAGGGCAACGCACTCGAGCCCACAAGGGTGAGGTCGGATGACGTTAGCAGAGTGTAATCCAATCTCCAACAACTAGTCTCCGAGGCTTAAGAGCGATAAATGATCTCCTCAAAGCTGAAAAATCATCAAGAAGGGATTGGACATATGTTGTGAACAACTGAACAACATACAGCCCCATCCAAGTTATGGAACTCGGAAACACATACTCTAAACAAACGGAGAAGAGAGGTAACTCTCTCTGGCCAACCGGGCTTAAGAAACAATACCGAGCTTTGAGAAGAGCTCAGCTCATTTGAGCTCTTAGACTGGCTTGTCATGAGACAGTCGTATGACGCCACTTCCTGGCCATGGATCAAATGCCTTGGAAAAAGAAACAGGCACACCATGAGGCATAATCATGATGCTGCTTCTTGGGCATGGACCAGATGCTTGAGGAAAAGGAACAAGCTTGTCATGAGGCGGACTCATGGCGAAGCTTCTCGGGCATGGACCAGATGCCCGAGGAAAAAGGAACAGACTCATGACGTCACTTCCCAAGCATGGATCAGATTGACTCATGACGGCATGACTCCACTTCCTATGCATGGATCGGAATCCCGAGGAAAAGAAGGGTACCAGTCCCCTAAGTGTGGAGCTCGTTTGAGGGGAAAAGAAAACACGCCCAACGAAAACATGCTTGGGTCGAAGTGAACTAGTCCCCAAGCACGGAGCTCGAGACGAAGTGAACCATCCCCCGAAGCTCCCCCTCCTAGCGGCCTGGCCCTCACCACTGCCTTGTAGATCGCCTCATCATCGTGGCCACTAAAGCTATCCCTTAATGTTGTGATTGCTAATGAGTGGTGATCACAGACCAACAAGGCAACAAGATGGAGAGTAAGGAGGAGAAGAGGCCCGTAGGGTAGGAAGTAGGTATGCAGTGCGATGGAGGGAGAAGAGGAGGCGGGAGGCCAACCTTTAGGTCAGTAATGCAGTGGAGTACCCACTAAAGTAAGACATCTCCGACGGTGCCCCTATCCCAACACTAATCTTAAATACCATAGTGAATAATACTCCCTCCGGTCACAAAAAGAAGGCGCCGTTGACTTTTGGACGCGTCTTTGACCATTCGTCTTATTCAAAAAAGTTATATAAATATTATTTATTTTATTATAATTTGATTTATTATTAAATGTATTTTAATTATGACTTATATTTTTACATATTTGAACTAAAATTTTGAATAAGACGAATGGTCAAGTGCGTGTCCAAAAGTCAACAGCGATTTTTTTTAATGAAGGTAGTATAAGAGGAAAATAGTTGAAAAATTATGAATAATGACTAGAATTCCATTTATGGATTTGGATATGGCCGACGTCCACAAAATGCACTAGGTGAAGGTGCAGGGGCTGGCGAATGAAGGGCGAGAAAATTGAGCTTTTGCGGCTCGAAATATAGCCGCTCACAAATTTGTCACTCTCAAATTGACGCTCGCAAAAAAGCCACCGCAAACAATTTCTGCTCGCACATTTGCCATTTTGGGACATTTTCGTCTGATACATGAGCCAAATACGAAACAAATATGGGAAAATACATGGGGCCCACATGTCATCTCCCTCTACTTCTTCCTCCTCCTTCCTCCCAATCTCCAACTCCGGCGAGCCCGCGCCGCCGCCGTTCGTCGCCGAGCTCGCGCCGCCCGTCGCCGAGGCCGCACCACCGCGGTCCGTTGCCGAGGCCACGCCGCCGCAGCAGCCCTGCGCGCGCCGCGCGTAGGCGTTGCCCTCTGCGTGCGCTGCCCTCCGGAGTTGGCGCGTGCCGGGAAGATGAGCTCACCGGAGTGGAGGTTGGAGGAGGAAGGAGGGGGAGAGGATGACATGTGGGCCCCATGTATTTTCCCTGTATTTTTTATGTATTTGGCTCGTGTATTAGACGAAAATGTCCCGAAATAGCAAATGTGCGAGCGGAAATTGTTTGTGGTGGCTTTTTTGCGAGCGTCAATTTAAGAGCGGTATATTTATGAGCGGCACTGTTTTGAGTGGCAAAAACTCAATTTTCTCAGTGAGGGCATAAAAGTGTTGGGTAACCAAGTGTGTTGGGCCAAAAGTGGGCCGTAGACTACTGGAATATACGACCCTCGATTCCCGTCTTTGCATCATTCTCACTTCTCAGATCACAGGAAGTCGTCTCTACTGGAGCACAATCCTTCTTGCCCAGCAGCTGTAACTTGTCACAACCCCGGCTTCACCGAGATCTACTCATGATCCATTGCTAGTCCCAGCGATCAAAGCTAGCAACTCATGAGCGACTTGGGTCGAGCATCACAACACAATCATCATAACTAATAAAATATTATAATAATGCAAAAGTAATTGTACCACAACTACTTATTACAATAGTTTGTTTAGATCCATATAGTAATATTATTCAGAGTAGCGAAAATCCAAATGATATGCAATAATAAACATGTCGATGCTCTCTAATCCGACCCTTGAGACGACAGCTAGTCTTCCGCGAAATCCGGCACAGAACCCTCCTGATCCTGTGGGCAAACCGGAATCGAATCTTCTCTTGAACAAATATATCCGTGGTTTGTATAGTGAGTACACGGTAAGAATCCTTATATATGAATGCACGGGTATGATAAGAACAGGGTGGTTAATTTGCATAAACACCTATTCTAGTCAAGATTAATTAAAGTGTTGCAAAATCATTTGTTGAACAATTAATAAGATGAATGACTCCCCAAAGTAACAAATAGAGCTCGGCTTCGACAGCCCCTCTGCAAAACTGCACAAGCCTCGAATTCTCAAAACCAAAACCAACCCATCAGGTTATTAGATATACATGAGACTACCATGTACGACCTTCCTCCCCTTCCATAACCGTGGGAACGGCTATCATGATAGTTTTAACTCTGCAGAGTATAGCACACTTTACCCATAAGCCGAGTGATACTTTTGCGTCTTAGCTCTTCCTTAGGAGCCTAGACCAAGTAACAATACAAGGCGATTCATTAGTTCCCTATGTTAACACCGATACTCCCTCTAAAGTTTAGACACTCGGGTCCCCCTCTTGAGCCAACGGACCGCAGCCCGATCTTTTCAAAGTAAAGTGTGTTAACAGTCTTCCCTAACTACTAAGCCAGGACTAGCACATGGTGCACTCATGCTTAAGCTAGCACTTATGGTTGCGCTGGTATGGTTTGGTCAGATAAGTACACGTCCAAAGTCCTTAGACCAAGGTGACTACCTCCACAACAATCCACAATCCACAAAACCACCCGACTTGCCACCTTTAGTCAACACACGCCACGCAGGTTTTAGTTGATTAGGTTATTAAGCAACTCAGCACCTTCAATTATACCAAGTCACAAGATTAATAAATGATTAACCTAACAACTAATAACCCATGAGCACTAGCATCTATGCACAAGGATAGGTTAGGAATAACAAATAAGGCAGCAATAAAGGGCTAATTCACAGGGTCAATGACGCAGTGTGAATAATAGGTTTCTACCCTTCCCATCAATTTATGCATGAGAAAATAAATAGAAACAATAAACGGGTGAGTTTTGCAAACTAGGGACAACAAGATATAACTATCTTGCCTTGGTAGTACTCAGCGTCTTGCGGGCCTCCTTCTTGAAACTCCAGGAACAGCGCCGAGCAACGAAAACACGGACGGTCTACATGAATAATGCAAACGCATAAGAACAACAACATTCACCACAGAACATATATTCCAATTAAATATATAAAATTCTAGAGAATTTTTAAAAAATAATAGCTCTGGAATCATCCAATTTGGAGTTCGGATGTTCCTTGAACAATTCCTGAAAGTTTGACGAAAATCAGAAAAGGGCTGAAAAGATTAAACCGGTTTAAATCGAGAAAACCGGCGAACTGATCGAACCGAGCCGGCTCTGCGCAGCGTGGCAGCACAGGGCGGGACACGCGGCGGCTCCTGGTTGGGCGGCGCGGCGGCGGCTGAAGCTGCGCTGACGCGTGGCTGATGCGGGCGGGAGATGGCGCGGCGGCGACACGTGGCGACGGCGGGCGCGGACGCGTGGCGGC